>VZRR01005902.1:0-237053 GCA_013398015.1 Oreocharis arfaki | reverse complement strand
ATTCTTTTTTTTTTTTTTTTTTTTGGGGGGGTGGGAGATGTCCACGCGATACCCTGTGGAAGTGCAGGAGGCGGGCGGGCAGACTTCCCTGAACGTGCCCTCATTTTGAAAGCAAGTGAGGAACAGAAAGAAAACAGGTCGGAATTATTTGGGGGGCGGGGGGGGGGGGGGAAGAAGGCGGTACTTTGGTAGGGACGGAGTGTGTGACTGGGGCTTTGGGTCAGCCACGGAACGATGGCCCCACGCGAGAGAAAGCGCCTCGAAACACGTGGCTGCGGGGGCCACGCCGCTGTCCCGCCCGGCGCAGCGGAGCCTCGGGCACGCGTGGGCACCGCCACAGCCTCGTCCCTGTGGGCGCCCCAGGGCCCGGCCCTTCGCGGGTGGGCAGAGGGGCCGGCCCGACGGCTGGGGCCTGGGGGAACCCCTTGCTCCAGCGCCCACCCCGGCCTTCTTCAGGCAGCCTACGGGCTCCTCGGGGCCGGCTCTCCCCACCGTCCTCCTCCCCGTGTTTTATCGGAGGTCTGAGTGGTACCGGCACGTTCGGCATCCCCTCCGTAACGACAGCCCCCTGTCCCCCGAGGACATTGATTTGCGAGAAGCTTAAGGCTGGGCCCTGTCAGCAGAGGGGCTGCCGCTGATAAGGATCCCACCGCGGCAGCTATGAAGAGGTTTTCTCCCCTGACAGGTGCCTGACAGGGCTGGCCGGGAAGAACTGCTGACCTGTCTAAAGAAATATATCTGCGTCTCCCGAAATGGCAGGACAGATGGTGCCCGTTCGCACCGCGGCGACTTCTCTCGATGGCACACACCCAGCGGAGCTGATGAGTGGTTTGTTTTTATGGCAGGGAGGTAGCGATGCCCTCGGACATCCCGTGGCACGGGCTTGATGGGAAATGTCCGCTCCTGTACAGGCGCGGGTGCCACCGAGACGCGTACCGGGAGGTCAGGGGGGCAGCGGCACCGCTCCCGCCCCGGCGGGGCCCCACAGGTGCCCCCGCAGGTGCCCGTCCCTCGCCGCCCCATCCCTCNTCGCTGAGGAAAGGGGCTTTCGGCACCCCTGCCAGAGCCGCGCCCCCAGTTCCCTTCAAACTGGTTCTAAAGGTCGCTCCCCGCCCGCCCCCACGCCCCTCGGCGGAGGCGGCCGCGGCTGAGCCCCGGCAGCGCCGGGCTGGGCTCACGCTGCCTTTGTGCCGCCCGCGGGGCCGCGCAGGAGCCCGTGTCAGGCAGCGCACGGGGGGCGCGGCAGGACCCCCCGAGCCCTCTCGCTCGGAGCCGCTCTCCCTCCCGCGGCCCCACTGGGGAAGTGCCCGGGCGCGGACATGCAGCGGCCGCACGGGCAGCCCCGGCCCCCCCGGCCCCAGTGGCGGCTCCCGCTGCCGGAGCGGCGACCCCGGCATCCCTCTCCTCTCTGCGCCGGGCTCCCGCAGCTCCCGCGTGACGCGCAGCCCGGCGCGCTGGTCCATCCGCACACATTTCCAATCTCATGGCTCATAAACTATTAGCGAAGGGATTTCATTATTCATCTTCTGTATCTTACAAAGGAGAAAGGGGAAAAAAAAGAAAAAACAAAACCCCAAACCAACAAAACACGCGCTCCTGGTAACAGCACGACCGGGCCGGGTTTAAATCGCAGCGCCTGCCCAAGCTCGAGGCTCTGGGCTCGGCTCGGGGCTGGCGGCAGCGGGGGCTCCACCAGGTTTCTCCCTCCGGCGCTGGGCCCCGGCCGCGGCTGCTTGTCTCGGAGGGACTGCGGGGGTCAGCCTCGGCCGAGGGCAACGCAAAGCAAAGCCGCGAACTGCGTGCTACCGGCCGCGGAGAAAATATCCCAGAAGAAAGAATAAAATCTTGGGGATGAAAGAGGGTGGGGGGCAGTCTGCTTGTTCTGCTTATCTTTTTCTTTCTTTTTTTTTTTTTTTTCCTTTGTCTGCAATAAATAACGTTGGGAGTTATTTAGCTCTCCATTGGAATGTGACAGATCACACTCCGGGGTGTGCAGCACAAGCGTTCCGCGAAGCGAGGCCCGGAGCCCGGGGACGCGGCGGAGGGCGGGAGGGACCGGCCGGGCGGGGGCTGAGCGGCAGCGGCACAAGGCCTGCGAGGGGCCGGTGTCAGGCCGAGCTGCAGGCGGGGCACGCAGGGGCAGACGCGCGCCTCAGCAGGGCGCCTATAGAAACATAGGACCCGATCCAGGGAAAGTTACTGACAGCCTGGATGAGACAAACACAAATGTTAATACAGCTAACTTTGTTTCTTTCTTTTTTTCCCCGCGTCCTTTCATGTTTTTTTTCTTTTTCATCCTTTAAGAAATAGACTGCGAAAAAGTTTAGACCACGAGGTAATTATAAAAACCAATATAGGGATTTTGAAAGAGAGACCCACTTCACAATTTTATACCGAGGAGCGAAATATTCTGGCGAAGTCTAGGGTCATCACCGACAATAGAGCAATGTTCCCTCCCTGTTTAATATACATGGTGTGGGAAATGGAGGGAAAACATAGCTAGCACCTGTAGTGCCAAAGGAAAAAAAAATTAAATTACTACATCATATTTTGGGGCTATTTTGCAGGACATTCATCAAAAATAGACCCATATTTAATTATAGCTCTAATGATTTTCTCTGTGCGACTGCTAGTTAATGGTAAGGAGGAAATGGGATTTCTATCGAGATTTTGCATTTTGATACCTTAAAAAACATAGTAATTTTGTTATGTGTTAATAGCACATCTGGGACTGCAAGTGACCAACCTGGACCAACTTTTAATTAGCACGCTGACCTGCTGAAGAAGCAAAACTCCGTTAAAAAAAAAAAAAAAGTATATACGTATATATAGAGACACACACCGCCGTATCGGCGTGACCCTGGAAACACCAGGGCTCTCCTTGCCCTTTTTGTAGAGAGGAGGTGATCTTCCAAAAGGGCGAGGAGATGCGCAAGTTCAGCACCCGCCCGCCTCCCCTGCCCGGAGTCGCCGCCGCCCGCGCAGCCCCGCTCAAGCTGCGCGGGCGGCGGTGGCCCCGGGAAGGAGGGAGGCGGTCGAAGCGGGCGGGGGACTGTGACCGGAGCCCCTGAGCAGCATGTGCGAGGAAAAGGCCGTGGCAGAGAGGCGGAGGGTTTGGGAGGTGTGGTACAAACACCAGCGTGGGGTGAACACAGCCTCACGCGTGGGTGCTACAAGCTCCAGAGCCTGTTCAGCAGCTCCCCCACACGAAGCACAAAGAGAGGTCAGCAGCCTGAAAGATGAACTCCTTTTCTCTCTGCTGCTGCCTCGTCAACACTTTGTCTTATTTTTTTTCTTTGTGGCTAAATTAAATATAGTTTTAAAATTAATTTAAATTTTTCCATTCACATACACATTTCAGGCAGGCTGGATGCCTGATGTGGCCCCCACCCCCCAAAACTGGCGCTGGAGTACGTTACCGCTGAGTTACACTTTAACTTCTCTGCAGGTAATAATTAAAGACCTTCTTTCTAAATCTCTTTCCCTCACAGAAACACTGAGGCTCTCTTTCGCAATAGATTATATTGATCACACACACGGGCACACTCTCCTCAGAGCCGCCGTCTGTGAGCTGCTCTCAATTCCGTGTGCTCTGCGCAACTTTTCCCAGATCTTCTCCCATTTTTTTCCTAGAGCTGAAAGGTTTCTTTAGGGATGCATTTCCATGAACAATTCCAACCCCCACCAAAAGGAAGTTCCACATGCAAAAGGGGACCGCCAGTCACTCAGATGCACACCTGCAGGCTTTGGCCCTAAGTCTGAATTTTGTCTCACAGTTGCATTGTAGGTGAGTTTAAAAATAAGAGATATAGAGGGAGCAAAGTCATCTGACATCAGAAATGGAGTATCTCCGTCTAGTGGGAAAAACTCTAACTTTTTTTAGTGGTGACACTTTCCAAAGAAAACCTTCAGCCTAGTCCTAACAGCCATACTGAAAGTTTTAAGGGCTCTGAGTTACTTGAGATCACAAATTAATCTGCCAGAGAAGTGCGGCGCATACCTGATATCAATGGAGGGTCAAGATCTGGCCAGTTCCAGCTGGTCCCGCATTTGATTTACTTCAGGCTGTTAAGATGTATGCTGTGGTGTTTTGATAAGAAAAAAGGAGTCAGCAGTTTGATTTGGCAATTCTTTCCTTTTTTTTTTTTTTTTTCATTTTTTCCCCTCTGAAGAGAGCCGCAGTTTAAGCTAAGGAATTTCTTGTTGCTGATGGGATGGTTTTTAGTGGAGGTTTTTGGTCTGCATGGGGCTCTCTCATCACATACTGTTAACACTTAACTGCGTTTCTTACTCTCCCAAGTGAGCCAGACTGTGGCAGGAACTTCTATGCAGCTTGTCTACCTCAGGCCTCCAGCATCTTTGGCCTGTGCCTTTGCTGGGGTTCACCTCAGCTAGAGACCTTGGAGCAACAGCAAAGGCAGTGGCCATCATCCAGTGGGTCACATCAGCAACCTGCTCTGTCGTGGTGGAGCTCTACCACAGCTTTCTCCTCACATCTCTCTCTTCCACTCCTCTGAGTTTCATCAGATGCCTCGGAAACATTTCAATTTTGATTTTTTTATACTGCACTGATGTACTCATACAAGCTGAGTATGGATGCTGCTTGATCTTAGGTGAATTAAACTATTATTTGAAGACACCTCCTGCACCCGCTGTGCCATCTCTTACAGGCCCCCAAAACTTTCGCTCACAGAGAGTTAAATCACAGTAATTACACCAGGGATGTTATCTCTGACGTGCATGTCTGTGCAGTGTAAAGAACACCTGCAATACTCCAGAGCAGAGGACCATTGCACAAATAACACCCCTCAGAGGTGGCACCAATGGGTGCATAAATAGGGGAATAAAGATTTTATCGGGATTTTTTTTATACTATACCTAGTTTTTCTTTTCCTTTCCTCTTATTTTAGTTTTTCTGCCTCTAAAATAGGGAAGTGAGAGTCACTGACTGTATTGCCTTTCCATGAGGCAATTGTTTGAAAAAAAATCAGAAGTCCTCAGAGAATGTAATCTGTGATAATATATATTCTGAGGTAGATGTGCTGCCATTCCCTGTATTGGGGGTTGGCAAGCATTTCTCAGCAGAGACCATATTTTCTGTTGCATGTAGCTTTAGAAAAAACATCATCACTTAGGCTGAAAACTGATATGCTGACTGTCTGTACTGGGCAGATTATTTTGAAAATACCTGCCAAAACAATTTGTCCATTTCCAAGAACAAGGCTATGGAAAAATAAACAGTTTTGCTCATACTAAAATGGAAACTTTTTTCCTTTGAAATGCTCTGCTGCCCTCAGGCTTTGAAGCACAGCCTCAAAATGTGACCTTTTTTTATTTTAAATGTGCCTTTCCTGCTCTCTCTGAAAATTTATCCCAATGTGTCTAACTTACAAATATTAGAAATTGTGTCATGAACAGATGGCCAGTAATGATCTTTTTTTATTCTAGCAGGAAAAAGGCATTGCTAAAGATTGGCCCTCTCTGCAAACGGAAGCTTAAGGACACAGTGGTGAGGCTAGATTTCCACTTTAATCCCCACCTCCAAGTTTCCTCCACAAGCCTGAGTTTTGGCACAGAATCTGAGAGGCAGGAATCCTATCTCTCCTAAGTGCCGAGTGATTTGAAGGTTGTGTCAGGAAGAAAGGTCTCCCCATGAACACAACACAGAGGAAAAAACCACCCAGCCTGTGACAGAGCCAGCCAGAGAGAAAAACTGGGGGCTGGTGTTTGGAGGCAGGAGCCTGGGACTGATTAGGTAAGGAGACACAGAGGTTGTGCAGAGCGAGCAGAGAGAAACTGTTCTGTAGAGGAGCCTGGAGGGGAGATAGGAGGGCAAGGCTAGAAAAACCAACTAATGTCAGACAAGAGAAAGGATGCTTAATTGCAGGAAGTCCAGGGTAGCTGGGCTGAATTTCATTTGAAACATGGTAGAAATTCTGACAGTCCAAATGTGAGGGGTTTTTCCACTATTTTCAGCCGATGCAGTTCAGCTACATAATTAATGCTTTTTATTTGGAATAGAGTCTGCTTTCTAATGCTGAAAAAGAACTGACCTTCAAGAGAAGTGTTTCTGAGATGATTCAAAACATATTTTAATTTGTGTGCGTTTATGTGACCACTGAACTAAGGAAATGTGTTATCTATTCAACGCTAGTCTCCACATCATGGATGTTAAGGAAATGACTAACCCGAGGCATTCAGAGCACCTCGATTCAGCTTCCATACATTAGGATACATGACCACACAGATTATATTCCACAAATTTCCTGAAGCAGAAATGAAACCCTGCAAGGTACCCTTCCTCTGGGAACAGATCAGTACTTTGTTGATTTTATTCACTGGATTCCTGTCTAATTTGTCACAGAACTGGGTACAGCTCATGTACAAGGTAGCGAATTACGAGGAGGGAAATCAGGGCTTTGTGGCAAAGCAGTAGCTGAATTTTACCTGCTGAGTTTGCTTCTGTTCCTCTGTCACCTCAAAGATTCTACAGTGTGGGGAACATTGCCTCAAGAGGCAATAATTTGTTGAGATTTTCATATGATGAGGCCCCATCTTGAAATTTTGGAGTCTGGTGAGCTGAAGTGAATCACTCACTACCCCAGATAGAATCCATGGGACTTTGCATGGACTAGGCCAAGTGATGCAGAATGTCAAACAGGTTGAAGAGTCAAGTAGATAATATCTCTAATTGGATACCCCAAATTAGCAGGCATTTTGTACTTTAATCTCATTTGTTTGGAATAGAGATTTATTAAAAAGTATAGGATGATATCATCCCTTCAGTTTTGGGCTGTAAAAAAGAAGCACCCAGATGCTGTAGTGTGGTGGGGAGAGGAACAAGAAAAGAACAAGATTAGGATTTATATGCCCCATGTAGGTACTTTTAACTCTGGAAATAACCCCTGAAGAAAGCTTTGCCCATGGCCTACTCTGCATGCCAAAGGGGTGCTTGTGAAGAAGACCAAGCAGAAAAGCCCCACTGCCCTGTCAAATTGTGTTTATATTTCATTGCACAAGTGCAGATGAAACAAAAGCTTTGNGGGGGGGGAGTAAAGAACAAGCCCAGGGCACCAGAGATCATGGAAATAAGGTGCTGACCCAGAAGAGACTAAAAGTGCATGTCTGCACCGGTGAAAGCACCTGTGTCTGGGGACACTTCATGTCAGGTATATGCCATAGTGCCTTGCCTTTTGATTACTGCACAGCCTCTTTCCCTTCGTTTCTTGGCATTTTGTCTCTTACAGACTCTGAATTTTGAGGAAAACATTTTTTTCCCTGGAAAATTCCTTGTCATCTCCTAGTACGTAAAAGCGCCTGCACAAGGGATTGATCCTGAGCAGTGTGATGAGCTTTCATTCTCTCACTTCCTACTGCTTCCTACTGGCTTTAAGTGTTTATAGAGCCTGTAATACTCTTTTAATTTTTGTGTGTGTGTAAAATATTACATGGCTACACAAGCTTTAACTCTTAATTTATTGTGGTTTTTTTTAATTTCCATTAAAATGTTTTTGCCTTGGTTATTTGATTTTTCATTCCTTATCAAATTTCTTTCTTTGATTTTCCATTTCATCCAGTCCCACTGCAAGTTTAGGGGTATTAGTAATATCTCACTTGTTTTATCAAATGGGGGTTTTTATTTCTTAGGAAATTGAGCACTTACAACAGGTAGCAGGTTGCTACCTTCCAGGCAGTATTTCAGCTCATCTGCTGCTCAGGTATGGCAGAGCTAACACCTCTGTCCTACCAAAATTAAGCATAATAGCAGAAGGGCAACCAAACAGGAGAGTCCAAGTACTTTCTAAATTTTTATTTCTCAATAAGCACATATTTAACTCCTTTTTTAGTGGGTAGCACTGGAACCTATTCATTTGGAACTCAGCTAAAATCTTCAATGTATTTCAGGGGGATGGATTTAACACTAACAACCCTACAGACTGCCCTACATCTAGCTGGATTTAAACAAATAACAGGGAAAAAAACCTCTTAAACTTCTGGATTTCTGTTTTCTGTGTTAGAATATAGAAGAGCTCCAGAATCTCTTCTTTTAGTCAGAGATCAGAAGTGCCCTCACCAGGTGCATGGTTCTGACCTCAGTTGGAGGATCCTTGGCCGGGAGTCAAGCAGTCTCTGCACTCACTGAAACAGCCAAATTAACTGTCTGCTTAGCCATGGATTAAAATTCATTCACTGATCCAAGACAGTAAGTGAGACAATGGTTTGCTACTCCTACTTTGTTTTGCGGCAGATTCTCATTCAGGCTGAACCTGCAGATCAGCATCAGGTTTTTTACCCAGCAGTAACCACGGTGGCATTGTAAAATTGTACCTCAAATAACTTCAACAAGTAGGATAAATAAATGCAGATGTAAAAGACAGAACTCGTACTGTTTTTAGTAGCACAGAGGCTGCATGAAGAGCAGAGTACAAAGGTAACTTCAGGAGTCCTGATGCCATCAGCAGTCACCACTATTTCGAGTGGTAACTTGTAACAAAGTGTCGTTTCCTCTGAGCCAGAGACCTCTTCAGCACTGCCTTTACCACCACAGCCTAACTCTTTTCTTCTCCAACAAACCACAGGCTTGATTGAAATGTTAGAGAGTAAATTGCTAAATGCTTTCTAGAGACATCAAATGTGTGAAGTACCCAGTTCATAAAAGAGAGAGCTTATTTCAAAACCAAGCATGACCAAGCTGACCTGCTGGAGAAAAGAGCCTCTGCCTTGTTCCTGCTCACATTAGGTAATGTGCTTGGATTTCCTAGCAAAGCAAGGTATGCTTCCAAGTCCATCACTTTTAAACCAATATACAAGACTGAGCAACTAATATAATCTTAATTATGCAATACAAAGATGACCATCTGGGTGCATTTGACTCAGATAACAGCAAATGTATTTTGTATTGGAGGCAAAATTTTAGGTGTGACATCCACATCTCTCCTATTACCATTAATAATGACAAAAACCCAATTTCAAGATGTAGTACATGTTGATGGAAAACAGTATATTTCCTGCTGTATGTATATCTTGTACATTACCAGCCTCTTTGCAGAGCAAGATTCCTCTCACCATAGCCAGTAGTAATAGAAAAGAATAGGTGGAAAAAGGCTTTTCAAGGTGTATCTGACCAAGTCAAAGACCTGATATTCATGTCAATAAAGCTTTACTATTGCTTGTGATGATAATCCTGTATCATCCCACCTCTGAGGTGGCTATAACTCACAGTGAATGAATAGATCATTATATAAAAGCATGTACCTACTTTGATGTACAGTAATCTGACTGTATCTCTATGCAATGTGAAAGGCCCCAAAGCAACAGTAGAGGTGGTCACTATAAATCATTTGAGTATAAATTTAGCACTCACTGCAATAGCATTGCAGTATTCCATAGAGACATGTTCAAAGGGAAAGGGTTTATTCATAAATACACCAATGATACAACTGACTATAACTGACTCCTAGCATGAATTTAGAGAGAGGAGTAAAATGAAAGTTTATTCTAATTCTCTGGGTATGAGGATGGTTTTTCCCCTAGCAGAGGCTGGTCCATGCTTGTCACATGTGTTCAGAAACTCCACACTCACTTACCCATATCATCAATACGTAGAAAAGAAAGGCAGAGTTGTCTGTAAAGGTAAATGTAAGATGAGGAAGATTTTCTGGACCTGCTGTGTGGCCTCACTCCTGGGGAAGGTTTGCAAAGAGGTGAAGAGAAACCAGATCTAACTTTGCACAGGCAAGAGCCAGCCTCACTAAAGGCAGGTGAGCACTGGTGTCTCACCAAGCTCAATTGTCAAGAAGAGCTACAGTGTTTAAATTACTTCTGTGGGGTAGTTTTTCCCCCTTTTTTTTTCTCCCCAGGGCTACCCCACCTCTCTGAGGATGATGAGCATATGCAGCCTTAGTTGTGACACTTAGCAGAGAAGTCAGAGAAGTGGTAAAGTCTTGAGAACAGGCAGCTATAATTTGTGACTTAAGCTTTCAGATTAGCTTTCCCTTCAAAAGAATGGAATTGCTTTTAAACTAAATATCCATTATAAAATGTATTGACAATAACAGAAGTGAAGATTCTGTATATTTGAAATCTGACTATTTAAGGGAAGCTCCTGTAAAAGCAGGCATTACATGCATTCACTGCAACAGACACGCTAATGTTTTGTTCTATATAGAACATAGAGGACAAGAGCGTGCAGAAAGCCCAGTAAGCCACCATCTTCTGCATGGACAAAAGGCAATGACAATGAAGAAGGTAAAGGGTGTAGAATTGCATGGAGGGGGCTGATGCTGAAGATCAAACACACAGATAAGTAAGGGTGCTGAGATGAATAAAACCAGAAATTAATTCTTAGCCAGCATAAAAATCCTCAACACTATCCTGTTTTAATGATTTCATAAGTTCTCTGCACCTGAAAAATATGCATTTTTTTAAAGTAACTACACACTTATTTAATTCACCTTCCTGATAAATCAATACACGTTGGGTATTTGCTTTGCTGGTGAGCTTTTCCTAAATACTGAGAATCACACAGTTAATGCTACAGTATTAATTTGAAAAGCTGAGGAAGAGCATTACAAATAAATAAAATCTAAAATGAATTCAAGTCCTGTTTTATTCAGTGGAAAAATAAAGAACAGCAGTACACATATTTAGAGTCATAAATGTACCAACAATCTTAATTGAACTAGTATTTTTAAGCATGTGACTGAATCAAGTAATGGACTGGAACAGAGTCTATAATCAGCAATTATGTATTCAGACTCTGTTTGAAGATAAGCAGATGGGTAAATTTAAACTCAGAAAAAATATTTTAGCCTAATAAATTTGCCTCCCCAAGTATCTTTTTTACAGTTTGGCAGTATGTTGTTGTGGTGGGGGAGTTGCACCTATTAATCTGAAAGTGCACTGGATCCTCTCTTCAGGAATAAGTTTTTTTCCATGCATATTTAGATCTGTCCCAGCCTTGATGAAAAAACTCTCATTTACCTTGAAACAGATAGATATCAAACCCAACTCTTTCTTCAGATTAGAAAGTATTAGGAATTGCTCAGATGTATCAGTGCCATAGATAAAAGAGATTCAGACCTTTCCTATTGTACTTGGCTCATCCAGCAGAGAAGTTATGCTGTGAAAGCTCCACAGTGATTAGGCTGCTGGGGCTCACTTCCCTAAGCTCCACCGTGCAGCTACAGGGTTCTCTTCTCCTGAAGGCAACTTGGGGCAAGGTTCTTGTCTCAGAAGACCCGACTTGTCTTTTAGGGCAATCCCTCTACTCACAGCTGCTGCACCCTCACACCTACTCCTGAGGCACTGAATGTACCATCTACTTAAAGAGGAAATTTTTAAAATAGGAATCCCTCAATGGCTGGAGAAGCATTCTCTGGCTTCTCCCAGGCTTCAGACACCACCATCCAAAGCAAACCAAAGCTGACTCTGATGTTCTTTCACAAGACATGAGAACATGAAAACTTTACTTGTTGACCAGCAGGTGCCATGCTGGGATTGTACCAACGGTCTGCCTGCACCAGTCTGCCACCTCCTCACGAGCCAGAACCAGAGTCAGACATGTCCAGGAAAAATGTTGGAATTGCACCGTAATGAAGTGCAACTGACCTCCTGGAGGGCTTACTCTGTTTTTTAAGAGTCAGTGACTCTTTGTTGAGTCAGGAGAAAAGAAAATTGGCTTCTACTGATGGTTGGATCAGAAGTGATATATTAATATGAAGGTACTCGGAAAAGAGTGTTTATAGTGTCAACACTGACTTCTAAGAAGCCAAAATTTTCAGGGCTGTGTGAGCACAATGGCACGTTTCTCTTTCTGTTCATTTGTTCTTCTCTAAGAAACAGTAACTTCCTATAGCAGCAATCAAGAACAAGGTGAATCTTACATTCACCTAAACCAAACACATTTGAGAAGAACAGATTAGGGAATTTTGTTAGCTTTAATGCAGAAGATTGCGTTTCTGAAGTCTTTATCATTTTATTCCTGCAAAGGAATTAAGAAGATGACATGATTAGCAGGTTAGAAAAATATCTGTGGAAGTGCCAGTCACTATAACTGTTTGATGAACATGATACTCATGGAATAGATAAAGAGCTTTCTGATCTGGCACTTAAAACATTTACAACTTGCAAACACTTTGGGGAGTACCATTAATTTAACTGGATCTTGAACGCTGGCACAACAAACCAGTGCTGAAAGCACTAAAAGTTCTGCTTGTGGGTAGCCCAGTCATCTGATGCTGCTTGCTTTGGGCCCATGGTTAATTGTTAACATTTTGGGGACAAGCCAGTGACCCTGTGTTCTTGCTCAGGAATGTATGACTATTCATCAGCAACCAGTTTGTGCTGAATGCCCACTATGCTGGAGTATTTTGGTGTTTAAAGATGCACCCAGCTCAAACTTTTCTGTGTTGCTACTGACTTTCCATCAGACATCCTGTTTTATGGAATATTCTCTCATCCTTCTCTGGAGTGATGGATGCATTGAGTTGTGAGGAAAGTTTGTAAAAGCTAAAGATCACTCAAGGAGAAATTAAATAGCTTTTGATTACAATTTCGTGTTAGAATTAAGAAACTGCTTTAATGAAATCAAGATGGAACACTCTGGATGCAGCAAAATTATGACTTTAAATTGAAATAACAACAGAAATATTTAAGAATAAATAAATTAGGACATTGTGGAAATATGATTAAGACCAGTACAACTAGTAATAAAACTGAAAGAGACATACTTATTCCAAGTTTAATTTATTTGTGGCTAGCAAGTTTTAATTAAAACAAATCCTATTTGCTGTGTATTTACCAATTTATCATAGAAGGACCATAAAGTGGAATTATATTGGGTGATTTATTTTGTGGCTGTTTCTCTCTGCTTCTGTGTTCATGTCTAAATCATGAAGAGAAAATGAGACCACTAGCAAAATCCAAATACTTTATTTAAAACAAAATGTGTAATTGTTCAGAGATAGACTATTGACTTTCACTGGGTTAAACAGCTCATGTACTGATTAGTCTTGAAGCTATAATTGTTCTTGTCACCCAAACTCTTCTCAGTCAATATCTTTTTATCATATACATTTTTAATCACATATTAATAAACAAGAAGGTGTGCTTTATTGATGGCTGGATTAGTTTATTGACCAACTCAACAACTCTCTATATGGCTTCTGAACACAGAAACAAGGTCAATGTGTAAAGATGAGGAATAGTACATTCACCATCTTTAATATACTTCAATTTGGCAGTGTACTCCCTTTCTTACAAGTGCTGCAATCTGTATAATTTCTCCAATTCTTTTAGAAATTATTTCATATTTGAAGCAATCTCACTGTTCAAGCATGTTTTGGCTTGAGTTTCAGGAACTTTAGACTTCTGTGAGCATCTCTAATTTAATATTTTTTTTGTCACCTTGACACTAAGCTGCAGTATTTTTAAAACCTTTGGGAATTCAAGTTTTCATACACTTGTTGATTCTTACCAAGTATTCTCCAATTACTTCTATTTTGGAAAATATTTTTGGAAAATTTTCAGATTCTCCTAATCGATAACTTTTATCATCCTTATGATCAGTCCTTGTAAGTTTTTTCTCTGTGAATTGTTATTGTGAGTATTCTCCTTGAGTAATCCAGGTTTGAAATTATGGCCTCTAAAATAACCATATTAAATTCATGATTAAAACAACAATAGAACATGGTATTACCTGTGTGTATTCTTTTCCTGTCAGAAAAAACTTCTGCAGAGGAACTCCCATCCTACACCCCCTCTTTTTCTTTTTCTTTTTTCTGATTTTAGTTATTTCTTTTATTTTTCAAAGGAATGGAAAGCAGAACAGAAATAGATCTTTTTACCAGGATCTCCATTTTTACAAAACACTGTTTCGCAACAGGAAAGTAATAAATTGAAAATATGTTGATGACTCTGCCTGTCAGGCACTCACATGATCACCTAAACCCAAAAGTCATGTGGAAAAACAGCTGACTGCCAGCATGCACTTCTCTTGAGCCAGAAACAGAGACGAAGAATGTTTTCAACATGAAATTTTTAGTCTCTAAACCTTTCCACACGTTTTTCTCCTTTAAGGTATGAGGTCAAAATGATCAACCACTGAGTATCATGTACCAGTAGCTCTGATTTTACCAGTGGCTCATGCCTGAATAGTTTAGGTGATGAGATGTATGGAAAAAAGATCTGGCTTGACTGTTTCTAAAATCACATGCAGAGGCACTATTGCTTTGCTTTCTCCCTGTGCACTTCTTCAGATGCCTCTCAAATAAGCTCTATTCCCCACTATGGATTACAGCTCACAGTAAAGAGAGGCTGTCTGAAGAGGTCTCTGTATTTCTTTTTTTCCCAACCAAGAACTGTTTTGTCTCCCAGAGTATATTGTTATCAGCTTCGGGTTTTTTTGCAAGCAGATTAATGTATTATCTAACTACATTTCTGCTTTCTCTAGGTTGTTTTATGATACTGGCTGTATTTAAACTGTTTTTTAGGAAGAGGTAAAATATCTCAGTACTATCCAGTAATGTTTTTCAGTGCCTTTGATTCTGAAGTTTCAAAGATATATAATTTTTATTCTTTTTGTGAGTGCTATGCTATAATCCTGAGGCTGCTGGTCAAGGAAAACACTTAAGACTCAAATATACTGAAGTATAAAAATCTGGCATAATGATGGAGAGAAAGCTGCTAGTGTAGTTATTAAACACCAACCAGTGACCCCCAGGCACTTCAGTTTTAAATGGGGAAGTTTAGGAAAGCAAGCGTAGAAGAGAGGATCCTTCACTCCACTAATACCTCAAAATCCTGTGAAAGGGGAACTGAGACAGCAGCAGAAGGTCAGGCTGAACTGTGCATTACCACAAGGTCTTCTCAGGAAACAAAAGGTGTTACAGAAACACATCTGAACCAAGAGCAGGCTAAACTCCTGCGGATGACTAACGTACTGGCAAACCCATTCATATTCACATGAGCATGAGCCCTGTGAAAGCACCGAGTGCACCGAGATGTTGTGTAGAAGTTCTGGTCATGCAAGGTAAAGCTTCCCAGAGGCACCCTTTAATTGGTCTCATTTTCTCTGCCAAACATCATCAAAGTTTCAGATGTTCAGGCCAGGTCTTGTCACTTTACTATTTCATCACTTTTTGGATTACTGGCTCCCAGCATAAATGTTCTCAAATGTATTTGCACCCTGTATGTTTTTCTTCTTTTCACATGCACACTTCCTTCCCTAAGAGCCTTGATGAATTCTTAAAAAGTAGAGAAAGGAAAATTATGGAGTGTGAACTCCTATTAAACCCCACAAGGTAAATGGTTGTCGAGATAATTTTTTAATTTCAAGGGCAGACAGAGGAAATTTTCATAAGAACAGTCCCCTCTACTTAATTTCCAGCCTTTTGAGAAGAAAAGCCGCAAAACACAAGAAACTCCAGCAACTATGCAAGCTGTGGATGCCACATGCTGCTCCCTATGTTGATGTGTAGGAAGCATACGGAGTTAGGCAAGCAAAAGCATTTCTGGGAAAGTTGTTATTAAAGGGAAGGCAACTACTAGAGCCAGTTTATGAAATGATTGAAATGAGTACTATGCACAATGAATAGGCTGATTTCCATGTTAGGAACACACCAAACCATGCCAGCGTGGGCTGACTCACCACAAATAGGTGGGTTTGACTCTTGGCTCTGACACTGACTTATTGCACAGCCTCAGGCAAATCCCTAAACATTTGTTTTTAGTTCTCCATTTATATGATTTGGATAATACTTACATACCTGAAGGGGATACTTTAAGATACAATATGTTTAAGATACTACAAAGATTTTAAATGCTGTAACATAGCTAAGCCTCATTAACACCGTCAGACCAAAATAAACACCGGATTATTTAGGTAATGCCGTACGTGTTCCTGGAACAGGGGAACTTCACTGAACAAAGAGCAAAATCTTCAAAGAGCCAGAGGAAAGGGAAGGTACAGCCTATTGTGAAGGTGAAGCGCTTTGCAAGGGTGGGTGAATTTGTAGGGGAAGAAGAACAAGTTTGTTAATAGGCAAGAGTGCAGTCTTCATTAATTATTGAAGTGGTTGGAGGGCGCTGAAAAGCAGCACGTGCTCAGGACTGGGTGAAGAAAATAAGAACAATAGCCTCAGTTACCCCCTGTATTGGAGCTAGAGACAACTTTGCCAAGGAGAGACCTGAGGGTTTATTTTTATTTCCTGTATAATATGAAAACACAAATGTCAAAAGAAATCCTCTCCATTCAGACCTTCCTCTCTCCTTCCCAGGAAGGGGAGATTGTTTTCTCCAGAACAGCTAGAGATGCTCTGAGAATTCCCCAGGACTGAAGCATGCAAAAAGATGATGCTTACCCTGTTGAACTTTTCAGCAGGGAAGAAGTCCTGGCATGGTGAGAGATGGGTTGGAAATCTCTCCAGAAGAAAAGGGCCCAGTAAAGCCACTGGGAAGAGACCTCATCCTATAGCGACTGCATTAAACTCATTGCAGTGAGGACAGATTGGGAGGCCCCAGACCTCTGCTGGAGACTCTAGGCCTGCCACCAGTGTCATGAAATCCTTAACCGTGGAATCAGATTATTTTGTGTTGGAAGGGACCTTAAAAATAATCTTGTTCCAACCTCCCTGCTATGGGCAGGGACACTTCCCACAAGATCAGGCTGCCCAGAGCTCCATCCAGCCTGGCCTTAGCACACTTCCAGGCCAGGACAACCTGTTCCTGTACCTCACCACCTTCACAATAAAGAATTTCTTTCCGATATCTCATCTAACCCTACTCTCTTTCAGATCAAAGCCATTCCCCTTTATCCTGTCTCTGCATGCCCTTGCAAAAAACGTCCCTCTCCAGCTGTCCTGGTCCTGTAGCTCCCTTTATAGCACCTGGAAGGTGTTATAAAGTCTCCCTGGAGCCTTCTCTTCTCCAGGCTCAAAAACCTGAACTCTCTCAGTCTGTCTTCATCTTAAGCCCCACTTACACCAGAAGGAATGCATTTTTGGGCTCACCCAGAGAGAAGCAAATCCCACACACAGAATATCAGATAAGATAAAACAGCACCATTAGCACTTCTGAGGTTTCATCCCCCCACTTTTTTTTTTTCCTTCTCTGAAGTTTTTTTCCACAGTAAGAGGCCTTAGTGAAAAAACACTCTCTTAAAAAAAGGGTGGAGGGAAAGCCTGGAAGCATAGAGAGTGGCATAACAGGATGTGAAATCATGTTAACTGCTCTAGAGGTAGGAGGGAGAGGCTGGAAGTGAATGAGGAAGATGAGGAGAAGCTGAAGTGGAGGTCTTGGAGTGAGGGAGATGCAGTCGGAGGAAAAAGAGGAACTTCTCTTGGTCAGTGACAGGGAGCAGGTGAAACTGCAGCAGTCAGGTTTCAAGTATTAAGAAATGAAGACTGTGACAGTGCCAATATCTATTATTTTCATTAAATATATTTGTAGTAAACCTGAGAAAACCAGTTGAGGGCCTATGATTTGAACAGGATCTCCAACTTCTGAGGATAAACCTCAGTCCTTTTTACTGGTTTGACAAGAAAGGACTAGCAGCCAGTCCTGTCTCCAGACCAGTTCTACCATCATCCTGCTCTGAATGCCCACTCCTGGTTGAAAAATGCTACCCTGTCCTGCAGCATTTATTGCCTGGGTTAGCTCCACAGAAAAGAGTCCTGACTGTCACCTCTGAGATTGCCCAGCAATGTGAACCAGAGTGGTAGGTGGAGAAGTCTGGGAGATTTTCTTTTTCCAAAGAGCACTTCTACTCCTAAAGAGAATGATCTGACAGGCTGGACTTGTCTGGCGTCCCACAGTGACACCAAGGCCATTTTTAAGTTGCTAGCACAGAGTGCTCCACAGCTCCTTGGTAGATGTCACCGAATTGGGCAACTTGGGTTCTTTACTCACTACATCTATTTTGGTGTCTTATTTGCCACTTGTGACAGCCCTAAAGATGGAGCTGGATCTAGAACACAATTTGAGACACTGCCACACTGCTGGCTACAAAACTGTTGCCCGCACCAGAAAACAAAAGTATTTTCACCTTGTAAGCTGGTAAGTTCTTTAGATACACATCAATTTAGGGACACAAAATCAAGTTCATATTAAACTAGCAAAGATGATACATTTTTACTCCATCTACAGACCACAAAACACCTTTCTTCCAAGAAAAGTTGAATAAATCACAGAGCTGGCTTAAGGAGACTTTTCTCCTTGTCTTCAGAAAGTCCTTAACATGACATCTGTCCCTGCACTGTCACCTCCTTTAAAACTAACAAATGCATGACAGATAGTACAAGATTTATAAATTAAAGAAACCCACCCCTTTTAAGTAATATTCTTTAAATCTCAGTTTCTGACAGTCCTCCTATTTGCTCAGTAACTGTAATAGGCGTATTTTTCAGAAAATAGTGAATAAAACCTGACAAGCTATCGGGGGAATCTGAATTCATAATTGATAGGGGCATAAATTAATATGATTAGGCCTTTATTGGGTGCCACTGCTGCCAAACCTACAAAAGGGGCATGGAATAAAACATGGCTATGTTCTCAGGGCTGATAGACATCAATATGTAATGCATATTATCTCAAACCTTCTCATGTAGTCTGCTTATGACAGCACTCAACCTAATTGAAATTTTTATCTTTCTGTTGCATACAGACAGTTTTGACTAGCTGCTTCCAGGGAAAAGAGAGAAATCCAAATGACCCAAACCAAGATTTCTCTGTAGAGGTATATACCCTCCTTGCAAATCACTTTAAAATGGCTTTTTGCTTTCTGGTTTTATAAAGCCGTCTTCAGAACGCTGCGTTAAAGACAACTTGGGATTTGGTTTGCCTCTCTCCCTTTCAACTAAGCTTAACAGTGCATTTCCCTAAAAGAAAGAAAAGAAACAAAAGATTTCTTGGTAAAAAATCAATATATTGTATGCTCACATCAACTGAGGCCACATTTTGCTGCAGTTCTTCACAGTGAATATATAAACCTCAGGAAACAATCACTTTCCTGTTTATTAAAGAACTTTTAACTGTATCTACCTCCTGGTCTGTGAGGAAACAGTTAAAAATTAAGAGTGATTTCTTGAAATGACATCCCCAATCCCTCAAAAAATGTTGGTCAGGTGATACAGTTCAATTCAGAGAATTTGAAATTATATTTCAAGTTTTTCTTTACTTTTTCAGTTCTCTATGAATTCACAAACTGTGAAATGAAAAGCCATGGGAATACAGTGATAGCTATCAGTTCTAAAACGTTTCAAACTTTTTTCTGTAAATGAAAATGTAATCAATGTTCACTTTTCATGAAGGATTTTTTTTTTTTGACCAGTCAAAATTGATTTAAAATTTTCACATTTAATGTTTATCTCTTCATGGAAAAGTTCTGTACTGCATGAGTGTTCCTGAGAATTTGTGCTACCGTTACTAAATATTTTTATTACAATAGTGCTGGATGTTGTACAAATAAGACAAAGAATCAGTTTCTGCTCTGTTGTTTACAGTCTAGAATGAGATTACTCCTGAAGTAACACATTAAACCTGTAAAGATAGAAATAAAACTGAGAGGGGCAGAAATGGGTCCAAAAACTTATTTTGGCTTTAGTGAAACTAACTTCTTGAGACATGGGAAATAAATCTGATCTTTCTTTCTGAAATATGTTTAAAAGCCCGTGTATTTACATTGATAAATAAAAATCATGTTATTGGTTATTTTCATACCATGACACAAAGACAAAGGCAGCAAGCTAAAAAGTCACTTTCTGGTATTAATGGACAGTCTTTTACTCTTCTGCCTCATCACTCCATCGCCATAAGCAGCAGGGCATCCATAAATATAAAGGGGCCACGCATTTTGTAGCTTGAAGAATGACTTATCGTGTTCTGAATGATCCATTTTGCTGCAGCTACAATTTCAAGTAATTTATTTATTTCAGAGGTTTTAGAGAAGTCCCACTTTCATTTTACATTTGCCTTTGCTAGCTCCAAGTTCAAGATGGGAAACACACCAGCTATGATTTCCTTCTCACTTACGTGTGGCAGAGAGGTCAGGGCAGCTGATGGACAACGGGAGCTCATGAATTTCCCCTCAAGCACCCTGGAGAAACTACAGACTTTATTTTACTCTAATGTGAATTTGTCATATGAATAAGTTTTAATGAAACATGTGTTGGGAGCCTACTGCTGCATGGCTTTAATGCTGTTTGTTCCTGCTGTGGGGCTCAATTGAAAAGGTATCTCCCTCTCCTTTTCCAGAAGCAAGGCTGATAACCGTATCGCTAGAACATACACTGTGCACGCACTGCAGCATTGTGTGGATTGGCAGGGGCATGGGGGTGATATGACAGTGTGGAGATTAAAAGGCTGGCTGCTAAAATAATGGATTAAAAATATAGCTTTAAGTTAAAAATTACTATTCCTAATCCAACCATAAGGTACATTTAGACATCCCTCTTCACAATGCAGCTTCAAAATCGGAAGTGTAAGTCCAAGTCCACGAACAAAACTAGCACTAGCACGTGAGAGAAGTGTGAGGGTTTACCAGTAGCCTGTAGAGGACAGAGGCAGGATCCTGCAGATTGACTTGGGTGCTGCCCTGGCTTTGAATGCAGGTTTGGTTACAGAAGTCATAGGATCAAGATGTTGCCTGAGCACTAATATCCAGATGACCTCTCAGACACCTGTGAGCCATCCAGGATTCCTGCAGAAAAGTGATGGTGTGATGCTTGCTTTGCATTGAACAGTGCAGACTCTTGGAAATTTTCACACTGTTTTGGAAAGCTGAGAAGAATGATTTAAGGTTTTTCAATGGGGAAAATTCACATGCTTAATCATGAGAAAACCAGCACAGGTCATGGCATAGTTTTGGTGACTCTCTGCGGGCCAGGCTTTTTTGGCTGTCCTACATACTTTATGTATCTAATTGGCCAAACCAGAACTGAACTGTGTGGGATGGAGGGTGTAGTAGATGAACCCAGCTCACGCAGACAGGGCATCCACTTAGACCCACTGCCTCACATGGGCTTGATCCATAACAGAAATCAAGGTTGTTATGATGGCCTTGAAACCAGTCAATGAACACATGCCCAAGAATCATATTAAACACAGGACAGAAAGAGAGAGAAACAAGCATCATTTTCATGGGTATGAAAGCACAGGACCACACAGAAAATAAAAAAAAAAAACCATCTGCAGTGCTGCTATAATGAATCACAGGTATTAATCAGCTCACAGAAACCTTGTACAACAGGGATGGGTTGCTATCCCTGCATGCAGAGGGGAGAACTAAGACTCAGGAAACAAGAGATACATTTCCAGAGGGGTGAATGGCACCTGAGGCCTCCAAGCCTCTTTGTAGTTCTGAGGTCTGTTCCTCCCCCACAAAGTATTTTGCCTGAGGTCAAAAAGGGCTTCTAAGCAGAAGTTGTAGAAGTTCCAGTCCTAAACCTCCACCAAACCACTTTGCAGGATACTGGCAGCAATCTTACCATGCTTACTGCAAACCAGTGAAAGCCTGAATTTGCCAAATAATGATGGCTCTTCAAGAGGCTAGAACTTGCCTGAAATTAGCAAAATAAAACACATATAAGGTTTTAATATCCCCTCCCCTCACTGCAAAGCCATTTGAAGAATTTCATCATTGTGACATTTTCAAATGACCGAATTGAAACTCTTTACATGTTAGTAAAATGCATTGTACCAGCCATGTTTTAACAAAGATCATTTATCACCGGTGGAAAGTTGCTGAGTAAATCCTTTTGACTTTGTGTTATCCCATTCATCCTTGTTTCAAATAATGTAATTCTAACATTGTATTGATATTCTTTTAGTCCCGTCCCCCCCCTTATTTTCAATTTAAAAACTGGTTTCTAAACACATTTGATGCAAGTAAGTTTTATATTTGTCTCCTTATGGAAGTATGCAGAAGATGTGCTCAGCTATATTGATCTCTGAGGAAATGTGGATGAGGTAGATAATGTGAAACCTTTTTGTCATTACTACCAGTTATATAGGTTCTGGAAGCTTTCTGTGTTTGGCTGACTAGATAAGTGGATGCACTCACATTTATTTGATTGGAAAAGTATGGGGACTAAACTGTGTCTCCCCAGTTTCTGTATGGAATTGATCTTTTGTGTATTAACACTTTCCTATTACAGCAAAGGAATTGCTGATTAGGAGAGCAGAAGCACCCCTTTCTTTCCGCTGCAGTCTTTAGAGGCCAGACTTAAAGAAAAGGGAAAGAAATAAGTTTAGGAAGGGATGACAAAAGGGTGCAGTGCAAAGTGCAAAATATTTCCACCTCTAACCTTCAGAAAATGAAGGAGAAAGAAATCTCTCTCTTGACTGTGTTAGCTCCTTGCATCCCTCTCACATTTATGACAGACCTATCCTTACTCCCTCTGGTCTGGAGTAGCTCCAGCTGGCAGGTACTTGTTCGGTTCTGGCTCAGTTGCAGGAGCCAAGGCTGGTACTTGGCTTTACCCTGGTAGCTGGGGCACGAGGTAGAAAGCTATCAATGTTTACATGCAAGTCCCACGGCTTGATGTAGAAAAGTTTATCTGAAAGGTGAATGAGTATAAATTGAATCCCACAATCACAGAACAAGCTGAGTTGAAGGGCACCTGCAAGGATCATCACAGTCCAACTCCTGGCTCTGCACAGGACACTCCGAGAGTCACACCATGTGCCTGAGAGCGTTGTCCAAACACTCCTTGAACTCTGTCAGGCTTGGTGCTGTGACCAGTTCCCTAAGGAGCCTATTGCTGTGCTCAGCCACTCTCTGGGTGAAGAATCTTTTTCTAATATCTAATCTATGAGGTCCTTTCTGCTGGGAAACTCTCAAGTAATTGATTTCCACCCCCCTTCCATTCTAATTCCTCTGATTTTTCAGCATGCCTCAACACATCCCCCACCTTCCCCGGAGTTTCCAGACTATGTTCTATAGCTGCTCTACAGCAGACACCAAGAGATGCACAAATTGCTGCAAACAAGTCCAGGCCATGAAATCTTAATTCGGGATCCAGACTAAACTTTCTTTTGTGATAAAGAGATCTTTCAGTCCTCTTGCATCACTTACTTCCTCCCCCATATACGTTACTTACTGCCTTATCTGAACTGATTTAACCCTCTGCTCCGTGGAAGCAATGATTAACTGAATTAAAAGGCATTTTTTTGAAAACGCATCTTTTTCTTGACTTGGTTTACAATGTGAGTACAAACCCCAGTTGGAAAGTGAGACAGAGAGACTTCTTGGCACAGGGGAAAGCAGGTGGGAACAGGGATCATTTAAACTGTCATTGCTGTTATAATGCAGATAATTCTTAATGCGGGGTTAGGTGCTGGCACCCAGAGTGCAGAGGCGAGTAGCAGAAAGACTCTGGTGCTGTTTGCTCAGTCTGATGGCTTTCAGGACCAGGACTAACCAGGATCAGATGGTCAGAGAGCCTCCACGTAGAGAGCAGGCAAAAGCAGTCTCACACTCTGTCCACAGTCCCGAGACCCACCATTATCCCTCCCAGCTTGTGTAAATGTGCTGATATGGACCTGATACGCTGGGCTTTGGCTTGGTGCCCTTTCAGCCAGAATCTCCTTACCCTCCTCCGCACCCCAACATGCATTTTTCATTACTCCTCTTTTTTTTTTCCCTGAGTCCTACAAACCAGTGAGCTGGCATCAGATACTTTATCGTGTCTCTTTTATTTTACGTCAGCATGTCCTGTTTATTAAAATAAAAATCCATTATGTTTACGTCCATATGGCCAATCTCCTCTCTAAGTTGGTTGCTGACCCGCAATACAATTCCTGATAACGATGGTGATTGGCACAAAGCTCGTCTAATCACAATAAATCCTGCACAGGCTAAGGTCTCTGTCCTGCCCTTGGTGACCCTATTACGCATTTCAGCTTTTCATGTAGGTTTAGGCTAGCACTTTTTAAATCCAGTCTTAATCAAAACTAAACAAATCTCTGCCATGATTGTTACAACTGACGAACAGAAGCACACAAGATCTCAGGCAAAGCTAAAAGTGACCAACTTCTGCAAATTGGCAATGTGATTCATTGTAGACAAGAGACACAGCTCAGAAAACCTGGAATGGAGCCATTTTCTTTAATTAGCTGTACCACTGTATGTTGTCCAAGGTTCTGGCCTGTTTCTCAAGAAAAAAAAAAGTTTTGGATGTGTTAAAAAAATTGGGTGTATAAATTACAGCTGCCCCTGTGGCACTTTAACTTGAATGACCAGTACTTATTCAGTCAACTACAATAGGTCTCACTGTCCTTGGCAGGATTACAGGGGTAATAATTCCTAACATGGATGAGCAGCTCTTGAACAATTTCTCCAATGTATTAAGCATGAGCAGGCTCTCCTTCAACATCAGGTGAGCGTGTCTTCTCCTCACATTTATTTTTCCTCACCACACAAATTTATTGTGGCCATTACATGGGGAGAAAACTTCCCTTTATATAAATGTTTGTCTTCTCCTCCCTCCTTTTTATGGGAGTGCCACAAACTGATGGAGTGATTTTGTTTCATATGTTTGCCTTGCTTCATTTATTTATATAATCAAAGACAACATTGACTATTGTTATGTTGCCTCTTATAAGGCTTGTTCATTGCTTGCAAAGGAACTTGTGGGCAAAGGTAAAGACAGGCTATGATGAATACTCTGTTAAAGATTTATCTTGTAGTCTCTTATTGACAAGAAATCTTGTTTGTTTAAAGTGAATTTATGGTATAAAAAAATTACTAGTTTAGATTAAAAAGTAGTAGTAAAATATTGTTGACTTATCCTGATCGTATAGAAAGTTTTGGGGGCCTTGACATATCCTCTGCTGACAGCTGGACATGAAGGACTTCAAATAGATGAAATAAGAATATAAATATCTTCTGCATAAGAATGATGGATAGAACAACATGGCTACTACATAGATCACACATATTATCTCAAATTTTGTATCTTAGGACCTCCATTCGCAGAAAGAGGGCTCAAAAAGAATATTCAAATGCTTCAATAGCAAGGGTGTAATTCTTTCATTAATTATCAATCCATTGCCAAAGCAGAGGGTGCTTTTGTTTTTGTCTCTCACTCTGCCCCCTCTCTTTTCCACCCCTTGACCTGAATTTTTGAAAGTGTTTGTTGATTTATTGGAATGTATTCTCCCATGTTCATAAAATTTCCTTAGGCAAAGTAATGGTTGCTTTTACAGAGCTGTAAGTATTGGTAACTGGCAATCTAACTTTGAAGATGCAAATGAGTTCCCTGTATAGCATCCAAGCCTACTGAAGACTTACAGAAAACAGAGCAAGTGTGCGCAGGTTGAAGGGAAAATAAAATTCTTTATACCTTACACATAGTGAATAAAATTGCATAATTTAAATTTTATTTTTGTAGCCTTTCTAACAGAAAAATGCACTCTGAGCTCAATTGTGCTGTTTTTCTAAAGTTTAGAAATAAGGTCCAGCATTAAAAGGCATTTAGAAAGACTTTGCAAGTCTACATGAAGTAGTATATTGAAAGGAGATGCCTTCATTTGCTTGGCCAAATTCTCATTTTAATTATTTGAGACTCCAAACTTCCTTGTCCTTTAAGCAGTATTCCTTAAAGTATGTCTTCTCAGCTCAAGTGTCAGATCAATTAATTTTTTCTCTCTTTGTTTGCTCTAGAGGAGACTTCTTTTATTACAAGAAAAGGAAAAAATGTACATATGTGATAGTAACTTTAATTATTGAAGGTTTTTGACACGGGCGGTGAAAACGCTTCCCACAAAGTCGGCTTTGAGCACAGCCAGCCACCAGGCAGTGAAGGTCAGTGTTCAGATTAACATGCTCCCTGTAAAAACATGACAGACTCTTGCACTATTCGAAGGAGGAACGTACAGACTGATTGAAAGAAGAGAAAACTTAGAGCCAGGGTAATTAGAAGCTTCTGACACCAGGCAACTGAACAGGCTTCCTTGTGAAACAAAACCTTAAAATTTACGTCCTTGCCTGTTTCACCTAATCTAAAGTGATTTTAATTTTTTTTTTCTTTTTGAAGTTCTTTCTGAGACAGTTGCCTGGCAGAATTTGGATAGATGGAACTATACATTCAGTATCTCCCTTAATACTGAAGATATTACACACTGATTCCTGTCTCCTATCAGGGTGTAATTCAGGGAGCCTTCATAGAAGTCAGCTAGTAAAAGGCCCAAGAGTTTTCAGTGTGATGGAATTAATTTTTGGCTGCCAGACTCTCGATTTTTGAAAAAAAAATGGATCTCTTTGATAACAAGTAAGCCCTTTCACATGAAACAGCAGATGGGGAATTGTGCAGTGTTTTGCACCTCAGAAAAATTGTGCCTTGATAGTATCACCATCACACACACATTCAAGGCTGATGAGGATGACGACACTTTCCTAGGACAGCTGACAAAACATTTAAAGGAATATAAGCTTTGGAGAAAAAATAAAATATTCTGAGAGAATAAAATTACTTTCCCTCCAGAACCCCACGAAAAACATATGCATGTGAAAGGCTTGAAAAAAAGTGTCATAGCTGATAAAAAAAGAGAAGTCAGCTGATGTTCTGTGAAACAGAAAAAACTGTTGGATACAATTGGATACAATTTACTGAAATACACAGGATACCTCTTAGCAGAATCCTTCTCCTTACTGCTTTTTGTTCCCTGCCCTTCAATAAGGCCTCATGAAAGGAATGGTTACTATCCTGGAGAAGACACAGTCATGCAAAAGTTTCCCTTCAACACAAAAATTCAAACTTCAAGTTATACAAAACAAATAAATGAAACTCATTAAGACCAGGACAAAATGAAACAACAGGATATGGATACTAATTTTTTTAAACAAACAATTCAACAGAAGATCCCAGATGCCCTCTATCTTGGTCACTGGTCATACAGCTAGTTGAATAGGTGGCTCATAATGAATTGCTACGGGGTGAAACTTCGACTGTTTTGCACATCTAGGTTACTCAGAGTGATTTAGTCCTCTGTGGCCAAAAGGCACAGCATAAGGAAGAAATGGCACTGGCAGAGGGGAAAAAAAATCTGTCCTTAAGCAGTAATAATTGGATTTGGGGCTCTCTCCAGCTCAAATTAGCATTTATGGCATCTGGCCCAAGGACCAGATGCTGTAGGACTTCAGAGGTGTTTGGAAGCATCCAGCTAATGGCAACAAGCTGCTGTTAGGGAAGAACAGGAGACAGAGGTCTGTGAGAAGGACAGTGCTTTCACCAAGCTCCACCTCGGAGTGTGATGGTCTGGAGAGACCTAAACCATTGCTCAAAGTGGATGGATATAGAGTTTTTTCTCTGGAGGACTAGGGGGAAAAAAGAAGCTTCTTCTTCCCTAAATGTTTTCGTCTATATAAAGAAAAGCAATTTGACACACTCTATATGTAGTTGAAGAAATCCCTCTAAGCTGAAGGTTATACTACCTTGTACATTGAATTATCCCCTTTGAACAGGTCATTCACCTTTCAAACCACCCTGCCATTTCTGGAAATTCTAAATTTTCCTTCAGCTCTATGCCAGCTTGGAGGACTAATTCTGGTATGCAGCTAACCAAGAGAGTCCAAAATAACATGAACTTTTTTTTTGGAGGGGAGTGGGGGCAGGTGGGGGAAGATTATCATCCAAATCATTCTTTGCAGCTCATAATTCTCTAAAAACCTTTGGTGATTTCTGTGTCTTTAGGAGATCTCAGGCTTAATGAATTATTATGTTGTTACACTGCATAATTGTGCACAGACTTCCAAAACCCCTATGAAAGCTGCATACAAGCAGTAGTGTCATTGGAGTCTTTGTTTATATAACATTCTGTAAAATTTAGACATCAATATTTACAGCAAATCAACAAAAAGATCCAACAACAGACCAGAACAGTCTAGAATAAGTCAGAAAATTAAAGGAGAATTGTAAAGGAGCAAAGAAATATTGAGCCTAATAAATCCTAAGCAACGAAGTTAAGCCAACGAGATCGAGCAATCACCCATTTTCTAAGTGACACTTTTTATTTTGTCTGCTAGATAGAGGACATGCACAAAGTCTCATTTCAATTCTAGCTTCCCTTCACTTTTGGATTTGCAGATTCATTGGATCAGTCTGTCACTGGGACACTAAACAACAGTATTCTGGAAGTTTTCCAGCAAAATATTTGTTTCAAGCTGGAAAGTGAGATGCTGACATTATCAGAAGTGTTTATTGGTGGTCTATAAACATTATGGCTGACTTCTTACCTAGAAAAATTTTAAAGTCCCTGAACACCTGGCTTGGGATTGAACATCCCTTTTCTCCCTTCAGCTCCTCCATCTGTAGCTTTGCTATTGCAGAGCTGCCCTCAGTTTGGAGTATTTTCCAGAACATTCAAGGCCCATCTGAGGTCCCTTTGTTGAACTGGTTGGAAGCCATAACCATCAAACTACTAGCCCAGCTGATCTCTCCTGCACATGCAACTCTTCATTACAACAAATATTCCAGCAGACTAATGCTGAAGTAGCAGACACATTTTCAACAGCCTCTTCCAAGAAACATTTCTACGCACACATATCTAGTTTCTGTGATATATTTATAGAACAGGACAGCTCCAAAGATGGAAGAGAGAGAAGCTCCAGTGCAGCCATCAGCAGCTGATGCACCACCAGATACATGAGAGCAGGAGTGCCCCTATGGATTTTCCTCATCTTAATCTATGACAAGAGCCATGCAAAAGAATGATGAAACACAGGGTCAGTAAGAAACAAAAGACAGAAAATGAAGTAACCCTCTTGGACCTAGATGGAACCTGAAGCCAGTAGGCAGACAAAGTCCGTTTGCTGAGGCAGGAGGGAGGAGTGGAATAATGGAGTCAATCGCCTTCAGCTCAGAGACTGAGTCTTTGTGTCCCTGGGAATGGGGTTTGTAGCAGTGTAACAGCCCAACTGCTTTTTCTTCTGGCCTACACATTAACAGTGGGGAGTTGAGGGGTTTGAAAAGTGCCTAAATAATTTGGCTGAAAAAATTAAATGGAATTAAAAGCCATCACTTGTTATTTAAAATAATTTAGTAATTAAAAGTCATCATTCAAGCGTTTTCAGAGTCCCCGTCTTAAAACAAAAAAATTAATCTTCAGCGCAAGTTTTAGAATCCTACTTAATTTTTCTTGAATAAAGCTTGTCCAAAATAGATCTTTCAGAAATAGATGACCTCACCATTATATTTTAATCAACAGCCATTTGAAATGAATATTTCAAACCCTCACACTCTACATTCAACATGGAAATCCCAGGATGAAAAAGTGCCCATAGAATGCTCTGATATTATGTCAGTTTGAACACACCATCCATATTTTGAAACACAACCTCATAATTTCCTCTGGGCCAACCCATTTGCTGCAGTACCAGTGGCCAAGAGTGGCTGTCCACAAGACTGATGAAACAAATGACCACTGACACCTACAACTTTTACTCAAAAAGAAACTTCAGCCATTATTGCCTTTCTCTCCTGCACAAAAGGCAGTGTGAGAGAGACACAGACTGTGCTTCTTTCCCCCCCCTTTTAAACTTATTTTTTACATCCTGTACTAATTTCTGGATTATTGAAGAACATAGCTAGTAATTTCTCACAGGAATATTTCCAGTTTTGCCCTAAGACTAGTCGAAGAAAGCAAAGGGATCCTCGCTGTAGTTGAAATAATGTTTCACTGTTTGTCACGAAATGCTGCTTCCTTGCTTATCTTTATGATGAGAAGCTGGAATTATCTTTCATGGTCTAACTGCACATTGCTGACACACACTGTTCCTAACCAGTGACAAGACCAGAACATACAAACATGCTTTGTTTTTAAAAAAAACTTTCTTAACATACATAGGAACTTGGAAAACAAAGGGTAAAAAAAAATGCATCCTGATGAAAATCAGACATCTTTAATAAATTGAAATTCATTTAATTAGATTTTTAAAATTGAAATTAACACTGAAGAGAAGTAGCTCAGCCTACTTTTTACTAGACAGCGTAATATTTAAATGGTTTGTAGGAGATTTAGGACCACAAAAACTAAGGCTCAGCCACTCAGTGCACCCATGTCCAAGGCAGGCTCTGGGTTTGTGTAAGCAGTACTTCTGTGCTTTCCAAAGCTGTTTGCTGAAACGTGTTCTTAAGAAGAGACAGGAAAGAGAGATATCAAGTGTTGGTAACTACTCTTATGTTATTTTTCTCCTTGTGAGACATTCACAAGGTGATTACAGCCGGACAAGATTGTGTCAATATGACATTACACGATTTTAAGAAAAATGTAACAGAGCTGCCCTCTCCTCTCATTTCCCCCCTGCTCCCACTCCCCCAAACAGCACAGCATTAATTGCACCTGCCACTCACCTGATTTTTTAAGTTTAAGGCATTTCAAGAAGATTGTCATTTACGGCCTGCAGTTCAAGTCTGTTACTCCTTTTGCAAAAGAATCAGCTATATTGAACTGGAAATCTCACCCTCTAACTATTTATTAATACAGTTTTAAAGGAATTCTCAGATTTTTGTTGCTAACTGCTCACTTGGGTTGAAATGTGATGCACTTGTTGGCAGTGTTGCCCCAGAGGGACTGCAGTGAGACAGACTTACTCAAGCTTCACTTGAACACAGAAATGAAAATCAATAAACAATTTGAACTTCTCAGAAGAGAATTTTTCTCCTCTAATGAATATACAAGCTTGGTTACAGCTTAATTTAAAGATTGAATTTAGTGTGTGTTTTTTCCCTGCACTAGGAGCATGACAAACACAAGCTTCAAGTGACATGTCCCAAAGGGAGACTTATTGTTTAAAAAAAGTGGGAGGGGGAAAAAAAAAGAAAAAAAAAGTGAGCAAATACAAAATAAAAAAGATTCCTGGTCCCATGAGAAAGACGTACTTTAAAAATAAGGAAAATAACATGCAGCGGCAAAACAGAGCACCTTTGTGACTGTAGAGATAACTTTAAGCTTCTGCTGGGGCAAATTTCATAATGTATATATTTTTATTTGCTTTTATAAGTGACTGCAAATAGGGTCAGACCACAGTGTTTCTATTCTCTAGTTGCTCGAGGACGTTTGAATGCAGTGTGTGTTTTGTGGGTTAGTTTCTTACACACGCACAAATCAGATCTATTTATAGCTTTTGCTTTCAGTATTGGAGTAGGTTAATATTGTAATTTCTGTAGAAATTAATAATATTAATTAAATAAAGAAAATTACTGTAGAATCAATGTTTCCAAAACAAGGCATGCTACCACTCAATATTAACTATCAGAGGGGTGAGGGCTGGGATGAGCTGCTGCTTTTTTGTTTTTCAGAATTTCTGCAGAGTTGTCAAACAAAGCAGCTTTTGCCATCTGATAGCCTTGGCAAAGAGATTAGTTGAAAGCCACAGAAGTGATTGTGTACAGCATTTTGTTCTTCAGCTCAACAAGAAACAGATTTGACTTAGAAACTTAGACCTCATCAGTGCAAACTGGAAACCAGATAAATTAGGTCTTATATACAACTCTATATCCACTAAGTGACAAAATAAAATAAGATCTCTATTTCAAAACCAGTTCTAAAAATACAGTGTTTTCTGGAACAAACAGTGGGAATGTAGATGGACTGATTTACCTTACAATGTAAATTTCAACCAGTTGGTTGCAGTTTCTATTCTGTGTAGAGAATGTATTTAGGACATTCACATGGATAATAGGTAGCTTGACTTTCCAAACCAAGCCAGTTAGAGCCACATTTTTGTTACTAATATATATATAAATATATAAAAATCTTAAATTTCTTTAGCCCCTGACCTCTTTTTCATGTTTGTAATCTTAACACCCCACTCAAAGGGATCTCTAAAGCTTTTCATTTAAACTACAATTATTCTTTTGTCTACTGGGAACCCAGTGCAAAGATGATGTCCTGTGTGCAAGAAGCGAGCAAGCTGAATATTAATTAATGAACACTACTTAATATGCAGAAGAAGAGGAGCAACAATCAGTCGTGAGCCCTTACATGTTAACTGGTAGATCATTGTTATTCTGGGAGGCATCATAAGGCCAAATGCAGGTTACAACTAGTTTAGAAAATCTCTTTAATTAAGAAACGTGGAAGTTTAAGTCTCTCATTTTAAATATCTTACTGTGGCCATAAAAGACATCATTAAATGGTGTGATGGTACAGCACTTTTAATGCAGTCTGAGGTGGTGAACTGGACTTCAGCTGTTACTCCGTTTGCAGTGTTATCAAATAAACAAGCAAAACACTGAGTTTTCACTATTTTTCCTAAGATCATAGAATCATTACAGTTGAAAAAGACCTGTGAGATCATTTAATCCAACCATTAACCCAGCAGCTCCATGTTCACCACTAAACCATATCCCCAGGCACCACATGAACCCATTTTTTGAACACTTCCAGGTATGGTGATCCCACCACTTCCCTGGGCAGCCTGTTCCAATGGCTGAAGTACCCGTTCCATGAAGAAATTATAGTATCCAATCTAAACCTCTCCTATGAAATTTGAGGCTGTTCCCACTTGTCCTGCCACTGGTTGCCTGGGAGAAGAGACTGACCCTTCTCACTACACCCTCCTTTCAGGTACTCATGGGGGACAATAAGGTCCCCCCTGAGCCTCCATTTCTCCAGACTAAACAACTCCAGCTCCCTCAGCTGCCCCTCACGTGACTGACTCTCCAGACCCTCACAGGCTCTGCTGCCCTTCTTTGAACTCGCTCCAGCCCCTCAATGCCTTTCTTGCAGTGAGGGGCCCAGAACCGCACACAGGATTCAAGGTGTGGCCTCACCAGTGCCCAGTGCAGGGGGACAATCCCTGCCCTGGTCCTGCTGGCCACGCTATTTCTGATACAGGCCAGGATGCCATGGGCATTCTTGGCCACCTGGGCACACACTGGCTCATTCAGTTCAGCCACTGCTGACCAGCACCCCCAGGTCCTTTTCCAGTGGGCCATTTTCCAGCCACTCTTCTCCCAACCTGTAGCTTTGCATGGGGTTGTTGTGACCTGAGGCCAGGACCTGGCACTTGACCTTACTGAACCTCATAAAATTGACCCTGATCCATTGATCCAGATCCCTCTGCAGAGCCTTCCTGCCTCTCAGCAGAACAACACTCCCACCCAGCTTGGTGTTATAAACCTGCTGAGAGTGCACTTGATCCTCTCATTCCGGTCACTGTTACAAAGAAAATATTTTTTCTTTTTTTAAGGGCATGTGAAGGCCGTGAGCAAATAAATCTCCACGAAACAACTCCAAACAGGTGGATCAGGAGTTTCGCAGAACAGTAGTCACAGAACTACTCCTGCTTGTCACTTCCTACAACTATTGGTAGCCTTGCAGAAGAGAGGAAAATGTGAATGATATTGTCCAATCTTTTTTTACTTTGCTAAATTAACTGAAGCAAAAAGAACATTCCCATCAGCAAGTCTCTGGGCCCATTGCTGGAGGAGACTTGCCTCCTTGTTCCCATTTATCAGATGCAAAAAAGGTCTGTGAAGAGTTGAGGTGTGATCTAAAACTACTCCTGAGGCCAGCATCAGAGGAAACTAGATGTCTTTCCAGACCTGGTCTCTACACTCACCAGTATTACTTTTCCTGTTAACAAATTAGCCCTCCCCCAATATTAATGAAACCTATGAATACTAAAATCACAACAAGAATACATCTTTATAAGATCCCTACTTCAAATTTTGCATGTCTGATGACAGGGGTTCTACAGGTTTTGTTACTGCATGGAACCACACAGCAAATAAAACTGAAGCCATCCATTGTAGTGCATTAGTTCATTGCAAAGTGCATTGTAATTAAAGGAACATCATCTGTTTGCAGATCTATTTCTTGCAATATGCTTGACTGTGAGACAGGAAGAATCAAATTCAGTTCTCAACTGTATGCAAGGTTAAGTACTGATGACAACACTTTTTTTTTTTAGTAAAGGATGCAGCAGTGCACATTGATTCAGCTTTTTATCCTGTTCAATGAGTTATATGAGATTTCCTGCATTTGCTGTACACTAAACATTTTCCTGATACATTACACAAAAATACATTTCTGTTTGCTGATGGTAAAAGGCGTCTCTGCCAAATACACAGTATCTCTCTGAAGCAATACTTAAATAGCTTTTACAGGACCAGTTCGGACAAGAAATAAGATGTAGCAACATCTTAAAAGGATTTAATGATAAGCCCTTTGTTTTATATTCAACTACATGAACAAATTTTTATGCACTATATATGGCAAAAATCTTTATTGTTTTAGACAATCTTGACAGTTTCAGCAACTTGAATTGAAATATATGACCATCAATTTGGAAGAAGTATACCTTTGCCTTTTGGTCTGAAAAGGTGGCAATTCTTGTGGAATATTCCCAGGTTTGCTTCTTAACGTGCACGAGCAGAGCAATGCCATGAAATCTGATTCAATTAAGGATTTTACAGAGGTATTTCTTCTTAGCAGTACCCAACGTTATTTACACAGCATTTTCTCTTCCTGGAGATCTTCAAGGCATGATCATGACTTGAAGAATCTGAATTAGCCCCTTTGTTTGTTAACTACACATGAAATACAATTAGCCCAGTAGACTGATACCACTTGCCAGACTGGAAGCTGAATGATGAAAAAAATCAAGACTGGGTAAGAGCAGGAAGAAGGATAATGTTTACAATGTATGGAAAACAAATGAGCCAGTATTTCCAAGAGCCTCCTGCAGCAGTGGAAATACTTCCACTAAATGCAAACTCCCATCAACAGGGAGGGAGCTGAAGTTGGCCAAGAACACGCTAAAAGTCTCATTAGAGATGGAAAAATCACCAGGTGGCACTGTTCTATACCATCATGAAAGCCTGCACCTGTTGACATATTCCTGTTGAGCAGGGGAACCTTTGGGGAGGAAATGTTGGCCTTGAGAAGGGTCCTGTTTGCTGTTGGCCTGTGCTGCCCCAGACTGGAGCTGGCCAGAGGTGCCAGTGGTGCTTTGTTCTGCTATGGACAGCTCCTGGCGTATCCCACCCATCCCATGCTGGTTCTCATTTTGCATATGATCTATAAAGCATGCCAAATATCAGTAAGAGGATGAACCTATAAACCAGGAAAGAATGTATTTTTCTATGAAAAAAAAAAAGAAGGTAGAAAACCTGGATACAACAGGAAACTTTGGGTGGATGGGGGAGCAAAGGGAAAGGGAGAGAGCCAGAAGTCATTCCCAGGATTAGAGACATTGTCAGAGCAGTGTATGAATAAGAAAAGTAAAGGAATGGAAACATGAAGCACAATTCATTGTAGCTCATAGCTCCTTTTGCAAATAGGAGCCATTCAGAGAATCTTCTAATTTTTGAGGCTAGGTGGGAAGTTCTGCTACAGTCATTCACTTAAAAAGACAGAAAAAAGAAAAACAAAAAAAAGAAAGGAACCCAAACCTTATAATGTTTTAAGACTTTCTGTTTTTTCAAGATGTACTACTCTTTTGAACGTGAATAATTGTCTTTAAGAATTATTTAAAAATCCACTCTTTCCATCTACAATAGTTCTCAAATGGAAAAAAAAATTCTCAGACAACTGTGGTCATATGGTTTGGAAACTCGTTAATAAGAGACAAGTACTAAGTAAAATTTAAATGTCCTTTTCTTAAATCAACTTGGTAACAATCTTCTGCTTTGCTTAATGTCCTGTTTAGAGGGAATTTTTCATACCTCCTTCCATGCAGGGTAGCTTGGTTTTTTTTGGGTTTTTTTGTTTGTTTGGTTTTTTAAAATGTATTGTTTTTGTAAGAAAAATAGCAGGCCACAAACAAGTCAGTCCTTTTTGTCCAGAGATCAGAGAGCTTTTCTAAAGATCTGGCATGCTGAAATACACTCCGTTTGTCCTCATGATTTGCCTTCTCCTAAACTCAGTATCGTGCTTATATTCTGTGCACTCAGGTGTTTACAGACTGTGCAGGTTGCAGGATGCAGCACGTGTTTAACCTAAAATAGCTTCTCTGAACTTAAAGGCAGCACAAGCCATCATACCAATCACATTAGATTGCCCCTTCCTAATGGGAAAATCTCTTCCTCTCTAGCTTTCCAGGTTAATTAATGTCTGACTGGTCTAAATGATGTCAGGAGCAGAAGAATGAAGGCAGCTTGTTTACTCTGAGACACCATCTGAAATCCAGCATGAGGTAAGGCTACACGTCGCAAAGGAAATGTCACCTCCCTCACTCAGAATGAGATGTCTGTGATGGAAGCATTGACTAATATCTCCTGGCTGGAAATAGGCTCCCAAATCCAAAAAGAGAACGCGCCAAGGAGTCAGTGCAGGTCTGCATTATGAGAATATATAATGTCTTGCATTATAATTACTTATAAAACTGCTATGCCAGGGCAGCTTATCACTCCTGAAAGCCAAGCGTGGGGTTTTTTTTAAGTACTAATTTATAAAGCTGAAAAGTAATTTTAAAGTAAGTCAGGAACTTCCTGACTGTATTGCCTTAGATCCATCATCTCCAGTAACCGCCAGTCTTTGCCTGCTTTTTCCACATTTCCCTTTTCCCCCCTTTAGGTGCTTGCGCTCCATATTGAGAATCCACACTTGATTAAAAGCTCATTGCCAAGAATTGCAATTTAAGCACTCAGAGAAAGAATCATAATGTAGCCAATAACCTGGGTGGCACAGACAGCAGAGTAGCCTAAGGTTCACTCTCCTGATAGAAATAGTTACACTCTATTTACTAGGGAGACTTAATTTGCCATCTGAACAGAATTAATTCATTAGTTAAATCAGTGTGTAGTGCCATTTGTTTCCTTTAAGTAACATCACTGAAATGTAAATGAGAGGATTGCGTAAACAGTTAATAAGATGAGAAAATAGGAGTCCTATGAAAGAAGGGATATATACTTTGCTATGTGGTGAAGGGGAGGAAAAAATACTCAGACCTTTCTCAGCAGCTGTGTTTTTCAGTCACATTTGTGAGATCTGCCTTTGCCTCACTCTAGCTGTCCTCGTCTTCCAAAACATACCTCAGAGGTATGTCAGAACCTCAGCTACAAATAATAGAGGAAGAACCAAAATAAGAAAAGGAAATAAAGAAAACGGAAGAACAGTGTTTTTAATGTTTATATTCCTAATTTGTGTGTGTAAAACAATGAAAACGTTTGTGAAGGAATCATTCACTTTGAGAAAATTCTTTTCAGATTAATTTTAAATCAAATATATGCCTATATCCCATATTTACTTAGCAAGTAATCACTGAAATCCCTACATATCCATGCCAGCTATTACAGAAATTAGACAGAATGCATAGAGAAGTTTTCTGAGATACACTTAGGTTTTTCTTTTCCAATAAAATACACCACAAAGGGAATAAAGAAATTCTTTGCCCAAATTAATGGTGAATTATTTTGTCATGAGAATAGAAGTTTATATTCATTTAAATGAAAGCACATAAATTGTTCTTGACAAGAAAAACAAAGCTAGCCTTAGGCAGTATTTTCATTATAGAAAAAGGCACATGTCCATGAATATCTAGTATAATATTAACAAAAACTGTTCAATTAGCTATGCATGTGCCATTGTTATGAATATTTATTTGCATCACAGCTGGGTAACATTGATACCTTTTTTTCCAGCCTGTTTAGAGACACAAAATGAAGTGAACATTACTGCTCCATGGAGAGCAGCAGAACTTCTCCAGAGAGCTGGTCAGACATAACATTTCTTATTAGCAGAACCTTCTTAACGACTAGTTGTTTCAATCTTTTTCATACTGGAAATCTACTCAAGAAATTTTAATCCATTTTTGAGTAATTTTGATCCAATTGAGAGCCTAATCTCATATTTTCTTTAAAGAAAAGTTATTTATGGAAGATATCCTAATGCATGAGCTTTTTTTTTCCTGAAGTTGATTCATTTGAATTGCATTCTAATCGCATAGGGCTTACTTTTCCAAAAATATTTCACTTTTCAGTAGAAAACACTGAAAAATAGCAATATTAAAGGAAAGCAAGTTTTACCAGTGTATGTGTATAAAAATTACTAAACTTAGTCATCACAGCCTTAAGAATCAGTTAGAGTGGTTTTATCAGTAGGAATGTTTATGGTTAACAATTCAGTATTAAGCATCATGTGCTTTACATGTTGCATTACAAAGAAATTTTGAGTATTAGGCATTTGTAATGAACTACCTGTGAAAAACTGCAGACAAAAGGCTTACTTTGGTCAAAATATATTCGTGTGATTAAAAATGGTGTTCTGTGTATGAATAAAGGTATTAGCTGAAGAACTTGCTCTAGGAGGAATTTCAAATAATGAATCATTAGACTATTACTCACTATTAGAAACTGAAAAAGCCAAATTAATTGAATAAATTTGTCCCATTTATGATTGCCAGAAAAGAAACCTTCAAGAAAATGGTTCAGAAACAGTTACACATGGTCTCTTCAAGTTTTATTGATCATAGACCTCATTCTTGTTTCCATTCTGCCACTCCAAGAACCTTTTCCGAAACCCACTAAGGTCAACAGAAATAATTTTTTATTGTGGGCAAGCAAAGATCACAGAAATATTCCAAATCACTGATTCTCCTTGAAACTATTTCTGAGTGATTAAGGCAAGAATCAGTTTTGTAAACTATTTGAGAATTTGCCTCTGCTCTAGGCTTTATATAGATATTAACAATATTTCTTTCTCAGCAGCACAATGCCATGCACTACAAGAACACACCTATAAAGCAGGAAATTCTTACAGTGTGTTTTGAAAAGGAGAGAAATGGTAGAAAGTAAAACGTGACATAAATACATGATGTATTTTTAGCCCCATTAATGAAGATAAAAGAATCAATTTTACTTTAAAGTGGCTTAAAGGAAAGCAAACAGGCTAATACAGAATAATGCAAGAGGCAACCGTATGGAAGATGCTTTGTGCTCACATAGATACTGTTGATTTCTAGACAAGTTCACTTGATTCCCTTCCAGTGAAAGTCCTGTTGACAGTAAGATACATTTTCTGTAGTTGATCTTGCAAGCAAAAATAATCCACCCTCCTCGATAAAATATGACACTTGGCATAGCAACACACTGAGAAAGGAAGGATAATAAAATTGTGTTAAAGTATTCCTCTCAGAAAGATTTTGTTTGATTTTAACATGTCCAGAATGAAGATATCGAAAAAAGAACATCTTGAAGCTGATGAGCTGGGCAGAAAAGAAAATAAATTTAAGTGACGTGATCTGGATAGTCCTCAAAATTAAAACCTCAACAGATCACAGTTTTGGAGACCACTGCCAAGAAGGATGCATGTCCAAAGTTTTGTTATCTATTAGAACATGAGCTGCTTGCCTCTTCCACTGCTCTCTCTTTGCATGTGTCACACCAAATGCGTAGCTCTGCCATCACACAAGTGATAGGAGTTGTTACTGTAAATGGTACACGTTGCGCGTTGGTGATGAAATAGGAAGAGACAAGCACCAGAGAAATTTTGCTGGTAATTTCTTTTGATGAGATACTTGCAAGTATAAAAGCAAGAAAAAGACAAGATAACAAATGATAGGGTTCTGGGAGAGTTAAAAGGAAGAGACTCCTGGTTAAGCTGGACTGAACGGTCTGTCTCGGCAGCCAAACAACGGCGTGGTAACAAATCAGTAGCGGTGCCTGTGAGGGCGTAGCAGCACAGACACGAACTGCACAAGCCTCTGGGGACCTGGCATGGTGCTGCACTTGCTTGTCCCCAAAGAACCTGTGCCCACTGCCCTCTTGCCATTTCCTGTGCTAACTGAATTACAGACAGTGCTGTAATTACACCTGAGGATGTACCCTGTGAATTACACCTGAGGATGTTACAGTCACAGTTGTTTGGCCACGCAGGCACAGCAGCAGGGTAGGTGAATCGCGTTTGGATGATGTGCCTCATGCAACAAGATCAGTAGGTATATTCCAAGGGATCAAAACCAGATCCAGGACAGCAAGTTCAAAACAGATTAGACCTGTGTTGCAGTTGCAGCACGGGCAGCAAAGAAAAAATAGAGGTCCGAGTCAGAGCTCGGGTTAAGGGAAATGATAAACCCCCTTTATTTAATTACAGGCAGGCCTTATATAATCCTTGCATTGGTCTATGGCAAGGATCATTGGTCCCTGGTCCAACCACCTCTCCAAGTGATTGGCCAGACCCCACACCACCTGTTGGACTCCTAATAAGACATACCTGCAAGATGTTTAGAAAAGCATCTTGCTTGTTTATGTTGAAACCAAGGACTTTCACCAAATACTTGCAAAATGCTGGATTTTTCTCTGCCAGCAGCTTTTCGGCATCCACAGACCTGAAGCTCCAATGTAGGCCCAGCATGGGAGCGGGGCCAGGCAAGCACCAGCCTGAACCGTGGTTCTCAGGGGCAGAGGGACTGGTAGCAATGAAGGAGCATTTAGTTTGAATCAGCAACTAGACTTTTTCATATAAAGTTACAAAACTTGCTATTTGTGAAGAAAAAAGCCTATAAAAGGGTGTTTATTTAGAGTGGGAAAGGTTTAAGACCCAATAAAAGAAAGAAGAGAAAGAGCTGAGCAGGCAAACCTCAAGCTTGACCTCAACCCTTTGCAGCTTGGAGCTCAGGGGATCTCTCAAGTCACTTGAGTTTTATCTCATCTTGTCACTTCAGAGCAGCAACTGTGCTACCCTTTAAAGGGAAAATGAGGAAAGGAAGGTTGGAGTAGCTATTTGTTTATCTTTCCAGTTCTCAAACTATAAAAAATCCCTTATATGTTAATTATTGCAACATCTTAGATGGAAAGGCAGGTTCTTGATTTGTCTGTAGTCTGCTGACAGACCCATTCCCTGAGAAAAAAAATCAGCTGCAAGATCCATACCCTGCCCCTTTCTTTTCCTCAGCTGTCTACCAGAACTTCAAGAACTTGCCTGGGAATTTTTGTCAAGAAGAGAACTATACCTTGACATACTAACTATTCCTACAGTAACTAAATTTAGTGGTACAGAACTTTGAAGACCCCATAGGTTTTCTATCCAAAATGTGTTAATTAAGTATTTTGTGGCTAAGAAGGCATTGGTCTTGTTTAAATATGCTGAAAAGAAGCGTTCTTCAATTCTTACATTTGGTGGTTGAGAGACCCTGTGAGTCACTTTCAAAATTTGTCTTATTAAACACCCTGAACTTGGACATTCGTTAGGTACAACATGGTGTCAAAAGCAGCCTGTGGGCCCTCAAACTGAGTTTAAAAGATGCCGTGAAGCATGGCAGAACCCAGGTTGAAGGGCTTCAACTACAGCTTTCTGGAAGCTTCAAGTACTGTTCAGCATCTTCAAATTTAGTGCTCAGCTAAAAGCACTACAGTGATGACCTGTGCAGTCAGCAGCCAAAAAACAGCCATAGAGAAAGCCGGGTAGAGAAATTAAGAGACATTTACTATGCATGTTAAAGAAATCAAACAGGACACGAGAGAAATCTAACACACCAATCTGGTTTTTGGTATTCAGCTCTCATACAGGGAACCTTTAACCTGATTGAACCGGTGTGGTGACTGTTTGTTTTTCCTGACTGGGAGTGCACATGTGTATGTGATAGCACCATGGCAGCAGGCCAGGCTATTAAATGGAGCAACTACATTCAATAAGAAGCAAACAATGGCATTAAGCGTTCTATCATTTTTGCTATTAGACTGAGTCTAAAGTTTTCAAAAGAATATAAGTTAGGCACTTGAACATGAAAAGCCAATATAACTTTAACCTCTAAACACCACAGTCCTTTTCTTGGGTAGCTTAAGAACCTAAGTTACTTCAGGATTTCAGGAAAACAACTCCCTTTCACTTTCTACCTTTCACTATAGTCTGATCTGTTGAGATAGGAGGGCAGGTTTGAACAACTTCCCGAGAACTCAGAACACCCAACACTGTCAGCATTTAATGCAAAAGAGGGAATTGCGACAGTGTCATCCACCATGAACCGCCTGTTTTATCACAGGCCAGCAGCATCCATCTCAGCTGCTGTATTTTCTAGCAGACTTCTGAGTGGCCTCAATCCTGGTCATTCCACTTGGAAAACAAGAGACTTCCCAAACTCTGCAGTACTAAAATTATTGCATATATTTAGATGTTGTGCTCAAGTNTATATAGTATATAACATTGCTAGGAGGTGTGTAACCTTCACCTTAGGCTTAAATAGGAAATAATCTGTTCCACACTGCTCCATCCCACCTTTTTTCTCCAAAGGAAAAGGAGAACAAACAAATATTTGGACTGCTACAATAGCATTAATAAACATGAGAATGCAACAGCTAGTGTTATTCTACAGAAATGAATGAATAAATAAATAGACTATAAGCACTTTATTCTTCTCACATAATTTCTTCTCAGTGACATTATTGAACAGACTGTTGAAAACAAACATCGTTAAATGAGAAAAGAAGAGCAGGAGCCTGTCTAATTCCCCACTGCAACATTTTCCAATGACGAATGCTCCCTAAATGGATTTAGCTTTTTGAAAAGAAGTCAGAGAGAAATTTGATGTGGCCCCCTGACCCCTGGTAAGCACATGTATCTTCACCTGTCACATAACACACTGGCACTTGCTTACTTTTCAGCAAAGACTATTGATTTTGCTTATTGGCTGCAGGCTAGTCCATAAAGAACAAATTACAAAGTCAGAGGTCTACAGTTAGCAATTGCTTGCATGATAACAGGGAACTCAGCACTATTCCCACAATGCGGTATTAACATTCCCACAAATGTGTGCAAACCTAAAACATTCACTTCTGCTGTGAAGTCCTCTGGATTTTCAATGATATACAGCCAGCAGAACACAGAGTACACCCCATACCGTCGCAAACGATCTAAAAACTGCAGGGATTTTGCCCCAGCACATAAGCTACATTTGTGGTTTAGACAATTGCTTTGTAAAGAACAAAGACAGAGAGGTTTAAGCAACGGTTACATTCTACTATTAAAAAAAGAAAAATGTTTGACACAACCTACTGTTATTATGAATGCCTTCACAACTAAATCTTACACAGGAAAAGCCAACACGGTGACTTTCAAGAAACGTATCATTGCGCTACTTCTCTGGAGTTGTAAAGTTTATCTTTGCCCCCACCTTGATAGATGACCTTGGGGACAAATAATTTGATTTTCTGCGCCTTGCTTTCATCTTACAGAAAACAGGATAAAGTACTGTCATCTGCTGTTCAAGTGCTGTTGAAACCCACTGCCAGAAAGTCTCTGCAAAAGACAGTGTAGGCTGGCTTTTCTTACTGAAATGGGACAGGCACAGGAGAAAAACCCTGGTGAGGATCAAAACTGGAGAGCCTGAGCGAGTTTCCAAAACGTCATTTTGGTTTTTGGATCTTAAATAATACTTGCCTGAAATAATAATTGCAATTGTCTTTTAATACCCAACCATACAGAAATTGAAATTTATACTGCTCATCGGGCATATGTTTTTCAGTAAGAGCCATGAGAACAGCACAGAAGGGTGTGATTTCAACACTACTTCAAGCTCAAGAAATTTATGATCATTTCAAATATGAGATTATTAATGACAAAAAAAAAGTGAGCTCTTGTTTTAACTCACTTCCCTAGAAAGGAAAGGTTTTCTTAAATTTAAAAGATGTCTTCTATAATAAAATGTGATGATTCAGCAGGTCTGACACAACAGCTTTCAGGAAAAATTTCCTTTTCTAGAGTATTTGACTGGGAGAAAGAGGCTGGAAATTTCAAGGATGAGTTAGAGCTGAGCATATTTGAAAATCCTAACTCAGTTCCCCACTGAAATCAAAGTGTTCAGGAAGAAATAGCAACAAAAAGCACTTTGGTAACTTATAGTAAGCACTGCCTTAGTGTGTTTCTATAATAGACTGTTTTGCTTCAGGTTAACTGATCACCAATTAACTAGAACTAGTGAGTGTATTTGTAAATTCTACTGCTGACACTTTCTAAATGTTTCTGGTTTATCCTAAGACTGAACATGGTAAGAGCCTAGAATAATAATCTATACAGAAAGCTGGACAGGACAAAGTAATCTTGTGGAGTAATTTATAGGACAAATCGAGACCAATGATTTCTCAAGACAGGGCCCTTCCACTGAGAAGACAGAGGCACCTGCGTGGTCAAATGACACGCAGGAACAAGCAGCCACAATGCCTCATCAAGCAGTGACAGTCACAGCACAAAGAAAGGCTCAGAACAATAGTTGGGCAACACTGTCCCAGGGTTGGTTGGACTTCAGAGGTGGTGGCAAATAACTTCTAATTGCCAAGAGGAAGTTTGTGCCACCTGGGGTAAATAGTGTTTTAAACAGCTCTGGGGGTGGTGACAAAACCACTTCCCTGGGCAGCCTGCTCCAGTGCTTGAAAACCCTTTCAGTAAAGAATTTTTTTCCTAATATCCAATCCAATTTTTACAAGCTTTATTAGTCATCTCCAAGGGGAAAATTCAGCTTCACACATTACAAGGTTAGCAGGTCCCCTCCTCTGTGTTCCACAGTGAGATCAACCTAAAAGTGACGTCTTGTGGTGGCTGAACACTTCTAGTCCATAGTACTAATGGTGACCATGTTTCTTTGGAATTACAAGTTCTGAGTCTTCCCATTAAAAAAAAAAAACGAAACCAGAAAAAACATGGGCAAGAAACACATCACAGTTTTGGATGCCTTCATCAAGGTCTGCAGCCACAATTCAGTATTGCTGTGAACCCAGGATAGTAAAAGGGGATAGGCTACGACTAACCATCCTGAACACTTAGAGGTGGAGTCTTCAATAAGCATCGTAAGTCTACATTTTGCAAAATATGACCTTTCCATTGCAAAAAGTAACCTTCAGCCACATAATGGGAAACCGATATGACACTGTGGATTGCATCTCTGTCTCTATTCTGTAATTAAAAAAAAATATAATTGAACATAATAGAGAAAACAAGCCTCCCTGCTGAAAGATAATGCAGAAACCAAGTCAGAAAGGGCATGCAGATTCCTATGTGAAATTGTTATGGTATTGCCAGTTACAGGGAGCAAAGAAACCCAGTGAGTTGCCCAAACCCCTTGATTTTAAAAGCTTTTGAGTTTTTCTGCTGAAGAGGGATTTTATGGTTTACGTCTTCAAGGGTATGTAAAAAAAAAAAAAAAAAAAGGAAATTAAAAAAAAGGCTTACTTTGCAAATATTGAAATTGAGATTATTATTTTCTCAGATGAATACAGATTCTGGGGCTGTGGGAAGACCTCCTTTATTAGTAGATATGCAAAGAAACATCATCATGATGGCCTTTGATCCAGCCAAAGAAGAGAATATAGCCCAAGAGAGAGATCACTTGATGTCTAAACCTTCTGACCTCCCTGGCAAGGCTCTAAAAGGACCTCTAGCTGCAGAGAAGAGCTCACTTTGCTTAGCTAGGGTTGCTTGCAATTTGATTAAAGAGAATTACCGTCATGCAGTGTATACTTCATTATTTTCCCCTGTATAACAAAGCTGAGAATGACTTCTCCAGTTAAGACTACAAAAGATGTAAATTTATAGACATTTAGAAACCATTTCTGTCCTTTTAGATTACTTTTCTTAGTTTGAATACCTTCAGTTTTTGTTTAATGTTAGCATTTCACTGAACAATTCTTACTAGTAGCCCTAACTAAAGAAGAACACCACAACAGGAGAAGTAATAAAGGGTGAAGCATACATGGAATTTAGACCTCTCCTCTAATCTTGTCCAAGACAAAAAATCCTTGTGAATGGACATAGAGAGAAAAGCTGAAGGATCTCCGTGGATTACAATTAACAAACCTACTGGTCCCATGAGTCAACCCCAAGAACGTGGGCTGGAATCTGGGCTGAAAAGCAGATGGTCTGTGTTTGGCTCAATGTCAATAAGCACATAATTACTTGTTAAGACTGAAACTGGTTTCTCCAATTCCTCCTTCTAATTTGTGCAATCAATACCAAAAACAATTCCAAATTTGACTTTAAAAAACTATTACTATTTGGGTGGGAAGGGGAAGATCCCTGACTGCAAAGAAAAGCTAATACTATTGTTCAAACAAGGCATCATTGTTTCGCTAGTAAAATTGAACTATTTTACTTTCAAATGGCCAAATCTTGATTTCAGTATTCAAGTTCCTTTTCATTTCTCACCTGCATTGTTTTCGGAATGATTTAAACTTGCATTTTGCCATTTGTTATCTCCAATGTGGCAGAAAACAAAAGAAGGAGATACAGGAAATCAAGGTTTCTGAACCAAGAGCTAACTCATACATACACATACGTATTCACTTCTACCATCTTCATTGGGTTATGCCAAAACAAATTGGGTTGTGCACTGTTTTGCCTCAATGCCAGTCTTCTATGGAATTCTAGCTTGGCCACTTCCAGTTATCAACAACCTGCATCCAGTAAGGCCATAATTAAATGAATAAAATATTTAAATATTCAATACTTCTAATATTGTCAAGTTCTCATCTCCATTTCATGCTAGTTCCCATAAATCAAAGAATTAAAAATGATACAAGCAACAGTAAGACACACATTGTCTTTCAATGCCCAGTCATAAAAATGATGTCATCTAAAATATGTAATTATTTAGAACATATGCTAAAGCTATCACCATCATACTGGAAAAATAAAAAAAAAAATTCTGAATGCTGTTCTTTTGACAGTGCAAATCTTTTCATAACCCATTTTTATAAATGAATACTGGTTTGAGTTGAACGTATGGAGAGCAACTAACAGACACTTTTGGATTTGCAGTTAGGTTTGATGAGACAGTAGTGCACTAAAAGTCAACTACTCAGTTTAGCTATATCCTCTGAAAGAAACTTTCAAAATATCTATTGTTACTATAAAATAAATAAAATCCCTTGTTCTAGCTGAGGCTAAAAAATTTCAAGTAGAATTGTTATGTGCAAGACATCTAACTTCATACTAAAAGCTGTACTTTTAAGGACACTACTAGCAGTTACAAACAGTTACTGAGCTAATTTTTGTTTCAGGTAGAAGAAAGCATTTCGAATTTATTTCAAACAGTACAAGTCAGTGCTGCTGTTTAAAATTCATCACAGAACACTTCAGAAAAGACTGCTTATCTATTCAGGCCACACATTTTAAGTGAACTCTTACTAAATTCTCTATGTACAGATCAGGATTACATGTACTCTGAATACGGAGAACTTCATCTGACAAATTAAAGAGAGAGAGCGGGGCGTTCAGCAGAGTCCAAACGTGGAGATCTACTGAGCCTTGTAAAGGCTGACAGTGTAATATGTCAGGCAAGGAGAGCCTGGGGTACCATGGCCAAGCCGTGCTTGTTCCCAGGATGTGATTTAGTGTCTGAGGAGCGGCGGCTTTGCAGCGCGTGGACATCTCGCGGTGCCGAGTGAAGGGAACAGATTTGTCACCGCCCGCTGCCAGGAGCGGTCCTGAACAGGGACATTTTCGGCCTTCGACAATGATTGCTGTTACTAATTCTACTGTGAAACATGCAGAGCATCTGCACAGGGACTTCAGGAAAGTGCTGCCAAAACAGCTCTGGCTTGATGCTCTTGCTCCTGGTGTCTGGTTGAGGCAGCGATGAGACAGATCATATGACTTAAGCCCTTGCAAGACCTCATCACTTTTCATGGGAGAACGGAAAAGTGCTGATCCCAAGACTTTCATGCTGAGGGAAAGCAGATAAAAATCTGCAGGTGTAACTTAAAAAAATAGGTATGAGAAGCATAAAATAGTGTAAATAAGGCTAAATTTCTAAGGAAAACAAATAAAGATCAAGCATGCGATGGCAAATAAATGAAAAGAAGAATTTAATGATGTAAGCACAGAAGTGTGCATTGTTAATCTAAGTGGATAGCATTTTGACTTCTAGAGTATCTGTTAGTTTTAAGCTACAAAAAGTATTCATACGAAAAAGCACAAAGATGAATGGATGTAACAATTTCTATTTTATTTTTCCAATGAAAAGGAACTAGTGATAATTGACTGTAACTCTGCCTGGCTCCATCTCTAGAGAGACATAATCATTCTGGATATATGAAAATAGATTGCTCATTCTAATCCACTATTGTTTCATACTCTTTGGGGCCTACTTCTCAGCTGGTGATAATCAATGGTATTAGTCATTGCAATACAGGGAGCTGATTTACTCTATCAAGGGTTCTGGCCTTGAGCAAAACTCATATTACCCATTTAATTATCTTCCTAGCAGCAGCAAACTTAACAAGGCTTGAACAAGAAGTTGTCTCCTTTCATCCAGTGTGCCCAGAAAAGCTCAGAAATGCTGTCCACACACCACTGAATCACACCAAGAGCAGCCATCAGAACCTATGCAGTTGATGTTGTGACCCTAGGTCCCCCAAATACTCAAGTTTTCACTTTGAGAGCTCTTCAGAAGTTCTGCAGAACTGTTGAGAAATTGCTGGTTTAGAGCCAAGGCAAGAACAGTTCGGTTTTGTGCACATCCTCAACCACTACCGAGATGTTCAGCTTCTTCTGTGCCTGTATTTTCTCAGCCAGAATTATCATGCCTGCCATTTAAGAGTGTCATAAAACTATGTGAAATTTACCTCGGCTTTTCTAACTTCGGCAACAAAACTCAAACACAGAGAGAAGAGTCTTCCCTGCCCCCCCCAATGTTAACTGGCCACATCTTACTTGAATTACCAGTTTGAAAAACAGAAATTGGCTGCATTTAACTGTTAAATAGCGTTTTCAATCCAATTCCAAGTGTCTAAAGCAAGCATGAATTGTGTATGAATTCCGTTATTCAGTCACAATATTATTAGCATGGGAAGAGCAAGGTTTATCACTGTTGTCAGCACAATTATGCAGCTTTCTCATTTGCCTTATCTCAGAGAGCATACACAGCATGGTCTTGATCAGGTTTGTCATCTTCCCAATGCCTTGGCCATGATGACAGTCAGAATGAATGAACAGATCGGCACTTTGAAGCGCTCATTGATACCTTGAGGTCAGATGTTTCTTGCATGTTTCTGGACCCTTTCCAGGCACATGGGAAGCGACAGGAGCAACGGTAGGACAAGTGTCTCTGCCAGTCCTCTCCAACCCTACCCTGCTCCTTCACCACGTGGCCTGGCTGGTTAACACGGACCAGAAGTCAGTGCATAAGACTGCCACCTTTTCCTTTTGGTAGTGAAGAGCTGTTACATCAAAGCAGTTTGGGAGCATTGCTTAAGCTGTCTTGCTGAATCTGAACTAGCTATCAAGTTATTCCTCCCATACAGAGCAGAACAGCTTGGTCCTGCTGTTTAGGGGTCCTTGCCAGCTGCAGAGACAGGAAAGGATTTGTTTTCCCCCTCCTCCTCTTTACTTTTACTCGTTCTATTTTCTCCTCTGTAAGTCTGTTAATGTTTGCAGCTTGGAGAAAATGCAATTCAAGAGAACACCCAAACAAAAGGATCAAAGATTGAAAAAATAGGAAAAAAAAAAAAAAGAAAATCGATATGTATTAGCATGGCAGAGCTCATGTCAATATGAATATTCCAGAAGAACAAGTTCTGAAATCCTTAATCTGTTTAAATATTTATTTTTATCTAATTCCTGGTTTTATTCAAGCAAATATATCCCAAAACATGCAGAAGAGTTGCAATTGCAAAGATGTCACAGTTCTTGTTTAGAGTAACTCACATTGTTAAGAAGATAAGGCAATGAGAAACTGCCCAAGGAAAAACCTAAGGAATGTGCTGTGCTGAGATTAAAATAGTTTATAAAATAATACCAGCTCTAGGACATAGGAATTCAGCTGAAGGTTTTATTTCCCTCTCCCCCTTAAAAATATACGACACTGGAGAAAACCTTTTTCAATTTTAGAGCTGGCAGTCAACATTTTCTGGCATGCATTTTTTAAAAAATCTCTGTCATCACCAGCTCCTCAGACCAACACATAAAACTCCCTTAAACAGCCAGTGAAATGAATGGTTGGCATGCTTTGGAGCAGTCCCTGGGAAGCAGCATGGCTGCAGCAAGAATAGTGTCACTCCTCAAGAGAAGAAAGGTGTGCCACCAGTAAATAAACACACCCAAAGAATGCCACTAATCAGCAAATATTTTGTGCTATTTCCATAATGAAACTCCACTGCTGTGGCAGACTTTCCATCCTCCAAGCCTAGGGCTAGAATAGGTAAATTATAAATCAGCTGCTGGGGGAGCATTGCCTTATGCACACCACGTGGGTGTTCTTGACATTGGTCCTCTTGGGAGACTTCCAGTCCCAGGACAGAGGAATCGTCTTCTGTGATGTGGATGAGCCTTTCAGCTTTTAGCCAGCAGTAAGTTGGCTCAATTCAGCAACTCAGGCAAATGAAAAAAAAACAAAACGTGCACCACCATCACATGTCATGTTGCTTGGCTTCCTAGCACATTCTAACACCTGCTGCTGGCAGTGCTCTACTCCAGTTGTCCATGAAGAAAGGTTACATTTGAATGTCCAGGTAAAGATTTCAGGTGACACTGCAGAGAGACTAAACACCAACAAACACCATGAGCCAGTGTACTGCTACTTAATACCTGACTACTCCTATTTACTTGATTAGACCATTTACTCCTATTTACTTAATGAGTCACATGGAATGTTTAAGAATGTGTTTACAGTAAAATGCAAAATCCTAACCAAAGCAGCTGCCTGAATTCATCTAACATAAAGGCAGTCTTCAGGTTAATCAAAGAGAGTAAAACACAGCTCTTCTGTACATCCATTTTGCTTTACAGGAAAAAAAAAAAGTAGCCAGAAGGGCAACATATACTGAGGAAAGGTGTTACACAGCCAATGTAACCTACCATCAGCATCTTATGGTGTAGGGCTTAAGGCACCTTAACTCAAAAATTTCTAGGTAATTCGAACTCTTGAAGCAAAATACAAAAGACAGGTAATTTCAGAGATATACAGGATCCAATCCAAAAAGAGCTTTGTACATCAAAACCGGCACTTTGAAATAAACCCGTAAATAAAATGCAAGTCTGAAGCAGGTCAAGATACCACTAAGAAAGCAGGAAGTCACTAACCCATTCCAAGGGGTCAAGAATACCTCCAAATGAACTGCAGTAGGACATTCAAAACATGGCAGGTGCGGGCTGCGATTTTCACATCCAATAGTTGTGTTACAAGAATGAAAGGAATTACATTTTCCTTCCCCTTCCCTAATGAGGGGTGACATTAGTACCAGGGCAGAAATGTGATTGTAAAGATACATGATGCCCAACCAGTACTTTGTAGAGGCTTACTGCACACTTGAATTATCAACAATACTGATGCAAAGCCTAATTGCATCTTACCCTGTGCATGGCCCTGCTGTATCCCTGTTTCAACCCCCTTCCTGACCCTGTTTCCTCGATTCAGACAAGTCAGGAACTTCCCAAAAGGTCACTTTGTCCATTCCCTTGTCTCAAAGCAGAATCAGCTGTTGCTGACAGATGAACGTCCAAAAATCTCAGCAACAGCATTTAACAATGGAGAGGTTACAGCCTGTTCATCGCACTGCCCACCTATCTTAAACATGAGACAGCTTTTTTGAAGTCTTATTGCACTTTAACCACTGCCTCTCACCTGTTGCAGACATGAAAAAAAGCCCAGATAATTTACAGACTCAACCCTCTGCTGCAGGCTTTCAAAGCTTTGAAGATTGCTACCACATCCTGCCCTTGCACCTCCATTTCCCGTTTTCTTTGCTGCACTAAACCACACAACTCTTCCACTCCTCTCATTTAGGCAGTATTTCTTTAAAATCATTTTGACAATCTTACTGTTCTCCTTTCGACTGTTTCCAGGTGGTCTCAGAGGGACAGAAAGAGGCAGACGAAAGCCACGGGTAGGGAAGAAGTGGGCACAGCCTGGGTTTGCACTTCTCTGCATGCTGACAAAAAGACCTGGCATGACAGGAACAGAGAAATTCACAGGAGATGAGAAAGGTTCTGCCCCAGAGCAAAGGAGGAAATGGAAGTCTGAGGTATAATCCAATTTCTTGTCTGCTCATGTGCACTGGCCATCACAAGGCCATGACTAAGAGTGGTCTGTCAGGTTAAAAATTCATCCTATGTAGCAAAAGAATATAGAAACATCTTTAACAGCTGTCTAAAAAGCCTAATAACCAAAGTTATCGGCCTGAGAACTGAAGTATGGTCCTTTTAATATGTGTGGGGAGTCAAGGGGACATGGCAAAACAAGCTTTGTTTTGTTTGCACATTGTGGTTTGGAAGGCTGAATTCTGAGCAGCTGGAATTGTGAGGTGTTTTCATGGAGAAATAAATCAAACAAAAACCCCTTTGAAACTTCAGTTCAGTTATCACAACCTTTGCACAAATATAAGGGTCCATATTCTATCTAATCTACAGATGAATCAGTGGCTCAGCAGGTTGCTGCCATCTACTTATTTTATGTGTTTGTGGGTTTATAGACAGGTGAGATTGTCACAGCTACTAGATTGATGGCCCCTGGAGTATTAGTCTCAATAAAAGACTGGTCTGCACATACAATCTTCCCCCAACACACTTTTTTTTTCTTTTAGACAATGTTCCTCATGGCGTTGGAACATCTACTTTTGCAAAGTTTGTCTAAATTTTTTCCACTGAAAGAAAAATCTTCTTGACTACAGGAAGAACCTGCCAGAAGAAAGTTTCTGACCTTCCATGAAAAGATACTTTCTTCTGCCATTTTATTTTTTTTTCTACTAAGATGTAGATAAGGTTCTTCCACCAAAAAATATTTCTAGCATTTACAAGAACTTACAAAAAAGTAATTGCAATTTCTTGATTTGATCAAGAGTTTGAACACATGCCTTTCACGCTGCTTTTTCCCCCAGAAAGAATAGAACTCTTAAAATATATGAATATTTTCTGCTCCTGAGATCTTTATCTTAAGTAGTTTTTCAACTGTATTTTTTTCTGTATTACAACTCAAGCATACAAATACTGAGCAGAACACAATAAATATTCCTAAAAGGGTAGCAAATTTTCCAGGATCTGATTCCCAATTTGTATGGCATTAGATGCATTTGGTGAGGAGGCTGTTGTGCTCAGAAAGCTTCTCAGACACTACTTCTAAGCCTGACAGAGACTGTGAATCAGAGCCCCCAGCTGCAGCAGTTCACAGCCAGGGATATTCGTGTAAACTGAAATCAATAATGATTTAAACCATGGTACCAGGCCCTCAGCTCTGGCCATGCCACACAGTTGGTTGCCAGGACAGAGGAGGGATGAATCACTGGGACAGGAACATCTGATCCCACCTCTCCATGAATCATCAGACCTCTTGAGCTTGCAACCCTTGGACATCTGGCTCTTCCTGAGCTGCTCCAGTGCAAACATCGTAAAATAAAACCTGAAAGAACCTGCAGCACACCCAAGTCACAGTTCTGCATCTTTTTAAAAGCAAAAACCAAACAAAACAAGTCAAAAAGCCCAACCCCCAAATTTCAACATTTGAAACAGTACTTTTATTCTAAAGGGACTGCTGCTGTTTACACAGCATTTTGTTTGTGACTGTTCATAGAAAATTAGGATCAGGAAGTGTGACTCAAAGTTCTGAAAACATTATCCTAGAAATACATTAAAAATTCATGTCTCCAACCTGTTTTCATGTTTGGAAAATTGCTTTAAATATTTTTTGAAAGGCTCACTTCTACTAAAATGCCTTGTAATACTATAACTACTCCAAATACAAAGTTTAATAACAAACCAAAGATAGTTAGCAGGATGGAAAACTTGGTGTGTTTATACTTGAGATGTGTTTCCCTTCTTTTCCATGTTAGAAGAATACTTTGCACACCCATACGTGTAAGACTTATTGCAGCCTGCTGAACTTGGCGTTGTTAGCAATTACCTTTCTCATTTTGTAGTCGTGAAAGCAGTTCTAAAGCATGTGATTGTTCTAGAAACTTTTTTTTCAGAGTTGTAGACCCTCACCCCAGGGTGAATATCAAGAAATGTATGATTTGATGAAGCAACCATCTGCAACAGCCCCTGAGCTGAAAAATCCAGAGTGAGATAAGGTGGAAACTCCTACTTCTTTCTGTGGTTTTGGAAGATAAAATTCAGAATCTTAGACAAAAACTCAAATTAATCTTTTACTCGTGTTTGTCAAAACCATAATTCAGTAGCAATGAAGTCAGATTTAACTTTTCTTTGGAGTTTTATTACATTTACCTGGGTGTTACTTTCAACACAAATATTTCTGCACAACCCAAAGCACATAGTAACTATTGCACACCTGATTCTGAGGTCAGATGGAGGCAATTAATCATTTATTCCACTGGACTTGTTGGAATTACAGCGAGACAAATGGGTTCATCAGAATTACAGCCCCTTAGCTGAAATAAATAAAAGATATATTCAAATCTGTGAGCAATTTTCTATTACTTAATCTTTCATTTTCATTTCCCCACAAACTTTTCCCAAATAGAAATTAAAGCACTGTGGCTGAAACTGAGAGCTTCATGAGTCCATAAAAGGCACAAGACTAATGTTCTCTATGTGATGGCAAATTACACTTCTTTGTGTGCATTACAATACTTTTACAAGAGTTGCTACGTAAAAAGAAAATACTGATGATCATTTAACACAGTAAGAATTCACTTAAATGAACTGCCAGAAGAACAGAACTCTTAAAATAATTGATTTTTCCCCACATCAGATGAAAAATGCATAACACTGTACAATGAAGTCCGTTTGAGCAAAAGTCATTTTCTGTCCATTAAAAGAAACATAAAATACATTGGGGTACTTAATTAAAAGTCTTAGAGCCGATTTGCACACCATAAATTTACCAAACACACACAAATTTAAGTAAAATACCTTAATTAATGCTTTTACTAAATCTATGGGTCCTCCCACATATATTATAAGTGTAGAGAATTCACATTCACTACAGTTCGAAGAATACCACCGTCACTATGAAATAAATTCCTAACAGTTGCTGCCTCAGTGTTTCTGCCAGCACGCTGATGCCTTACATCTATGGAATGTATGGAGTGATTTGGAAATGACAGCTATCTCATGACAGGCAACACCAGCAGACAGCCTTTGAAAAAAATCTATACTGACCTCACCTCCATCCAGCACCTATTGACAGTTGTCACTCAAACTGTGATATCACATAAACACTTTCCGATCTGAGGCTTAAGTTTCCATAGTAGGGCAAAATCCTGTTAACTTCTGACCCACCTCTCAGACATCCTTTCTGTTGTATTCATGTTTGCAAACCGCTGACAGGTTTTTCAAGGCAGAGCATGTACGGCTTGTGCAACACCCGCACTCCCTGCCCTCTAAGTTTTCTTCCCTTGAACCCCAGTCAGAAACTTGGTGCTAATCAAAGATAAAGAAATCTGCATCTGAAAAAGACACAGAACAATGCAGAGAAAGAAATAGAATATTGTTTGAATGTATTCTATGAAAGACTTGTGGCACTTTTTCTACGTGGTATCTTCCACATTCTGTTATAGGTGGATCAGTTTTCCTTGTTACCTGTTCCTTTTTATTTCAATACTTTGGGTAGCTCCAAAATGCTGTGATGAAATAAAGATGAACCACAAAAACACACTGTAGATATCACCCAGATTATAAAGAGAGATGAGAAAACATAAAATCCTCTTCAATTAGAAAAATTAAGACCTCCATAAGAAGGCAGCAGGGAATGAAGAGTTCTCAGTGTTATAAAAAGAAGGATTTATAGCTGCAGCAAAGAAATTAATGTCCATATATTACAGCTGTTGATACAATATTGTAATGAGAGGTTTCAGAAACACAGAGCGTGGATGGGTGTTTGTAACCATATCTATCTGCCACTATGCAAAACTTGTGGTCATTTATAACAAACTAAGGAATTCTTCAAACTAAGGAATTCTTCAAACTAAGGAATTCTTCAAACTAAGGAATTCTTCAAACTCTGTCAAACATTTAAAGGAAATAATATCAGTTTCTGTCCCCCTCCAGCACTTCAGTAACAACAGCTCAAGGCTCAATATTCCAGCAAATCCACTAATAACACAGCAAGTTTATACTCAAATACTCTAATCCCTTAATCTAGCCTTTCTTGTATACCTTCTGCACCCTAAAAAAGTACATCTTACTTGGACCAAAAAACATGGATCTCTTGGGCTACATACAAAACATACCTCTAGATGAGTAATTTCTCTGCCTTTTGCTCTCTGACCCAAATCATGGATATATTTCCAAGTTACATTTTGCATTCTGAAACTAAACACAAAATGCAGAGGAACAGCTAGGAACTTCAGCCAGATTTTTTTCAGTTCACTTTTGTTTTGAAGTAAACAAAAACTTAGTTTTGTAACTGAACTTTTGTAATGCTTGTAATTCACAAGAACTGAGAAATAAGATCTGGTCTTTGTGAAACTGCAGTAGATATGGATCTAGAATGAAAGGCTGTCCTAGAAAATTAGAGAGAGTTTGGAGATATGGATTTATTCTTAAGGATATATTCCTTCCTGGATGTCAGGTGCCATTTGTCACACCCTGGATTTTGCTGTCCATCAGGATATAGGTGAAAAAAAAAATTTAAACTGCTTCATAGCTCAAGGAATTTATTCAAGAGACATTTTTATACAATAGAGAAAGAAGTCACTATCCATTAACAAAGAATAAAAGATCCAGGCAAATCTATATTAGTGTGCATATGTACAGTGGCAGGATGCACAACACCACATTTCTTGAAGAAGTACTGTTGCAGAGTGTGCTGCAGCCCCACTAAAAATATCACACGCTTTTGGCCTGCCTAGCTTGAGGCAAGGGTGCAGAAATGTTTTTTGGTTGCACCACGGCTAGCGAGACACATAGCAACTTCTGAATCTTCAGGTACCTTTAGTTCATTAATTCATTTACTCTGCTTTACTTGCAGGTTTGAAATTGCATCAAAGATGTAAAACAATCTCTTTCCAGGCTCTGGTTCTGAAATTGATACCACATGGCCAGACTGCTTTGTTCACACCAAGCCCCATGGACTTCTCCAGGCAGAGTGCCATCAGTTTGCCTACACGCTGCTGGCTGCAAGAACAGATCTCACAGCCACTGACATTACCAAGAGGTGCCATTAAATAAAATGTACACGAGCCTTTTTTCCCTCATTTTTAAGGATAGCTTAGAAAGAGGAAGAGCAGCTGAACAATGAGACTGTTGTAACATCCACCAACCCACTGCAGAGGATCACACCTGACCTTGGGCCACCACCCACTGCTGAGGATAACACCTGACCTTGGGCCACCACCCACTGCCAGCCCCAGACAGAAGTTTCTCTCTTCTCCCTCCACCCTTCTCCTTCCTTCCTCCCACAGCTGGAAGTGGGAAGCTGGTACCGGTGAGCTGCTGTTTCATTGAATGTATTTATGTACAATGGGGACCAAGATCATCCAAACTGATCTCATCTGGGAGCTTTTGCATCCATCGTGTCAGGCTAGTTTGCACTCCCTAAATTCAGCTGGTCTGAGATGCAAGTACTTGTGTGACTGGAAACACCAACCCATGGAAGCACAGCAGCCCTTAAAGCTTAACAAGAAAGATAAGCTTGACTTTTATCCATTTTCAGGATACTCTGGAGCTCTGTGCTGGTTCATTGGTATGACCTTCCTGAAATGTTGATGCTGAGCCATTAAAAAATGAAAATGTACAGCTGTAATGACAAATCTGCTCTGTGTGTTGCCTGTTGGCCCAACAGTAGCACTTGTGGATTCTCTCAGATGATGTCGCTCTCACATGGCATCTCACAAAAATGTACAGGGAAAACAAGGATAGAACTGATGTTGTCTAATGCTGTTCAGTCTCTGTGACAGAAAATTATGTAATTCTCATTCACATATTATGAACCATGAACTACAGGCAGTAAGGTACTGATGTCAGAGAGATAATTTCTAATTACCTCTCTACATATACACACATTTATTTTATATATATAAAATAAGAAAAATACGTACATTTATGTAAATATGTATGAAAACTATATAAAATATGGGACAGCTTCCAGGAATGTCACCACAATCTGAGTGATTAATTACAAGAAAGTAGAAGCCAACTGAAAAGAGACATAGAACATATCCTATTCCTATTTTCCCTTCCCACGCAGTCTGGTGCTGTTAATTTAATTTTCTTAATTTAGTGACGATTACAGATGCAAATCTGACAGTGTGTGAAAACCAAAATTAGGAAGCAAATAGTAATGGTTGGGTTGGTACCAACATCAAATGGTGCCTTTAGCATCACATCTGGTTTGTGATCTGAGAGGACTACCTCTGCAGGGAGAGGCATTCACCATCATCTTTGAAAGCAGGATGAAGATTCTCATTATCATAGAATTTATCTGCTAGCAGTAAATTACGAGCTGAAGGAACACCTTCCTCAGTACTGCAGGAGCCAGACGTGAAATTAGGAGGATGTGGTGGTGTTAGGGCAGGTGCTGCATGACTCCACAAACCTCTTACTCAGTTTTATACAGCAGGGACACTTTGTGGGAATTAAAGGTCTTGGTGTGTCTAGCAGAAAGAGAGCAAGGGTGGAAATGATGTTTCCTAGCACGTCATTGTTAGTACACATCAGGGAGACAAAAGAGTTGCTTAAACTGGAGGACTGTTCATATATTAAGAAATGGGTGATGGGCCAAATAACTTTAGTCTGCGAACTGGATTTAAGTTTCTGAGGCTCAGAGATCTAGGAATCCTGAGCTGTTTTCCAGTAAGAGGGCAAGCAACCCAATTTTCCTTCCACCTTATCATGTGGTTTTATTATATTTTTAAACAGAACAATATGAAATAGATACCCATGGTAGCACAGACACTGTTTCGGAAGCCAAGAGCTTTCTTCTAGCCCTGTATCCCTACAAAGGGAGAAGGAGGAAGAGTGCAAAATAGTGTGTGGGCACAATTTACCATGAGAAAACATGATTCTTGTTAAACAGCTTGACAAGAATATTGTGGTTTGAGAGACAGAGGGGCAGAAGGGGCAGGGCTCTCGAGGGTCACATTGCTTTGCAGCCCAGGGCATGTGGTGGCCTTAAGCTTTATGAACACTCACTACCACGGGGTCTATTATCTGCCAGGCGCCACTGATGCCTGAATTATTGTATTTCAATAAAAATTGCAGCTCTGGTACTTAACCCAATAACTAGATTGTTGCGTTCCCTTCCCACGCTGAATTGGCATCAGCAAAGAAGTGGAAAGCAGGATAGCTGCCCCCACGCTCCCCCCTCAGCAGACACATACATGGCAGCTCTGGGCTCAGAGAGGCCAGGGACAGACTAAGTTCAATTGGTGATGACTGCTAAGAATGCACCGCCACAAACCACAGAAACATCCATGCTAGGCACAAAGTATAAAATGCAGCCTGGTTGGAGGCAGAGTGGAGACATTGTATCAGGGGCAAGGCAGATAAGCTAATGAACCCTCAGAAATTAAAAAAAAAAACCCAAACCAATAATTAAAAAATTGTCTATAAACTAACGTGCTGTAAAATCCTAGAAGAAAACAAGAAAAGCAACCACCAAAGCATGCTGCTTACAAATGCCTCTATGGATGTAAACTCATTACTCATTTATATATGAAGTGAAAAATATTAAGATAAATGATGCTATTTACTGCCATGATGCACCTAACATCAAAACAGATGTGTATTTTCAATGTTGGGTGCATTAAACACATTATCCAACTTTCAAAATACAATAAGTGATTTATTCTAGAGGTTGAATATGCCCAAGAAGCAACTATAAATGTAATAGAAAAAAACCCAAACAACCCAGAGCAGATCAGCACAACTAGGATACAAAGTCAGCCAGAAAGCTCAGAATTAACTGCAAGACAGGAAGGTAAAAATTAAATGAATCCTTGCTTTGAGATATCTTGGGCAAAATCTTTTTTTTTTTTTCATGATTCACAGTGTTTTCCAGGATTTAATCTGTGGTTCTCACACTTAGAAACAAAAACATATTTGCCAACCGAGAAAAAAACGTTTACAGTATTTGTACTTTGTCAGAGGATCCAGCACAAAAGCATATTTTCTGAAAAATGCCTAAGCCAAAATTTCTGGAATTAAGCATAATGTTTTCCAACCTAGGATTTTCCATATTAAAATGACAGCAAAATATCCCTCCCCTCACAACAGGTCCCAAAGGGGACACACATTCCTACCTTAACAGGGGGAGCAAAAAAAGTGACCAAGTTCTTTAGATAGGCTTCCTCAAATTTGACTACAAGATAAAGAAAAAAAAAAAAAATCTCCAGCCGTTCTGCTTACCTTAATAAGCTTGTCAAAAAACAACTCAATTAACCAGCCTGGGCACAAGGGGCTGCCCTTGGTGTGATGGCTTGCTCTGAGGAGACTGCAAGACTATTTTCAGGAGAAGCTTCACCTGCTGGCAGCAGAGTGGTTCCACCTTGGATGGCTCAGCTTGATCAGAAGGACTTTCCTTCCTCATTAAACAGCACCTGACCAGGATAAAGAAAAGCACGCTGAAGCTTACATACATTTACCTCCCAATCAGTGTTGAGGCACCTGAAATCATTTTAGCCCTGATTTGCAGCCACTTGTCAGCCAGAGCAGTCAGCTGGTACTCAGGCTGTATGGAAAAAAGAGACGGCCAGAGCTTACATTTGATGTATGGGCAGTGAGCAACCTCAGGGGTGAGCTCCCTTATGAGGAGCAGTGGCTCTGCTGGGCTCTGCCATGGGGTTACGCTGGTTGATATGGGGATAATGGCAGCAGGGTGGGAGGTCTTCACGTCTGCTCTCTGAAAGCTGGGAAAGGAATTAGCTTGGAAAGGGCTTAGCCACTGTTCAGATACTCTGTCAAGGGCATTGAGACAAAAGGAAGGGGTTTTAAAACTAGGGAAACTAGCGGGAAAACTAGGGAAACTTTTCCCTTTAAAACTAGGGAACTCTAGCGTACTGTGGGGATTTAAGAAAAAATCATGGTCTCATACAGTAATAGCACGACCATCTTTGACATGCAAGAGTTGACCTGAGTTTGCAAACTGTGCTCAGTGATGCTAAAAAATCTGGGTTTGTTTTTAAGATGTAAAGGAACAAGGCTGCCAATATTCAGGAAATAGTTCCAAGAACAATTTGCTTCATTAGCCATGGGTCTGAGGCCCCTTCTGAGAACATATCATCACCTCGGGGTAAGGAGAGGCAGATCGGGTGAAAGCCTAGGAATGCTCACCAGCTGGACCACCAAAATGGGCAGCAGGTGGCTGGGAAGCAGCTTGCTGAAGGTGCAGCTGCTTGGCTGTGCCTAATGGGAAGAGCTGTCCTGGGAAGGCACGCTGGAAAAGCGCTCCTGCAGGAGGGCAGCGCTGTGCGCGAGAGAGTTTATAGGAGCGGCCAGGCCTGGGCGGGGAGGACAGCTCGTCTGACCCTTCCCTGAGCCCCTGAGGGGCTGTCCCGTCACCCAGGAGGGCACTGCCCATGTGGCAGGTGTACGCCAAGAAACGCTTCCTGGTCTTGCCTCCAGTAACAAATTACTTCCCAGGGGCCTCCCTGTGGAGGGATATCCTTCCTACAGAGAGTTCAGTTGCCGGCACCCAGTCGGAGGCAGGGTGTGAGCTTGCTCCTCTCACGCTCTCGCTTTGCCTCGCTCGCTCTGAAAGGGTCACAGTCCCTTTGTGCTGCACTGCATTGCTGCACTCTCTGGTGCCAGAGGCTGTAGGACACGGGAGAGTCTGGAAAACCTGAACATCCAAGTGACCTCTCTCTGGCCTGGCTCAGATACTCACAAGTATTTGCTTCTTGGAAGCAGAAATTCCTCTTCTCCTCGTGGTGTGCAATATCTGGAGCACACAGGCCTTTGTTGTCTCTCAGAACAAGAAGTGGATTCAGTTTTATTTGTTCTTCAGGGAACAAATAAAATCTACATGGAAGCAGCTGTAAGCTGGAGCGATCTGCAGCTCCTGAGGCTGCTCTTGGCTGAAAGGAAGCGCCTCAGCTGCTGCTTTCATAAACTTGCTGACCAGTTTAGGACACAGAATTGGAGCTGGACTGGTGAAAGACTTATCAATAGTTTGGGTGCAACTTTTTTACAATTTAGAAAAAAAGGTTTCTGATTGCTTCTTCAAGGCTATGTTTTTGCATGCTCCCAGCTGCCACTTGCAGCTCATTTCTCACACAAAAGCATGACAGGGGAAAACAAACCAAAATTATTCTAGCTACTCTCCCTTCAGGTTTTCAAAGGTGATTTTACGAGTGTCCTTTCTAACTGTAAACACCAGGAGGGCAATCAGATGGGCGAGTGTTGGAGACCACGTGAAATATTTGGTGGTTGCACAGCACCAAGGAAGTCTGAGATAAGCATACAAGTGACAAGACTAGCTAGAAATAAGACTAGCTGATGTTACTTGTGGAGAGAGTCAGTTGAATAGAATCACAGAATCATTTAGGCTGGAAGAGACCTGTGAGAGCATTGTGCCCAACCATTAACCCAGCACTGCCAAGCCCGGCACTAAACCATGTCCCAAAGTGCCACATCTAGACATCTTTTAAATACCTCCAGGGCTGGTGACTCAGCCGCTTCCCTGGGCAGCCTGTTCCAGTGCTTAACAATCCTTTCAGCAGAGAAACTTCCCCAGTAGGCATAGAAGAACATACCCCATCTCTATGGCCAGCTTTTCATAGCAGCCGTTCACTCTGCTGGGATTAGTAAAAACAATATGTTGTTGAAGGGTGTTAACATCCAGCTTAATCTTTTCTATCCAAATCTGTATAAAACCCATTTTTCTTGTTACATTTTAAACTCATTATTTTGTCTCTAAGATGAGGCTGAGAGTTATACTGCTAGTGTCAGACCTTGGCATCAGCAAAGGCATTATTAGCAGAGTATTCTGAAATACTATCAAGGCAGGGAAGAAAAACCTAACAAATCTTTAAAACAATTGGCAGCATTCAGAAAACATCGTATGATGTACCTCTATAAGCATACCTTTCAAAACCTGTCTATTATTCCTTAATATTTGGGCCAGGCCTTGCAGAGCAGGTAAAGCCTTGAAGAATTCACTTTCTGTGCAGGAAGATTTGTCAGACTTCTGAGCCAAAACCTTTACACTGAGAAGCACAGTGAGCCAGGTCATGCTGTAATGGATGAGCTACATGTAACACGTGTTCTATAAAATTTGGTGTACAGCTGTCTTTTGACTTGTTCTATATTAAGAAGCTTCATTCTCCTGCAATTTTGCAACTGACATGAATAAAATTTAAAAAAAATTATTCGTTCTACCGTTCTTCTCTATAATGTTCGCAAGTTTTCCTCTTTTCGGATTTCACCTCTTGTTTCACCCTCAGTCCAACAAAAAAGACTGTAGACACAAGAATAATGGCATAAATCCCAACCCTATAGTTACTAACATTTAAACAGCATTGTCTGGGTGTGCAAGTTCACACCTCAGTGAGGAATAGGGTGAAACATGGAGAATTGCCATATTTGCAGCTGCTACTAGCTGACATGGCAGCAAGGCAGATTGCTGTGGGGGCAGTGCTACATCTGCTGCCCTGTTTATGGCAATGAACCAGACTCTCTCCACAGTTCCAGCTTCCTTGTGCTGCTCAAATAGTGCAAAGGGATGTTAATAAGGCCAAAAATAGCGCAGAGAGAATTAAGATTTTGAAGGAAAAAAGGAAATCACACTCACCTAAATGTGCCAGACTTGAGTTTCCTTCATGTGGGTCCTTCTCTTATTCACGTTGCATGATGAAGGGTAAATTTTGGAAATGGTGGTCTATGGCTACAGCCATCCACTAATGGTCTATTCCAAAATTACAGTTCAGCACAACTTGGTAATTACTGTTATCCACAGGAGGGAGCGAAATGCCTTTAAAAACAGCTCTTAAGAACATGTCGAATGGAGTCCTCGCACAGGAAAGAATTTAACCCCAAAGCTTTGAAAAGAAAAAAAGACAAAACCTTTGATCTTGATCAATTGCTACGGCCTGAGTGCACAGCTCAGGGCAGAAGCATTGGCCTCTGCTATCTTCAGAGCTTGGAGTGGCTGCATGCCAAGCAAGTGCTCTGCAGTCCAAGCATAAGGATGGCTCTAAATAACACCGGCTACCAACAGCCCAGAGGGCAGGAGTGCAAGAGCTGAGCATGAACTGGGGCAAGCAGCACCATTGCCATGCATCCTGTTTTGGCAGCAAAGTGGGGTGTTGATTTTGAGAATGCCATCTCTAAGTTGTCTCTCGAAATAATATAATCCTCTTATTTCCTGCTTCACCAGTTGTAAGGTCGCTTTGGTCTTCTGGGGCAGTGTAAAGCTGTTGTAGCTCCACAGGGGAAAATCTTGGCTATTCCTCTTAGAGCAAAGCCTGACTGTCTGAGATGTTGTAGAAAGGAACACGAATCTCAGTAACCCTCTGAAAGTGCAGTATACACAAATAATCTTTGTGCCTGCAATTCTCTCCTGGCCTGGATGCTAAGGCAGTTTTTAATGAGGATTTGGCTCTGAGTGCATGTTTCCATGAAATGCTTACAATCTTCTTTTCCAGCCCCCACAATAATACCTATGTGCACAAAAATAATAAAGTCTTATGTACAAATATGCAGAACCACATGCCAGTTCTTCAGCTTTCCAGCCCTTCCAAGGACTCCAACACAGTGGCATTAGAGAGGGGGCAAGAGGAAAGCTAAGATGCTGACACCCAGAACAAGGAGCAAAGGACGTATTGAAACGCTTTGTCAGGTCAGATCTTTATTCTGGCTCTGAAGACAGAGCTATAGACTGACAGAAAGTGTTTATGACCTGGGCAGCAAGAAGGCGACAGTGAAAGGATCAAGGCCTGTTAAACCAGGATACAGCTGTCCCCAGAGAACTTGATCCTGGCCAACGGGCTTTGGCAAGGAGCAGTTCACATGCAATAGCTGTGTTTTGCTGTGGATGATTGCCTAAATCCCAGCTTAAAGTAGTTAAGTGCTCTACTCCCCCTCACATGATGATCTCTCAGTCTGAGAAGTCTAGGAGAAAGGGATGCAAAAATAACTAAAAATTAGGTTTTATCTGGTTTTTTGAAACATCTGTTTTCACTATGAAAAGAAATATGTAGGGAATAGATGTACGTCACCTTTTTGCTTCCATGAGCGTAAACAAAATTATGGGAGATGGCAGGAAAACAAAAAAGCATGCGGCAGGAAAACAAAAAAGCATGCTGGAATGAGGAAGAGAGAAAACTGCAAAAACCAGTTCATTCATTGTAAAATTAAAAGTCTAATGATGGCAAAAGTACTAAGAGAAGATGCAATGTAGAATGACAGAATATGCCAAGTTGGAAGGGATCCATCAGGATCATTGAGTCCAACCCCTGGCCCTGCACAGGATACACCAAGAGTCACACTGTGTGCCTGAGAGTGTTGTTCAAATGCTTCTTGACCTCTGTCAGGCTTAGTTCTGTAACCGCTTCCTAGGGGAGCCATTCCAGTGCCCAGCCACCGTCTGGGTGAAGAACCTTTTCCTGATATGCAACCTATACCTACCCTGACTCAGCTTCATGCCATTAATAAATAATTAAACAAACAAACAACCAAACAACCAACCAAATAAATAAACGCCATTCACTGATTTCTGAAAAACTGTCATTATCCTTAAGAAATGTGTAATAACAAACCATTAAAGTAGTGCTACAAGGTTTTTCTGTTCTTACAAGAAAAACAAAACTATTGAACGTTTCTGTGTAGGAAAATACAACCTTCAAAAATGGGTGTTTGTATTTCAGGGAGATGCAAAACATGAATGAAGAGGATCGGGAAGTAGAAGTGTACAAATCAACAAAATGGACCATCACAGGGATAAAGCTACCTGGAAGGGTCCAAAAGGTGGCTGTCCATGCTGCTCAGTCACTTATTGGTGCAAAGTCTTTGTGACCAGAAAACCCTTTGACATTAACAGTTCTACTGGGCAGTGACAGTGACATCAAGTGGATACATTAGTGAATTAAACAACTGAGTTACTCTGATACACGAGAAGCTGTATTTTAGTAATGATTCATCTGAAAAGTGCTTCTACCACAAGATAGATTGAAAAGTGATTTGCCCTTTGAGGGACTCGTTGTATTCATGTGTACATCATCCCCTCCTTCCATCTTCATATGAAGGGTAACTCCCACTTTATTTATTTGAACAGAAGAAATCAGGAAATTTTCCTAAGAGGCTGAGAAAAGGGTAAAAAAAAATTGAAAGCGTCATCCTTCCAGATACAAATAGCAACAGTTCGTGAATGCAGAATTAGTTTGTGAAAACTCAGATGCATAAAATAGGGCTGCCCCAGGCTGTTTAGCTTCTTCACAGCAATGCTGTAGTACTTATTTAGTTATCCAGTAATGCCAAGCAACTGCTGATGACTTCATTATCCACCAAGTATGCATGCATGCACCCCAAATGAGTCCACTGCAAATGTACTCGCATCATTAAATTTAGAGTAAGGCACCAAAGCGTTTTTAAAACACATTGGGAAACTTTAATGAAAAGACTTTCTTTCCTCTATGTGGGTGAAAATATTCAAATACAAAACCTTCAGCACAGCTTTATTTTGGGATAAAAATGCACCAATTTTCACTACGAAAGTGGTGGTAGTGTCTCTTTTATCTTCATCTGCCCACACCCCTGTTTCAGCCGTATACTCCCATGTGACCAATACTCCCATTTCAGCCTAAGTGCCTGCCACTCACTGGAACTTTTCTTTATTAGAACATTTTATTAGAGGGTTTGTACTGCTTGCTCAGCACTGCTGGAGTAGTGCCTGGCAAGTGAAATCGACAATGATGCTCAAGTGTGTAGTGGACTTGGTGGAATCCCCACACTCCCTTTTGCTAACCTTTTGCAGGCTTGCATTTTGTCTTGATTTCTGTCAGTGTCAGTCCGCTCACTACAAAGGAAAACTAAGTGTTTTAAACTCAGATTAGCTGGTGACACAACCTTTGATGGCATGGCCCAATAAAATGTAGTCCAGATGTCAGCAGAATTGTTTTGGACCATCTCTGTTGCCTATAGCTTACACCACACAGACACTGTGTGAGTATCTCTTTGATTTATGTGGGTGGAAGTCTACAGAAATGCAAAATCTTGTGTTAGAGCAAAATATCCTCATGCTTCCCCCATGGAAGGTGTGGCAACAAGGAGCTGCACTGCCAGCCACCAGCATCCTCCAGATATTAAGCAAACATCTCCAGAGACTCTTGCCTTGCCCAGGTTTTACGGAGGTGCCAGGGTAATTTCCCATTATCCCCATCTGATACTACTAAAACCATTCCCAGGACAAAGTTGGTTTTTTTGCCTGTGCAAAGTTTAGGACTTTTCCATTATGATGAATCTTTGCTCCCTGGTCTTCTCCAAGGTACCAATCAAGGTCCCCTGGGAGACTTGCAGGAGAAGAGGTTTTCTCCACTTCAGGTTGCCCTGTGCAAATAGGGTGGCTCCCAGCCTTGCTCTCCTTTGGGATGAGAGCACACAAAAAAGCATGTGCAAAAACTGATGAAGGATGGATTTTTTGTTTTGGCCGGTGCCATGATGGCTCTTTCATTCAGCTTTTATCCTTAGAAACAGCATTCCCTTAGACTGCACATCCGCTGTAAAAGGACAAACATCTGTCTCTGCCCACTTCTGTACGTACATCCCCTGTCTCCTCAGAGGCCCATGCTCCTCACCACAGAGGTGCCCACCCTTTGCTGAAGGAAAGTGACTATACTGAAAGCCAACACTAGAGCTAAGCACAGTAATACCCTTTGTGTGCTTCAGCTTCCAAGACCAATCATCCTTTGCTCATGAAGAAATGCTGAGAGGAAATTAGAAATATTTTTAAAAACCCCACACTTTTATAACTTACTGTGAATGTGTCACTGCTGCAGATGCATAAGTGAAAGTGGGAGTTAATATTCTTTGTCACTTCAGAAAAAACTTAAGTGAACTGCACGGTAGGTCTTACCTTACTGTTGACGAGTACCTTGTAAAGGACTTCTTTAAGAAAGGGTATGGAGGAAAATAGAATGCAAATTCTGCTGTAAGTAAACCTGAGATTACTTGCTTTATGAACAATTTAGGTTTCTGGGGTAAAAAAAAAAAAAAAAAAGAAGATAAACAATTTTCTATTGTAGAACTGCAAACCATTGGCTTGAGTGCTTTCAAGACCAGTGCTAGCATTTCCCTAGGTGAACAGGCTTTCTTTCCTACAAAACCTAGGTGAACAGGCTTTCTTTCCTACAAAACCATTGTAATGTACCTAGGCCAGGAAAACACTGAAAAGCCAAAATATTCGTTCAAGTTCAGTATAACTGAAGAATAATTAGTACGTAGGTAAATAATAGAGCGTGCTAATACAATGTATACCTGCATGAGATCTGTGTTTTGTAGTACAGATTTCACGTCAATGTCAAAGGAAGAATAGTGCCTAACAATTAGAGTTTGTGATGCTGTCACTGGAGGAAAGGATTTCATTGCATGTCTACAGGGATTATCTTATCAGGCCATTTGGATGCAAGATCGTGATGGTAAAACTATTCCACTGTATGCCTAGCCCCTCTGACTGTTGCATTACAATGCTGTCAGGGTGCTGGGGCATAAAGATTTTACTGCAATCATTCTGAAGCTAATGCGTCCAGATACGATGATCTCAGTGTAGCTTGTTTTCCCAACAAATTTAAAAGGAAAAACAGATAAAAAGAACTGAAAAATCCAGAAACAATACAGAAGGTTGTTAAGGTTTGGGAAGGGCACTCCAGTTTAGTAAGGCACATAAGCTCAGACTCTTCCATATTGTTATAGCACTAGTTGGGTGATGAGACTCTGGGATAGGATGCATGCAATTGGAATGGAGAACCCTAATTTCCAAGATATTCTGAATTTTCTGGTTTTGAGATGCTTTGGCATTTGAACATAGGTAGCTCTAGTATTCATAGAGTTCCTGAAGGGAACACCATACGTAGTCCTGAAATCCTTCTCAGATGTCAAATGTTTAATTGTTTCTATTAGCTGCTTTAATGCTCTATTCTTAGAGGGTTAAAGTTGACTGATGGGGTTGCATACCCTTTCAGAACAGGCAATACATCTGTATTTCCATTTTTAAGGATAAAAAACGTGAAGTTAGATTATGCATCATCCCTGCCTCAAAGCCTTAGCTCTGCCCCCAGACTCAAGAGCAGTGCAGCTCATGGGGGTGTGTACGCTCGCTGCAGCCACAGCACGTGTCTGACACACCATCCCCTTGGCAACCCCTTGTCTCATTTATCTTCTTGAATGCTCGGCTAACCTTCTCTATCTTATAGGCAGCTGCTCTGATTGGCACAGATGTTAATTAAACTAGGTAGTAACAGAGCACACGCTGGAAAGGCGGCGCTCGGAGCTGAAAGAGATCCTTGTCCGCACCACTGCCCCACTGCCGTTCTCTGTTATGTGCGTCGGGGAAGGAGTGAAGAAAAAATAACCTTATCCGTGTTCCTGAGATCTGTAACAGCCTCATGATGGAAGAAGGGACAGGGCAAGCAACAGGTAGCAAATGGAGGTTACTGGTGAGCTGGAGAGGTGGACAAAACACTGCCAATCTCTAGCACTGGCCTAGATTAAATTTCTGTTTTCTCTGCCCATGGGTAGCAATTTTCTTTTTCCTCATTTGAGCGCTGTGGTCTTCCATGTTTCCCAGAGTATCCTTTCAGGGTGAAATGTGCCATGAGGATATGAAACAGAGTTAAAATTACAAGAAACAGGCTAATGCATCCTTCAACCCTATTGGCTTTTCTTAAATTTTTCATCCAATATTCTGCAAATTTCCCACCTAGAAATTGTCACAGTGACTTTCCTGGTTATTAAAGAATATCACAGCTATCAGGTGGTCCTAACTGAGAAAGACAAATCAGGAAATCTCCCCTGAAATTCCCATTGCCACCCTACTGTAACACCTATTCACAGAACTCTGCAAAGGGCAGGATGAACTCCCAGGACACGCTGATGCATGAATCTTGTTGGACATTGTACATTTTAAGGCCCTATGCTTACTTCAACTTTAATAAATCCCTATCCAGTTCTCTGATCTACAGCAGAGCACTGGTCGTCCTGCACCTGTTTACCTTGCATCAAGCTGTGCTGCAGATACAACCAGAACAATAAATTTTGAAAGTTTTGGCTGTCCCAAAAAGTTGATGAAGATTAGGTACTGGATAAGAGCGATTGAAACCAGGTGTATTGCTCTCAGATTGAATCCATCACTGAACATTAATGCAAAGTGAAAAGATAATTATTAGATGTCACCTGTTTCTTTGAGGGCGTTGTGAGAATTCCTCCCTTAAGTGGTTGGGTTTTTACTTCAGATCTGAATAATCACAAAGATTTTTCAGAACTGAGAAAATCTGTGGATTGTGATTTTAAATAGAAATGGTTTGCTATGAGAAAGGGAATATATTTTATATAATTTTTACTAATTGCTTTAGATTCACTTAGGTTCCAGATGAGATTAAATGTAAGACCAGAAACTAGCCTGTTTAAATAGAAACTGCAAGTTTGAGAGTGTCTGGACCAGACCCCTGTGAAATCAAAGCTGTGAGCAGTGAGCAGAGATTCTCTGTTCTCCCAGGTAAGAAATTACCTGCTGACAGCTCTGCAGCCGCTGGTCAGTGTTTCCTCTCATCAGTCCTCTCACTCCGTTCTGTGGGGCACTGCAGCTCCAAAAGTGCTCTCTCTCCCGTGGTGTGTAACCTGAATACTTAAGGCTGGAAGAGGTCTCAGAGGATGTTACCAGGCTCAAGTCATTACCCCTCTCCCCAGCCAACATGCTGCTTAAGAACTTTATGCTCTGTTTGCCTTAATCCTTGCCGGTGCTGTTAGATGTGCCGTGCTTCTCCTTGCCTTCTCCTACCAGTTGTGATTTAAAATACATCAGAATATGACCCAGTTTTATAGTCACGGCGGGCTGTTTGCAGCACACAGAGCAGGTAGGAAGCTTCTCTAAGCTCCCTGTCTTTTTGAATCAAAAAATCATGTGGTTGGTCTCACACATCCTGTGCCAAGCTCACACGAACTGAGCTTCAGTCAAAGCAGAGAAACACTCCTGCCATTACAGTATTAAGAGTACAATCCTGTCACTGCGTGCCTGCACTTGAAGTGCAAATATTATATAGTTTCCACCGAATATTAGTTTATTCTATTTCCAAAAATTAATTAATTAATAATAAAAATTTCCTTCTATCTACCTAAACTACTGCTTTTCCAAGACATTCCTAATCAATAGCCATGCTTCTATACTATTACTCTGTTTGGTGCCATGATCAGACAGTTCCTGTAGCTTGTGAAACTGTTCAGTCTAATTTCATGATTTCAAAATTTTCAAACAGAATGCAAAAGAAAAAAGGAAGATTCTCTCTAGGACCTGAAACCAACACCAAAGCCCAGTCAGTATGTACCAGAACTTCGTAATTAATAGGTTTCAGCTCCTCTGTAAAGGGCTTAAATCATTTATCCCTATTTCATTGCCGGAAAAATCTCAATGTTTTTGTATTAAATATAATGTATATTCATATATATTTTTTTCCTGAGTGTGTTCCAAAAACAGCTCGTCAGGTCTAAGAAGCACTTGTTAATACCTCCATCATATGACAGCATTTGTTTGAAATATTTGCATGCCATATAGTTCAGAGTACCTTCTTTTTTCCAGGCAACAGCTAAAAATTTTACTACAACATTAAGAAATTTTAATGACTGTTAAAAGGTTCCCTAATGACTATAATAAAGGACAATATTTTATTGATGTCAGCAACTAGCAGTTGACTTATGCAGTACTACTTTTTAATCTTCTGGTTTGCTGTATTCTTATATATCTCTGCTTCAATTCTTAGAGCAAAACCTGATGCATCTCAGCTGTGATTTAATAGGTTTACTCATAGCGCTGAGAAGTCAATGCTGAAGTTACTTAATGAATTAAGTTCTGTCTCTCCAGTGCATACTCAATTTTTCATGCTCTTTTCATGCTCTTCGTCATTTACATTTGGACAGTTGTCCATGAATCTGTGCAATGGCTCCCCTAGGCTGGAAATCCAAAGCCTCCTTGCTTATGCCACAGATAGTTTTCCAAGACATCAGCAGAAGGTCCAAAATCTAATTCCCAGGTAAAGATAACATCCCAGGCTTAGATGCCCAGTCCATTTGATGCCATCTACTTTGGTAACAGAAATTCAAGCAGGACTTTGTTACTACCTGATGCTCTTTCCTTAGTCTATGGAAGTGCCTGTGATGGTCTGTCAGGACATCCTGGAAGCCTGCAAAGAGAAAGGTAGAAAGCCTTTGGAAGGCTGCAAAAGATCATAGAATCAAGTCAGCTACATATTCCTGAATATACCCTCCCCCTAAGGAAATGGGATGTGGCTGGGGTTTGGGTATATTTACACTTCTGATTTACTCTCTGACCTTGGGCAAGTCACTCATCCTTTTTCTGCCCTTGTTTCTGTGTCTGCATTACGGAAATAATAATTACATTTTCTGCTTCTCGCGGTTCTTCTGGGGCTTATTTAGTGTTATCAATACACAGTGCTTCACCAAATAGTGGAATTATTTTAACAAATATGTCAATCTAGAATGACTATTGAGAGCAACAAATTCAGAACCAGTTCTTGAAGCAGTTCTTAGATCTGCCCCCACAATCCCAGACATCTGTCTGAGGGAAAAAGCTCTTGAAGAGGTGTGCTTTCAACGAAAGGCAGTAATATCAAAGCCCCAGGGTTGCTTTGGCCTCTAACTGCGAGTGCAAGATTATAGAGGTAAAACAGATGCATGGCTGGAGCAACCCTCATTAACTGTGTGAGAGGAAACTAGCAAGGAAAAAGCCTAACACATTGACGGGCTCCAAGCCCTGGCTGGGCTGGTGGTGGCACAGCAGAGGACATCCCAGTTAAATCACACTTCCCTCTCATGTTAATCCTTGTGGACTGCTGAAACCATGTTACTTTTGATCACATCATTCATTTGGTTGCTCCAACTGGTCAAAACAGGATTTAGAGCATGTCTTGCACATGGAAGATGAAAGGAGGAAAGGAGGTAGGCATGAAGGTTTCCTACACAGAAGTCCGGCAGTTCCTTACAACTTATTAGCACACCTCCCTGGTCCTTGCAGAGACTAGGAGAGTGTGAACTAACAGAAGCAATTAATTACTCACATGTAAGCTGCTGGACTCAATCCGGGGGAGTGGAGAGGACGACAATCCATGAGGTTGGAATGGAGCCTTAATGAGCCCTTCTGGCCTCAGACCCTGTGACTATTCAATTAGGCACGAGACCTCGCTGTGTGCCAAAATGCCTTTTGCCCCAGCCTCCGGAGCTGCAGCTCCTTGTGCCAAGCCACAGACCTTGCCCTGGAAGTCTGGGCCGGCGTTAAACATCGGCTAGTTGGACTGCTCTGCATCTCAGCCCTGAAATGAGGGCAAGGGAGTGACAGCCCAGCACAACTGCAGCCGCTCTTCACTTCAGTCTTGCCTTTAAGGGCATTGTGTTTTGTCGTCTTAAATTACAGTAAAATTGCAGTCAGCTGGGTAAACCCAAAGGCCCATGTTGTTCTTTGCTGGTTTCTGCCATTCACAGATATTCTCTCATTGAATCTCATGCCCATCTATAGTTATTCAAAAATGCTTAAACACTGTAATGTTCAACCGAAGGCAGGGAATTTTGTGTTTAAATAAAAGCCCAACTGATTTTTTTACATTTGTTTGCTCTTTCACCCACCTCACAAGTCTCCTTCAAAATGATCCCTTTCTAAGTGATTAATTTTCCATGAGAAGATGCTAACACCAGGACAGTGCAAAAATAAATATCAGAAAAGAGCAAGCAAAAGGGAATGTGTCACATACTGACTACAGGGAAACAGTGCAAAACATCTAATCACAGCAGTGCCAGGAAACTTGAACCTGTCCAAAAGGATCCAGTGCTCTCAATGTTTAATTGCTGTTGATGGCTGCTGGTCAGTCATGCATGACAATGTGTGTGTCACGCTGCTTCCTGCCTATGTTCATTCCTGTCAGCCTTCACTCCAGGTGATGAGTACGGCTTCTCTGACCAGGGGAGAGAGAGAGAGAGTGGGGAAAAAAAAAGAGCCCTCACAGTCACACAGCAACATGTACCCAAATAACCCAAGCCACAGGAACAGAGCGCCAAAAACGGACAGCAAAAGCCAGCTTTTATCAACCTCTCTACCCCTCCTTATTTATCCTTAAAAAAAAAAAAAACCAAGAAAAAACAGTGTGGCATCTGCGACCGACAGTATTCCAACTGGCAAGACTCAAGTCTCCTGTTTGCTTGATTATATGTTTGAACACAAGCTTGGGGCTGCATGGAGCAGTTTGAATTACAATTGGGTGGCAATGAACATTATAGTTTTTGGGGAACTGGAGCTTTAAAAACCTCCTGCTTGAGCTAATAAGAAAGAGATAGGGGGAAATGTAGGAGAAGTAACTTAAAAGGTCTAGAAATTGTGTAACAGCTTTCCACCGCTTTCTTAAAGTGACTGTTTAATGGTTTATGTATCTGGGCCCAGATTCAGCAAAGCACTTAAGCATACATTTAACTTTAAGTATGTGAATGATCTCATCCTTATTCAGCAAAACCCTTAAATAAATGCTTAATTTTAAGCCTATGCTTAGCTGCATTGCTGTAGCAGGGCCTCATCACACACTTCTGCATCCTGCTATGTCTGTCATGTAATTAGAAAGAGTGCTGCTCTTTTACTTCCCCCATTGCTCTCTTCTTTTCAAAACAACAATCATTATTTCGCCATTGTTTAACTTCCTTTTGCTCTGTGCAAAACCAGTGCCTGGGAGTCAATACATTCCCTAAACATCTAGAATGTATCTGCTCATTCCCATTCCACTTTGGATCCATCTGGAGTTGAAGTCAGGGTGAGTCCTGCTGCGGTCTCCAGCGGGAGCCGGGTCAGGCTCTCGGTCAGGACCATGCTCTGGATGTGCTGCAGTAGTACATGGACTGAGTTGTGTAAGAATGGAAAAGGCGGTGCAGTGGGGAGGTTTTTCTGCAAAAAAAGCACAGTAACAAGGCTTTAGCTGATTCAAAATTGATCCAACTTCAGATGCGGTTGGGATACTTTGAGGCAGGAACTAAAACATAATTTCTGGACCACGACATTTCAAGCAATTAGGATACAGCATATGATGTGAGTTTTGATGATGTAATTGTTTTATGATCATTTTGTTATTCTCTCTGTGTACTGCTCTCATTCATCTCTCCAGTAAGTGGGAAATGAAGGTAGAATACAAAGCAGGGAGAAGAGCTTGTTTCACACAACATTTCTGGCTCATTCGAAGATATTCCGTATTGCAATTGCCACCCTTTCCCCTCTCCATATCCACACTTACCCACCAATAAGAGTCAGGAGGGCTGTTCAATTTCATTGATGTTAAGGATGATAATGAGAATCATGTTTAAGTGCTAATACACAGATACAAATTGAGAAATGCTGTGTAGGGAGGTCAGTCCACTTTATTTTTCCTGAATCGGCTTTTGCCAGCTTTAATATTTGGAACAACTTGACTTCCTCTGACATCACTGAGGAGAGTCTATGTGTTTTTAAATTATTATTATTATTACTATTACTATTATTATTATTGTTATTACTTCTGCTACTACTAGAGAGGTGATATGGACAAAGAGCAATAGGTGCGCAAGGAAGAATAACTCTACTCAATATAAGTTATTTAATGTATGTGCTTATTTTTTTTCTACCACAGATTGAAAAGAGGTGGCAAAATAATTCACTAAAGAAGTCCTGGGGTACATTCAAGTGTCACAATTTCTGTGTTCAGAAGCACCATGGAAGGAAAATAAAAACATAAATAAGTAGTTTTGTAAGAACAGAAGTAATGAAGCCTTGTTTCCAACAGCTTTGTGCCTCATAATTAATTGTGAGCTACAGTTGAAGCTTTTCCCAGGGGTGGGGCACATATGGTCCATCTCTCACACTCTCTGAGAAATATATAGATAGATATACTGTGTGGATTCTTTATGGTTAATAATGCATGAACTCACTCTGCAGTCTTGTTGTTAGGCAGGCTCCTTATCAGGTGTCTTTTCTTCACTACCCTTCTCCTTCCATCCTTCCACAAGTAGAAAATTTTATTTTAATCTTAAAGATTACTGCTCTGCCAAATTTGTCTGAAATCACCAAAGAGGTTAAAACCTGAATAGGTTAAACTACTCAGATGCATATACACAAACATGCAAACTGTGGGACTGAATAAACCTTACCTCTGTATGAAAGTTGGCTCCCAGTTGTATACAGCACCAGTAGATGTTTATTTTCATAACCTGGAAAAGCAAAGGGAAATTACTATCATTTAATCCTTGCCCTTTTTTGGCATCCTCTCTTATAAAGGAGAAGTCACCAACACTCATGAGAACTGCAATAGAGATAAGCCAAATGGGCTCAACGAGAAATGACAAACTCACTGCCAGCATGGGAACGTGCCATGGAGTCAAGTCTGTGAAGTTCAGGTTTGGAATGCGTTATAGATTCTGAGGAAAAGCTCTGACTACAGTGATGTGCATATTGGCACTGAAGAACTTTGTCATACATGGCCCTTTCCTTTCTGTTCTGCAGGGATGTTAATGATTTGAAGCATCAAAAGGCATTGTTCCTAGTTATGGTGATTTTCAGAGAATGGGGACTGTGAAAACAGGATTATCAAACCACTGGAAACTTATAACCACGTTTGAAGTTCAGGCCATGCAATGACTGAGTGTAGAGGAGGATGCAGCAAATCGCTTGGAACTTGGCCTTGAATAAGATAGCCAAAAAAGCTCATGTAAAATTAATAAGCAGCCTTCCTTTTCATTTTATATGCAACCAAAGCCCAAATGCTGGAATAAATACATTCGGTATACAGACAGAATTTTCATAAATCAGCCATGCTTATCCATATCCTTTGTACTTTGTAACCATTAGCCATACACTCTATTGAACATAATGTTTCCTAAGATCCCTGGTGGCTTCAATATTAATCTGAATTCTGTGATTCTACTGTCAAGTTTAAATTACATATCTGACCACAAACTCATTAGAAAATATACTGCTCTATTCTGTGCTTGGCTTTTCTTAATTTCATGTTTTTACCAAAAAAAAAACCCAAAAAAAAACCAGGAAAAAAAAGCCATTGCTCTTGCAAAAAGACTGATCTCTGTGATGAGGCAATGAGCCAAATTTATTTTTAGGAAGTGTTGAAAAGAGGAAAAGGATACATCTTCATCTAATCCATAACTAATGTAAATTGGATGTTTGATGTTAGATATTCATAACAATTATGTACCACATTTATTTATTTATTTATATTTTATGTAAAGGATGAAAGCTTAATTCTCTTAACTGCCAGGGGGCAAGTATAATCTGTCCAGAGGAAAGCACAGTATGGCCAGACGAAATGATAGCTCTCTCACACTGCTCTGTCATTGCAACTAAGCCCTGACATGAAAGCCTTAAGGGTGTGGTAAAAAGGACTGCCCTCCAGTGTGCTGAAAGGAAACTTCAGCATCCTTGCTCATTCGTTTTTTGTATAAAAACTGACAGATGTGTCAAAGGTGTGATAGTTTTGTGAATAAGTAATAAGTCCTGACAAGTTGGACCTTATCATTCCTTTCAGCCTAAGGTGAGGAAGGAGCCTGGGGTAATAGCAGGGGCAACAGAAAAGCCCTGGATGGGACTTGCGGGATGGCTCGCCTCGTTCGCCTGTGCTCCTGCTGGTACAAAATGGATTTGATGACAAATCTGATCAAATTCATGCCTGGTGTAATTTCGGAGAGGTCAGTGGTGTTACACCAGGGGAAGCATCAGTCCTTGGTGTTTATTTAGGGAAGACGGCAGAGGCTTTGGAATAAGAGCAGTGCACTGAGCCATGAGCTCCCTTCCCCTCAGCAGGGCGGTGTGGATACTTCACACGAAGGGCAGCTGGTTATCAGAATAACGTACGAGTACCTGGTCAAAACCTGTGCTCAGCATGTCTCACCTCTGAGAAGGTGCCATTAGTGCACTTGGCCAGTGTGACCCTTAGATGCCTTGCCCAACACTGCCAGATCCACCTGAAATCTCTTTCCAAACAAAAGTAAACCAAGATTCTTCTCTTTGCAATATCTAGGTCATATTACAGGAGATTTACATTCAAGTGGAAGAAAAATAAAGAACGTTGTAATGTATTTATTTGTGAAGCAAAAGTTTTGCCTTTCTGCAGGGATAGCAAAGCTCATATTTACAATGCACAGACTTGCAAAGATCACTAGTGCAATGAGAAACACACGTGAGATAATTTGGAAAGCAGGAATTCCAGATGGAAGGGAGCATATCCGAATGAGAATGCAAAATTATTTTTACAAGTAAATACTCACGGCCTCAGTATGTGATTTTCATAAGCTTTCATCAGAAGGAAATAAACCAATATGGAAATGACAGCAGCTGAGATACTTAAGAACATGATTAGCTCTCCAACTTTGGGAAAAAAAGTGTTTGGGAAATTATAATGCTACTTAGTAGATTTCCTTATCTATATATTTTTCCACTCAGGTGTGTAATAAATCGAGGACACCTAATATAACATTCCAGATAATGGGAAAAGAGGAAAAAAAAAATCAGATCAAATTTACATATTTCTGTTATATATACAACATATATAGGCCAAATAGACAAAGGATGAGAGAACAGGATACGGTGTAAGAGTGTGCTGTACAATGGCATTGACTTTGTAGGTGATGGATGGTAGTAAGACACACAACCTCAGGGACAGAGGAAACTGGGACATGTGGAAAGCAAAAATCCCAAAAGCATGAGAGGGGACTGCAGGAATAGCATGGCAGTGAAGGACATTTGTTGAAGAAGTCAGGAGAAGGTCAGAGGCAAGAGCCAGACATTGTAGGGAAAAACATAGAGTCCAGTTTCCTGAATGCAGTGTAGCTGGAAACAGGTTCTGCAAAGGGTGAGGGAGTACCAGACAGATGTGATAGGGCACAGAGATCTGAAATACTGCCCAGTGAGGCCAGACAAGTGCTGGCACATGGGTTTGGGTTGGGGGTTCTGTTCCACATTTCACACACTTGTTCTTACTAGTGGCCCCCCGCCTCCTTTATATTTTAAATTGCTTCAGTGCTGTCTTTCCTCTTTTTTTTTTTTTTCTCCTAAGGCCTGAAATGCGATGCCTGCTATGAACACTGTCTTCTTTTGACATTTTCACTCCCTGATAATGCTGCAAGCTAGCCTTGAATTTTAAAGAGTGGCACGCATGCACACACTCAAGCACTCCCACTCTGAGGCTGTCATTCTCATCAAACATCTGGAAATCTGTTTGCCAGAGTGCTGCCGCCAAATGCTCCTGCCTCATCTAGGCAGAACTGTGCTTCCCCTACAGGGTAAGCAAGAAGAGCTCGAGAGCAGATTTACAGCTGTTGATGTGGCAGTGCTGAAGTCTTGTGCAGCAGCTCAGAGCTCCTTATTTATGGTTTTAACCCTCAGAGGAGTTTGGTTAGAGAACGGTTTGGATGTGGACATCCAAAGCCTTCTTGCAGCCTGAAGAATCCTTCCTTTTCCTTTTATTTCTAGCATCTTGACAGTCCAGCCCTTCATAACTCTGGCCAAACACAGATGGCTATAATTCCCTCAGACTCTGAAGACAGCATCAGCCTTGGTACTGAGACCTCGCTAGGCACAGTACCACAAGATTTCATCTCTTCAGCCCAGGGGAAGAGAAATGGAGGATCAGACTTCAAAGCATCTAAGTGCCTAAATCTCATCCCCTCTCTAAAGCACTCTCTGACCTGAAGAAAATTCTGTTTCAGGCAGGACACATGAAACTGGGAACAAATATTGTCTTGTCTTATCTCAGGTCATAGGAATAAGTCCTGTTACCCTGACATCCTGTCCTGCCAAAAAATTCATTAAGAGAAATGAGGGGGAGGGAAGGCAGGAAGGTGGCATTAAGGCTCTGAAGTAAAAGAGTTGGAAAGATACATGTGGAGAAATGAGAGAAAGGGACTGTATTCTGTCCAAAACAATGCTTCTATCCAGTTCTGGGTAGTGAGTAGAAAAACAGAGGAAGAGCAACGGGTAATGAACAGAACCGAGACAAGATAACAACAAGCCACCTGCAGAGACATAGCAGAACAGTAAATAAAAGGAAAAAAAGCCTTTCTTGTACATTCCCTAACATCAGGGTTAGTATCCAGGATTCCCAACGCAAAGCCCAGACACGGCTGTTTCCTTACTAGCCTAAATAGCTTCACAGAAAATTTACATCTTGGCTAAGATGTTCAGCATGCTGGTGTGCAGACCAGAAATACTCGATTTCTAAAGGATTTTCCCCAAAAGGAGCAAAGCTTGCACACCAGGACACAGGGAGGCATTTGATAGCACAGCACGGAAGGGGAAACTGACTATTCCGTCCCTATTAGGACAGCTGGAAGTTACAGTAAATGGGCTATTGAGAACAATGGGTTGGAGCCAATGGAAAGGCAACTTCCAAACATTTCAATTTAAAGGTCTCTCAGCTATGGAAAATGATTGCCATGGGGCTTTGTTTCAGGTCGAGGCACCAGGGAAAGTGCATTTAGAAAGCATGACAGTCCATTTAGCAGGCATCCCTCTGCCATAGGCACAGATTCCCTCAACAAACGCTCGGTTGTGTGCGTGTCTAATCTTCATCCAACTTGGAGGAAAAACACCACTAAAGGGCAAGGAGTTTTTAGTGAAGTTTCAGTGGTAAAGCTCCACACAGGCATCTCCTAATACAAAAAAAAATTCTGAATATGTAAGAGCTGTTAGTTACTGCTGTGCTGTTTAGGGGCTGGCAGTCCAGCCTAAGGAAACATGGCTGAGGACTGCTGTGCCTTCAGTCCTGATGATGGAAAGAACGAAACACAGAATATCTATTAACAGTGTTATCTTAACTGCTGAACAGATAGAACAAAATTAAGGCATTTAGACCTTTTTTCCTCCAAACTTTAGTGCTCCAGTTATGTGTTTATCTTTCAGAAAAAGCATGAACAAAACCAGCCAGACAAATAACTCTAAAGATGTTGAAAAAGCAACAGGTCAGTAAATTGTTTGGATTTGGACAGTCCACTGGTCTGGCTTAGGAATGAACATCTGAACTAAAGGCAGCTAAAGCTATGATATTGGTAAGGCCCAAGGAGAAATGGGATCAGAGCCCTGGTAAGTGGTCGCTGTGGTTCACTAGAATGGAGGCACCGTGTCCAGGAAGGTTGGGTGACTCATTGCAGGCATAGAGAACCACTGACAGAGGGAAAGGGTACCCCTGTGCCCATTACATACCTCATGTATTCGAAAGGGTCCAAAGTAAAACTCGAGAAAGAGAGGCAAAGGGAAGTATTGCCACATTTTGCTCTTCCAACCTTACCTACCGCTGCTTATTTGTGCCTTTACAAAGAGGAAGTTGGAAAATGGTGAGTTAGGAGTCAATGGGCAGATTTAGCCCTTCTTGAGTTTACATTTGTTGTCTGGCATCATCCTGCCTTTTACGTCTCTCTTTCTATGGTCACACATGTCCTGTCATGTATGTCCTGCCTCAAGTTTTGCACGTGTGTCTGCATCTGGAGACTCGGGGTAGTGGCCCAGGTGTCAAAATGCCATCTCCCCTTAGCTCTAGAATGAATCGCTTTGGATGCTTGATCACCCGAGAGCAGGGAGACTTCTATGGGAATTAGTTGCCATCAGCAGATGATTGGCTTATTCTACAAGTCTTAGAATTTTATCTTCCTCGGGAAGAATAGGATTTAGGGTGAATCTGAGTCATTCTAATAGAACACATAATCGTGCCTGTTTTATAATTGTGAGAGTAGGCTTGTTACATTCATTAGCTATCTCAGCTGGCAGGAGCACTGCTTATAAAGAAGTTTGAAGACTACCTGAGGCAGCTTAACCTTCTGAACACAAAAGAATGGTGGTTTTGAGGTACTACAAAATTAGTGGCTTATTTCCCAGTGTTTTTTCCCTGTATCAAATGTTTCCTATTGTAATGTGGAAATGAAGCATGTATGAAGTATAGCACTCCTGGGAAGAGAGGTGATGAAAGACTTACCAGCACATGGGTTCAGAGGTACAGCAGTCAGGGTTGGAGAAGAAAGTTTGGCCAAGTGTAATAAATCAAATCTGCAAGTACATGAAAGAGTCAACAGAGGTTTTAAGCAAAATAAGTATCATTTATGTCCTCAAATTAGTCTTTTCAGAGTAAATAAAATAGGATGATGAATGGCTTCACTCCCAAATTTAAACAAATATCCATTAACCCATCTTTCAGGCCTTCCTTTCAGGCAGAGGTCTAATGGGTTCAAAGACATGAGTAGAAGATTAGGAATATTTTTATTGCATCTTTCAGTGGTTCTATTACAAACTATTCAGTTGTTTCTCTGTTACCTGGGGTACATAAAAGTCTCATTCATTCCTTATGAAAAAGATTTCACGCAATCTACAGACAGTGATGATTTGGGTCTATTATATCTTGCTATGGACAGCTGTCTGCTCTTGTTTGGGAATCCTCCCATGCAATCATAAAATGATTCATGTGCCAAAACTTGAACAGCATCAGCAAGAGACTGCAGATTCACAACTTGCAGGTTAGAATCTGTTGTACCTCTTCTCCTTTACAGGTTGTTTTTTTCTCCTAGAATGACATTTTAAGAGGACCCCAACTTTTGTTATCTCTACTTTTTTTCAGTCTATCCAGCCTCATTATTTTTATGTGCATATGGACTAAGGTGGTGACAGCTGATCTGTTTTTTATTATATTTGCTTTTTTCCCATTGCACACCCTTTGCCTACTTTGACAGAAATAAGACACCAAGGAACAAAATGATCAAAACAGTGACAAAAAGGAGGAAAAGATTGAATGCAACAAAATTTTACTTTTAATCAGCTTTGTTCTAATTTCATCTTGCCCAACAGTTTTTAATATGCAAAAGAACTGTCCTTCATACTGATTTAATGAAAATGGTCATTTTGCTGAGGGTGTGCTATGTATCATCCAGTCAAGATGTGAATATGCTCAACTGAGTTGTTGTTTTTTCTGAGCTCAGTATGCCCTCTGGTTTGTTTCTGGTTTGTTTCCACTTTTTAAAAAAAAAAATTACAGCAGCTAAATCTGCTGCTTTTGCCAATTCAAACATCATTCATTTTTTCTCAAAGCCAAGTCATTTGTTCCAGCTCAAAGTTACTTCTCTTAAGACATTTGTCTGAGGTTACTTCTTTTTCTCTCTCCAGCCTATCCCCATGTCTATTCTTCCAATATATCATACAAACTGGTCTTCTTTGACCCTCCCCCTTTGTCAGCCCCAACACTGCGGAAGGCGGTGATTTGTAGGCTCAGAGCGGTGAAAACAATGTATGCCGGGGTCAGTAGTAATTAAGGAATGTCAGTGGTCGAGAGGGAGAAAATTCAACTCAAGCCAAACCGAAGCATTTAGATATTTTACTGCTGCATCCTTTTAGGCCTCTCTCAGCTTATAAATATTAATTTAAAGACTACCAACAAGGACAGTAAACGGATTTAGGCATACAACTTCCTGTCAGCGGTGATTTGTGCCCAATAAAAGGGGAGCTGGATAGAGAAAGCCTGCTTCACTAAGTTTATGATAGACAGTGAAAGGCTGCCATCAAAATAAAAAGGCTTTCACTCTGTCTTGTGTTGTATTGGCATCTCCTACCCTGACGAGCATCGTACCGGGGCTGTGTTGTTCCCTCTCGCATCCAGCTCACTGAGGGAAAGGTCTGGGGCAGGACCAGCGCTGGCAGTGGGCTCTGCACAGTCAGCAGGATGGAAAGGGAACTTTTACGACAGTGGTGCCTCGTAGTGAACTCTGAGAAGGAAAAATCTGACAAAGGGCCATTCCTTTCCTACTAATGCCCAACCTGAATGTAGGAAAGAAGTCAGCAGGCACTGTATAGTCTGTGAGAATGTGCCTTTAAAATGTGACTATATTAATTATAATAATATATTAATTATCCTCTCATGATCTCATTTCTGCACAGGAGACATTCATGCTAAACTGTAATCTGTTTTATTTTCGGATAGAAAACAGCATAAGTTTTATCCCTTTTCTTTGTTTCTCTGAAGAGCATAGTCTCTTTTACTCTGAGTGGTAAGCCATGCTGTTGCTGAGTAGCACGATCATGAGAAGCTGAATACCAGCTAAATATCAACTAAACATAACACTTCAATTAATCTTAACACTTTATCCATACTTAAGTAATTGAGCCCAGCTGCAGCAAATCATGCTTTCTGCATGTTTAGGCCTGGTCTCTGCAATGCCCACTTGGCTCATGCTCTGTCTCTAGCTAGGTCCACAAGCCCACATGCACCTTGTGTCTGATGTGTGTACAATGTCTGGCCAATTTATTAACCCCCGCTCTCCATTTACTGCTTGTACTGCAGGGGATGTTGCTACCTAGTACCACAACCTTCCTAGTTTGCCTTGCTCATCTCAGGCTTGCAACTTAATATTTTAGGGAAGCAAATTAAAAGGTATCAACTTTGTAATCTCTATAAATCTCTAACACTCTCAGTAAGCCATGGTGATTGTTTCCCTGCCTGGAGACTCTGGGCAGAAGTCATGCACAGGATGGCTGGCCCCATTTTGGAAAAATGGTTTGTCTGCGTGGGACCTCCCTCCTACAAAAGCTGCTTTCTGTGGCTCTTCAGTTCATTGTCAAGGCTTGGCCCACAGAGGATCACTAGTAAGGAAGTGCTGCTTGGGAAAACCTGAGTGGAGGGCAGTGGGAGGAGGAAAAGGGAACGTGCATGTGGGGAAATACCCTCACGAAAAAGGCTGAAAGACAGAGCTACGCTTTGTCGATGGAATTAACATGAAGCAAAGGCCCTTGGAGAAGATCATTCTGAAAAGAAATGAAAAATACATAAAACTTTGTTTAATTTATGGAATTTATAGGCTGCTGACCAGTAAGTATAAAGTTCTGTTCCCATGGTCCTCACTATCACTCATGTATTACTTGTCAGTAAATGTGGTGCACTCAGAACATAACAGCTACGGCAATATTTCTGTTCCCACCGCAGCTTTACTACACCCATGAAACTCTGTAATCTTTAAATTCCCTCACTGTTAACATCTGCTGAAACATTATTGGTCCCAGCATAGCCAAGCTGCTCTGAAATTACATTTAGCAGGGTAGTTAATGCTAACAGTATAATTCTAGAAGCAACCATGTTTTAAAAAGGCTTTATAACTGGTGTGGTGGCTCTGCTTCCCTTTTCTTTCACTCCCTCCCCACTTCCCTGCTTTTTGCTGTTACCTCACCTGCAGGCCAGAATTCATGTTTAAACAACTTTTTCAGTTTTGTTTTGAATAACATCGCCATTTTGCTTCCCAGCCTTTGACTGCCAAGGAAAACTTCTGAAAACATCTTTGTCTCACCTAGTTACAACACCAAATTTTAAGAGTCCGAGGGCTGATCGCAGAAATTTCTAAAGCTTTAATAAAATTAATATCTTTCAACACCCAAATAGTATGTTTTTTGCTACCCAACATATAAGCAAAATAGACTGGTTGTCATTATTAATGATGATTCCTCAATGTATTAATTTGCAGCTCATAAAGAGCTCAAGAGTTCAGCTTTGCTTTTATAAGGAAATGTTGGACAGAGGGCATTTAACGAAATCACCAAATGTTGTAAACATGTAATTATCCTTAAAAAAATTAAAATGCAAACACCCTAGAGTATTTGAAATTATGCTATGGATTTTTGTAGTGCTATGTAATGTAATATATTTTAAAAACCTATGTATGGCTACATAATGCCATATATAAAGATTTATTCACTGATATTCAGCAAAATAACCACATTTCTTAGGAAAAAATAATTTACATGTGATTTTCTAAAAAAATAAGCTCAAAACTTTCATTTTTAATGCAGTGAATCAAAACCCCCACCTATTCAGCAGTTCCCCCTTCAGCTGGAAATCCTGACGGCTCTTTCAAAAAGCAGCCTTGAAACACTCACATTCTAGAGCTGAAAGATTACTGCTGTTAAATGTTTATGTTGCTATTAGATTTCGTATGTTGTTTATCTAGAATGTTACTCTAAAAACTATGATAATTTTAAAAAAAGCTCCGGAATCTCTGTTCACAAAATAACTAACTGTATAATTTGTGATTTCAAAGAATAATTATTGTATTACCCAGCATTGCATGAGGATAGATGGACTGCTAAATCTGTTAAATTTAACTGGTTCCTGATTCATGAACAGCAGTAAATGACATCTGTGCCAGATGGCAGTCAGCATTTGTGCATTCATACTCTGATTTTCCCTTCTCGCGACCCACCTCGTCTCCGTTAGTTTTTGCTGCTTAAGTGGCAGTGTCCATCATGAGATCATTTAATGTAGGTTAAAGCCATGCCAGTGAAGGAATTTCCCAGAAACACCTTGCAGGATTTTAGTGCTGCCACAGCAACAACAGTGCTACATTCAAGACAATTTATTGAATACTCTGCAGTCTAGTTTTATACTTCTCCCCCACATCTGTCTTCTAGTGATGCCCTTTTTAAGAAAGATGATTTTTGTTACTGTCTTGTTTGAAATGTGATAATGTGTTTTCAGCAAATGAGTGAACTAATGATTTCCTCGTGAAATCATCGCTATGAAAGCGTGCATATCACAGTGTGATGCGATTTCAAGTATTGTGGGTTGGTTTCTTTTGAAACTTTGCATCAGAGTGGTGTTCAGGGCAACCTTGTTTGAAGTGTGGATCCCTTCCTTTCAATCTGTCCCGTCCATGTCTGAAGTAGCTGCCACTACTACTTGCCAGGAGGGATTCCAAGCTGTATCAGTGACATCGTTCTCCCAGTAAGAAGCAATCACAGAGAGAAAAAGTTAGGAGCTGTTCTGTGCATCATCACCATCACACATCAACCTCTGAGCACGTCATGGGGCATTGTTTTAGAAAAATTTTAACGTGGCTTTTTGTAATCAGAACTTCCATGCACTTTCCTGTCGTTCCCGTGTTCTCCTATCATGACAGAAACTGACACAGAACTGGGTAGGAAAAGCCATTTCAATGCAACCATTTGGAAATTTCTTCCTCCTCTTCTGGAGATCTGTAAAAGCTGCAGAATTCCTGAAAAGTGTGCTGGTAAATTAACTTCAAACATTCTTATTACTTGTGACAAAAGTGCTTTGTCTGGAAAGCTGCTTTTGGAAAACTAAAATTCAGTGCCAGCTCAGAGTAAGAATCTGAATTCTATTTCAGAACTGCCCTTACATAAAAAACCCCATTATTTTAAACAATGCCATATTTTAGATACTACTACTTTTGTAAAAAAGACATTTTTTGAATATTTGCCTCAGTCTCAATACTGAGGTGCAACTAGTCTGGGACCATTTTGGAGGAAGCCATGTGGCTTGTGGGTGAAATGCCAGCTGAACTGGTAGCACAGTATCTATAAGGGCAGTGGGATCTTCTGTACTGTGCTACATAAAAGGCCTCTCTTTCCTGACATGCCTAGAAAACCCTACAAAAGTAAGTCTCAAACAACTCTAGAGATAACTGGCACTTGCTGAGGGGTGTCATACCTGCATCATTTATCACGATACTAAACCCAGTACTTAGCTGTACAGAGCACTTTTATGCTTCTTGATTTTTTTCAAACTGCTGTACAAATATTTGTTAATTCCATTACTTACTGATAATAATAACTATGACCTGACTTTATGATGATCAATAAATGCACAATATTCTCCTCATTTATTTTATGTGTAACTCCAAATATCTTAAAACCTGGCACTTGCATGAGCTGCCTTTCAGGAAGGGAACAGCAGTGTCCATAAAGTCATATATTGGAGGCAGCATTGCAGTGCTAGTTATGGCAAAACCACTTTGTACATACTTTTTCAGGCAGTAAGGAGTAAATTAAGGTTGTATAAGCTATAAATCACAGATGGATCCTGGAGTCCTGACTATAAATACTAATGGCCCTCTTTTAAGTAATGCATGAGATTAAAATAATAATAGAATATAAAATTATACAAAAAATACACGATTCAATATATAACTATATAAGACATAAAACACATAAAAATATAAAATAAAAGGTAAAAATCCAGGTCCTTGTGGGCAGAGGAGGAAAGCAGGCAGTAATGGATCCATGCTTCTGCATGTCTGCCCCAAGACTGACAGCTTGTTCTCAGCCTGTTCCCCTGTAGACTATCCTTTTCCCTATCCTGCCCTTCTGTGTTTAGATTCCTATGCTCAGTCCCATTCTCCTCACATAATCAGGTTCAGCATCACATCCTAGCACTTCTTTCACACCCGTGAAGAGCCCTAAAGCAAATGTGTAATAAATTTAGAGAATTCAGCTCTTTGCTTACTGATTCAGTCTACTGGATTTCCCACGCCAGGCTCTCACTTGTTGGATAACAGTTTGGGGAGCATATGACTTAAACTGTTGAGGAAGATGAGGTGTTTAATTGCTGAATTAGATCAAATTTTGGCAGCCACAGGCTTCAAAGTTAAAACTGCGGTACCTAACCAGGACTGTCTCTAGTTCCTGGTCCAAACCATGTATCTTGCTCTAATTGCATCAAATAATTTAAAGGCATTTGGAGAGGATATGTATATATGATTTCAGCCTCGAAGAAAACATGTGATATGGTTCATTTCAGCACTCATGTAGTTTTGAGGGATTTCTTTATAGCTGGAAAATCTAATTACAAGGAAGGCTACATGCTCCTCTTGGAAAGCAATGGTTAAAAACAACTGGCTGTGTTTTACAACTACGAGACACTGACCCCATCAGCCCTGGTAAGACCTGAATCATCATCACTGGTTTATGGATATATTTTCATATACATATATATAAATATAAAAATACATATATGCTTGAGGTATATTTGTGTGTAGGAATATCAACAATAGCTTCCTTTCTTTGTATTTGCAGACATAGGAACTCAGCACTGCATCCAGTCAAATCCTCCTAACCTCTCCAAAACCCAAACACAAGTGCCCCCTCATCCCTTCTTCCTCCTTTCAAAAGAGCTTCTCAAAAAACCTTTCTCCTCCCCACAGCTGAAATCAGAGTAGTGGAGGAAATGAGAAAGAGCAGAGAAAAAGCGCTCAAACCTGACTGGTTGTTATAATGCTCTAAATCATCAAACTAGTCACACTGAGCAGATCTTCCTGCTCTGGGGCTGACAGGGGCCACAGCTCTCATAGAAAGACAGCAGGAAAAGAAGAGTCCCAGATGCACCCGCTGTCCTACCAGCCACGTATCCTTCCAGACCCTCTGCCCGCACGTGGATCAGCAGCCAGGATTTATGGCTGAAGATGCTCTGAGGTGGTGCTGCTGCACCTAGACCTGGCATTATTCTGGTGCTCCTCCTGCAGCACTGTAAATGAGAAATGCAGCTGAAGCAGCGCTGGTATTTACAAGTTACAGCTCACTGTACCTTCTACAGTTCAGAGGAGGAGTAATATGTAATAACAGCCTAATGCTATTATTATGATAATGATGATTAATACACAGCCCTGAGCGATACTAGTCTAAATGCTGAGCTCTGCTGCCGTGTGTTCTATCAGAAAAATAATTCAGAATGAGGCAAAGAATTTCCTTAAATAGTTTTCAGGACCTATTTCAGGAAGAAACAGGGAAAAATAAGGCTTTGATACCTGATTACAATCTTTTTTGAACAATGTGCGGCAATGTTCCCTTTCAAAGTGACTGCTGCCTTCAGCTACATGCACAGAGTAATCAACAGACAAATAAATAAAGGCAAGAGCAAAATGCAATTTTTAAATTAACCTGAGACAGCATTTTATTTTGGGGCAGATAATAAATTTTTTGAAGTGTGGTCTGTGGCCTTTTTTCAACATGCTGTTATTAAAGACATCTTCTCTAGTCAGGCTCAAGTACTTCTAAGCTCTTTATGCTGCTCCTGGCTTTTAAATAACAGGGTGACATAGAAGGATAAGTTTTCTTTCACAGCTTGCAGTATGTGCCCACACAGGATTGAGTAAGATATCATGGATGATTGTTTGCTGAACTAGCATAACAAAAATTTCTGTATTATTGATATGCAACTGCAATAAAATTATAGTATTGAATGATAACATTCAGTTAAGATTTAATTAAATTGAGAGCTGTGAAACTGATGTGGTCAGTTGCAATGTTTTACTGAGGGTATAAATAGTAGGACCACCTGTGACAGACCCAGTTTTTCCTTCCCTAGTTCTAGCCTTCTAACACAAAAATTACTTGGCAAACTGCTTGGATTTCTAGTTTTGCTTCTTCAGCAAAAGTCCAAAGCTGCTTAAATGTCTTACTCACCTAGAAACCTAGAAATGTCTATTGAAATTAGCAACCAAGCTAAGTAGTCTGGGGGTGTGATTTACATTTATGGCACTTTAAGACTCCTTTACCCTCCCTGAGTAGTGGAAAGGTAGGTCAGCAAAAAAAGAGAATCAGTCCCTAGGACTATGCTATTTATAAAACAATATAAAATCAAAAGAGAATGTATTAAAATGGTAGCAAAAAAAGGTATTTAAATCCATGTCCTGCTGAATTATTATGTCACAAAATCCTTTTCTTTTCTGAATAGGACAGATTTCACAGTATAGTAAAAAAGGCATTTTTGAAAAGAATTTTTTTATATAAAAGTTGAATTAAAATTTGTAGAGCCATACTGTAATAGCATTAAGACACTCCTGGGCATGTTTTAATGGTCCATTAATACTCCCCTCTGGTGACTGAATGCATGAGGCTGCACATCTACAGTATGTATTAGTGGACCTCTGAAACATTTCCTGTCACCTGTTAATACCATATTACAATTACCTGGAAAGCCTCAGAAATAACTTCCAAAAACTGAGGAGAATGTTTGTGAGCTTTGTAAAATATTATGATTAATTGCATGTCTGTGCCTATTGTATTGTTCAGATATCCAATAAATAACAAGATGGTATTAGTGCAAATGAACTCTACAAAACCCGTAGAAAATGATCTGGTTTTAAATATTAAATTGCACCCTGGACAACATGAACAACCTCTTGTGTACCTGCAGAATGATAAATCCTTGCCTTAAAGAGATAATTGGTAAATAGAGTGTAGCTTAAGAAAGGCTACAAAGGAAGAAGTTCAGTGAGAGATGTCTACACATTTCTGCTCTACTCTTTCCCTCCTCCATTTTTATCTTTCACTCTAGCCTGTGCTTATTTTATCTACTGCAACTCTTTTTTATTCTTTCATAATAAGGACTTTAAAATACAAGACGCTGTGAGCCTTGATTACCTAGAGCAGAATGCTATAGATCCTCATTAGAAAGAACTTCAGGTATTTTTAACTCAGAAGGGCCTTTCAAGAAGTCTTATGCATAGATAAGCCTCTTGAGAAAAATACTTGAGCATATACTAAAATGCACTCCCACTCAGCAAAGCATTACAGTTTCTCCATGTGCTTAAATTCCACTGAGCTCCAGCAGAAGTTACATGTTCCTAAAGATAAGCACATGTGTGAGCTTCTTGCTGGAAGGAAATGCACTGATGCTGCCGAGCCAGTTGTCTGTAAAGCTGCCTTTTACATGATGCCAAGGAGTGCTACACATTAAGGAGCAGGGAAAAACGAGTTGGTGACAAGTAAGAAAGGAAGATGTTTCTAAAATACAGTTTGCTTACCTTACTAGGAGCGAAAAATAGGAATATTTCACATGCTTAAAGTTGTTTCTTCACTTGGCATCTCATCTAAAAATATAATTGAGGAGAAAATGAACAATTACTGCACAGATTATGTTCCTCCTCTCCTGCCTTTTGTGACTACGCTATTTTATTTCCCTGAGAGGTCTCTTAAACAACTGGACCAAACTAATTGTTTATTAAAAATAAGTAAAATTCACCTTGTAAGAGATACGAGAAACTAACTAGGAAGATTTCTTTCTTAGTCCTTTAATGGCTGATCATACATTAGCAGCATCATACATCATATGGAAGCATCACATTCATCTGAAGGTGGCTGGGCCCTGGAACATTTTGTGTCCAACCTAGACAGTAAAAAAGTCCCTTCCCAGTGCTACCTGGAGTATCACTATCTCCACTGGGGTTTTGGATGCTCTGGGAGAGATGGTTTTTCAAACACAATTATCTGCAAAATATGCCTTTCATGTAGACTCCAAATGTTAACAAAAAATGGATAGACAAAATTTCCAGGATCCATGCTCCAGCATTTATCACACAGCTATTTAGACAAGCAGAAGTCCAGACAGAGTCTTAATTTTTCAAGCACAATCTGGACTGCATTTCCCCTTTTGTCATATCTGGAAGATGCAGGTCTAGATTCATGAGGACCATGGCAAAAAGCCTCTATCTTTCCTGCCAGTGGTTTAATGGAAAGGCTCCAACTCTTGACCAAATCCCTCAGCCCCACAGAGTGGCCCCCAGCTGCTTGTGGTGATCCCATTTTGTAAGAGGGTGTGCACCTGGACATCCACTGCTCAGAACACAGGAGTGCTGGTAGCCCCTCTGATCTCCTCGGTGGGGGGATGCACATAAGGCGTGATATAACCCCTTCAGAATGGGTCCAGACAAACTTCTATTTCTCCTTGACTACAAAATCTTCATAATCCCCAGGTAAATCACTCAATTCTGTGCAAGAGGCCTTCACTCACCTGCTTTCTTCTGAAAAACCTCTCCCTTTTGTCTTCGACCTCTTTTACTTTTTAGACAGTTTAGCTCTCCGTTATTTTTTTCTCTGTCTACTTGTAATTTTTCTCTTTGGAAGCCCTTTCCTGATCCCAAAACTAGTGCTGGCCCCTTACCAAAAATAGCAGATGTCAGGGTCTTGTGATTTGGTTACCCGTTACAATAAAAGAACAGTGATAGTGAGCCTGGTGATATGATAAACTCTGTAACTGTAAATGAGATGCAGACATTAAGGAAACATTACTGATACATTAAACTGTAAGCCAAGAATGAAAAAAGAAACATGGAGCTGGAATATTTGTTGCAGGGTGGTGAAATGGCAGTACAGAAAACTCCAAAACAGCACCAACCAGAAAACTCAAAGGAACGTATGTAATTATAGGGATATCCCAAGACCAATAGCAAGGAATAGAGATAGAGAAAATTAAAGTTGCCAAGAAAAACTTCCTGACATTGAAATGCACTAAGCTTTCAGCTCATCTCTCAGGGGAACAGAAAGACCCACCGCCTGAAATGTTTAACACCAGACTGGAGGAATCACTAGAAAAATATACTACAGGGAACAACTTGTTATTGGCAGAAAGATGGACTGAATGCTGTAAAAGGGATTTTCTATCTCTAATGTTTACTTTTTATGATAGTCATTTATGTTTTTCCTTCATTACAGGTAGAGAAAAATCTATACAAGTTATTGGCTCTGGCACAGCATATTTAATTTCTGTAGAGCCATGTATCTCTACACTCTAGCAAGCTTAATTCTACTTCTTGCTTTTCCTTGTGCATTTTTCCACATACCCTGTGAGGTTCTTTTTAGTAAAAAAGGTAAAATCTTCACAGCATATTCCCAACACCAATGATAAACCCATCTAAGCAACTCTGGTTTGGGTTTAGTCCGAACTAAAGGTGGACTAAAGTGAGGGACATGCCAGACATTTAGAGGGAGAAATAAACCAGTGAAAGCATAAATGAAACATTCATAACATGAGAAAGAGGAGGAGGAAGACATGATAAGGGAAAGATTTGGAAAAGTGGCAACTGCACATATCCATGACAGAAGATGGCTTGCAGGTCTTTGGAAATCACCTAGAGGCATGAGAGCTGGGAGAAGTTGCTGGGTGATGTTGGGTAAGGTGATTCTCTTCTTCAGCAATTCCAACTCTCAAGGGACGTAATTTTCCATGTCCTTAGATGATGAGCTGCAGAGTGCAAACATCATCATTATGAGTACAGGAAAAAGCAAAGAGGGAAAAAGTAAGGGTAAAACTGCATTTGGTGATGGCTTCTCTTTGCCCTAGCACAGTGTAGCTGGTCAGGGTTAAAATTATGGGTGTTAATCAAATGAAAGCTAACAAATAAAAATCCTTCTATTTTTTGTGTTTAAACCCCAGGTTCTGTCCTTAAATCCAAATCCTTTTCCTCAGAGCAGCAAAGTCAAAATACCGACTCCAAATTTTAAATACTATAACAACACTGAGTGTGCTAAAGCTTATTTCTCCCCATCCCTCCCTGTCCCCTCAGTCCTCACTGAAGAGCACCAGGAGCCTGGGCTGGCTTTAGTGCAGCAGTGCTACCTGAGGGATGCCAGGAGGACAGAGGTGATTCTGTGTTACCCCTCTGGGGACGTGGCCACAGCCCAGACAAAAGGCATCTGTTTTCCTCTGGAGAGAAGTGGGACGAGGAATGGTTTCCAAAGACTCAGGCCTCTCATTTTTGCCAAGCAGCTTGAGTGTCCCTGCCTGGCTGCTGAGCAAAGGGTGTGATTAATGAAAAGATGTCAGAATGATAATCCTTACTATCAGGGAATAGTAGACAAGATTTTTTTTGCCTTGGCAAATTGGGGGGTGGTGGGAGGAATGAGAACAAAATAAGAAAGCAAAAAGGGAAACGAGGAAAAGGGAGGAGTTTTGAAGAGAGAACACAGTAATATTATATATATCCACATATATATAAAATATAACCTCCCCTCTGCCCACCTCTTTTAATGTTTCTCTGGTGGAGTAATAAGATACCTTCAGCGTTATAAATAGCAGCACAGATGTTGACAGAAAAATGCTCCCTTAATTACCATACAAACTGCTTTACTTGAGTGAACCGTTTAAAGCGGCCTCCAAAGGAAGTTCACTCAAGCAATTCCACAGATTACAGCTAATGAACAATATTTCCTCGCTCCTATTTAGTGCTCATTAAAATGTAAAAGCCTTTCATTTTCAACAGGCACACAATAAATAATTCCTCTCTCCCTCTGCCTGGGAGCAGCCAGGATGGGAGCGGGGAGGGAGGAGACCGGCAGAGGGAGGCGGGGGGCTGCAGGAGGCAAATAAGTGGATTGGAGAAAAGCGGCCAATTCATTAAAATCCCTGGAAGCAGAGGTGACTGCTGCTTGTTGGGAAAGGCCATGTGTGTGTTTGGAGCTGAGCAGGCAGGTTGGGAGCTGAGCAGGCAGCTCCCACCCCTTCTGGATGAACAACTCACCACCCTGCTCCCGGGAGGCAGCCACCACCGCCAGGGCAAGCGGGGGCACAAATTGCCCCTGTACTCCCATAAAAACAACGTGGATGACTGGGAGGGGGCAGAAGATGAAAATGCTGTGGTGAAAACTGGCAGTCCAGCTCTGTTGATGCTTGTTTGGACCCAGTTTAAAATTTCTCCCTGGCTTCAATGCTGCAATGCAATGCACACCTTTCCTCTTGTGCTCCTTTGAGGTTGTGCCAAAGCTGAACTGGATTTCTGCAGCGTTGGAAGTTGGCTTCATTCTTTAGCTCCTGAGATGGAGCAGGTACAGGGCTGAACTTCGGGGTACTAGAAGGCTGGAGACCAGAGGGGTCTGTGTGCATTGGGGCACTGTGAGATGAAGAAGCTCCTAGGAGATTTTATAGCACCTTCCAGTGCCTAAATATGGCTACAAGAAAAGTGGAGAGGGACTTTTTACAAAGGCATGTAATGATAGGACAAGGGGGAATGGCTTTAAGGGAAGAATGGTAGGTTCAGATGAGATATTAGGAAGAAATTCTTTCTTGAAGGTGGTGAGGCACTGGAACAGGTTGCCCAAAGAAGCTGTGGGTATCCCATTCATGGAAGTGTTCAAGGCCAGGTTGGATGGGGCTCTGAGAAACCTGGTCTAGTGGAAGGTGTCCTTGCCCATACCAGGGGGTTTAGAACTAGATGGTCTTTAAGGTCCTCTCCAATTCAAACCATTCTATGACTGTATGATTCTATGATTATCTATTCCCTTACCACAAACCTACTAGGATTTTAGCTTAACTTACAAAATAAAAAATGTTCCAAGCCAGTTAAACCATGAACCAATGCCTTAGCAAGAAACAAAACCCCTAAAAGCCAAGTCCACCGACCTGAAATTGTTATTTAAATAGAATTCCAGTTAAGTGGATGATGGGGAAACGCAGAGGTACCAGAAGGATTGAAGTTACTCACTTCACCTGTGTGCTCCCAGAGAGATGGCGCACAGAAACATTCTCCATTAGTTTACGTAAGAATTGTAGCAGAAGAACCAAAAAGTTAGCAATGAGATGCTATGCAGATACTGGTTGGAAAACTGCAGGAAAGAAAACCTATTTCACCCTCTCTTAAGATGAATGAGCAAACCAGCATCCTAATGCAACACAACACTGATGTTAAGCTGGGATATGCAGCAGAACACAGCTGAAAGGATACAGAAACGGAGGTTAACAGGCTGTAATTGTAGGTGAAAGCATGCAGAAACAAGACTCCTGCTTCCCTCACCTGCCAAAAACCACACAGCACCTATCTCACTATTTTGGTTTTCTTTATTTAATTTGTTGTTGCNGCATGCAGAAACAAGACTCCCGCTTCCCTCATCTGCCAAAAACCACACAGCACCTATCCCACTATTTTGGTTTTCTTTATTTACTTTGTTGTTGTTGTTGTTCCTTCACACTTCCAAGTGGCTGAGGGGCTTCACAATCCCTTTCTGCAGCCCAGCTTCTTTCTACCCCTATTGCTGGTGCTGTGGTCCCCTCTGCCCCCATGAGCCAAGCCACCCCTCCACAGGGAAGTGAATTAGCAGCAGAGGTAGCTGTTCTATCAAAGGCAATGTATTCCTGGGGGGGTTGTGCATCTCAACCTTGGCAGGGACTGCCAGAACAAAATCCCTGATATTAGCCTCCCCGAACAGAGGGAACAATCTGAGTAGGATAAAAACCATCAGAGCTTTCTCCTGTCTTTAATTTCAAGGCTTAAAAAATTGACAAGTGTATTTCCTGCGGTGATGCTGGTATACCCTATACCTGAGCCATAAATAAGACTGTGGTGGTATTCAATCATCAGAAAAGAAAAAAGAAAGCAGAGAGAACTAAGATCTTATATTGACCTAAGCCTCAGACTTAGATAAACTTGTCAGCAATATCACTTTGTGGTGACTTTATCTTTGTTAAACTTGTGCATGGGGAAGATGCATTCACACAGCTTGCAGGAGCCACTACGACCAGAGGAACCCCGCTTGCTGCATTGCCAATGTGCCACCCTGGTGCACTAAAATAAAACCTTGGCTCAAGGATGCAGTGACATTTCTACACCAGGATAACTACTACAACAATATATTTTCTTCGAGAAAAATATTTGCAAACAATAATTGCAAATGGAGTGCAGAAGAACTGGAAACCAGATCCCCATCCTGCCCACGCCCTTTCAGCAAAGGTGATGCCCCTTCTTACTGTGGTCCCAACGACAAAAATGTGCTTGAGTTTGTGCAGTCATGAATGGTGCAACTTAATATCTCACCCTGACATGCCTCCTGTAAGCAGGCAGCTCTGCTAAAGAGGAAAGTTTACCAGCAGTGCAGTATTATTGATGCTTTCAACACTCTGTACTTGGTTTTTAACTAAGGTCATTTGAAATCGGTCTTTAACACCCATCTCATTTGCTTTTTTATACTTGCCAATTTAGAGTTGTATTCACAGTGATTAATTAGTTTGTGGTGAAGGTTTATTAGGTAATTTTTCTGTCAATCAAAAATCACAGAGGTTCCTGAGCAAAGAACACCCAGAGATTTTATAAAGATAAGGAACTGATATTGTTACCTTTGTGTATGAAGAGTAGGAGCTTTGTCTTGACATGTGGCCATGTACAAAAGATTTTTAAAAGTGCTTTTTATTCAGGTTCCACTGCAGCAGTAGCTTGATTCCCTCAGATTTTATTTTTTTTAACAAGAATCTAGAAATACTTTTACTTTCTCTGCCAGGTTTACTGCCTGATGAACTTGTAGGGTTGTTTTAGAAGACCAAGCAGCAGACTTCCACAAATCCAAAAATGCTGTAGCTCACCATTTGGGAAATCTGCTATGTAGTTTACTCATCTCAGTATCATTGAAAGAAAGACCAAATATAATGAATTTAAAAGCATCTTCACCTGGAAATTCTTTCCAATGTCCATATTTGGGAACACAACTTGTATATATATATATATTTAAAGAACAATTTAAAAAGATTTCAGATTTCACACTTTTATGTGTGGAATAATAACTGAGATTCTTTTTAGGGAAAGAAGAAAGATTGCATAAAATTAACTAATTCTGAAAATGAAGAATCAACAGCATACCATATAAGAAATACAGATTATTGTCTGCCTGCCTTCTTTACGCATGTTTTTACTGACTTTTTATATTGTTCCAAGCATTGTGTGAAAATTTACTGCAATCTGTACCACACTATTTTCTACTTACAAGCCTTCTTGTTGACAGACATACCCAAAAAACAAAACAGGCAAAAAATTGCAAGGTTCTTTTCCTTTTAGGTAGGTCACTTTACCAATCTGCACAAACTTGTTTTTTTCCAGAAGATCTTGAACCTTACTGTGAAAAATACAGTGAAGGTAAATGGCTTTCTTGACCACAAAAGGTATTACACTGAAGAGGTTGGGAAGAGCACTTGGGGATCTTGGCTGATTAAATTACACACTACGTAAATGTACGTCACATCATGATTTTTACAGCACTAAGGTAATGGGTAAAGAGCTACAGATTAATACTGAGAATTCGACTAGCTTACCACTTTTCAGAGCCATTGCTGTTTTAAATCACACCAGTGCCAGTCTAAAAATGTAAAATTGTCTATACTGCTGCGAGAATAAGTAGCAAGTTAACTGGAGTCCTTCCTCTGTCACCTCCTTGAGAAAGCTGTGGGTTATTTCTATCACTCAGAGGTGATGAACAGGCAGCAGCAAAATCAGATGACGAATTCAGATGAAACTGTACAGATGTAGCAGTTTTTTCCCCCTAGCTAAGTTCAGGAGTTCTTTCGGTGGGCTCTGGGATTACAGCTCTGGAGCTGGAACAGGAGAAGGGCACGCAGGGCCACAAATGGGGTAACTCTGATGTAAGGACAGATAATATAAAACTATAATCTGCTGAATATATAATCAGCATATTTAAAAGCAGCTTTTCCAAATTAAAAAAGAAAAAGGCAAGTATAGGTCTGTGATAAAATTATTACAGCACATGTTCTACAGCTTTGATAAACGCCCCCTCCCCACACCCACTCTTACACACAAAGCCAATTGAGATTGACTTCAATTGATTAAAGTGAATTTAGAGACAGAAAACAGACAGGTTTTAGCCCAGAGTTTACCCACAGACTAAGCCTGACTGTGAGAATGAAATAATTCTGGAGTTTGTATTATTCTAGTGTTATAAATCTAGCAGCTGTATGAAAATATGTTAAATATTAGTCTGGAAGCCAGAACAATGTAATTTCAGAGTATCTTTATTAATCACCATTTTTGGTTTTATTATTTCTGGTTTAGTAGACTGCATTTTATTGAATTGGCTTTTGAAAAAGCTTTCATGGCTTTATCAAAAGTGGGAAGGCTCCATTCAGAGGTTTCCTTTCATGCCTGAGACATGAAATTGGAGCAACCAGCAATTTGCACACGTAATTCCAGCATACCAAATGAGGGAACAAAGAGAGAGACAAAAATGGAATCTGCTGCCTTCCCAGTCTTTTCGCAGGGAACCACTGCAAGGGGAAAAAAAAAAAAAAAAAAGAACTAAAAAAAAGAAAAATAAAGGTGAAATTAGCTGTTTTCTTGAGGTTCCCCCAGAAAGCTGAAGCACCAGCATTTGGTCTATGGGTATGCGGGAGATGCCGGTGCGCCTCACACGCCTGTGGTAGATGGATGATACTGATGGCAATCTAACTGGAACATCCTGCCTGAATATGAACAACAGATTTGTCAGTGTGTGACAGGCTGACAGCCCAGCTCCCAGCTGCTTGTCCACTGTTGTTAAATCAGTACCTTGTCTAAGTGTTCAGCAAAGAGGCAATCTGCTTCCTCCATTCGTACAGGCAGGTTGCCAGTTAAAAAACAAGCATTGGCTTTAGGCTGCAGTGCCATAATGCATTGGAAAGATGCAATCTAGACCTTTGTATACTCCTAAGGCAACAGAGAGCAGGACTTGGAAGTACAGGCTCAGACTTGAGACTATCCTTTTCAAAACAACAAGGATAACTCCACAGGGGAATCATGAAAGAAATGCATGAGGATTTGAAAACTGCGGATGACTTAACAGAACTTATTTAAGGAGGAAAATATGGCTTATTTTGGTACCAGGGAAGCAAGGTCATGCTACTGTACTCAAGAACATGCCAGAATTTCTTTACAATCTATTTTAAAACAGTTTATAATTTATCAACAATAACAAGTTGCTCTAGGCTGAAATTTTATATGCAAAGATGCAATCCAGAAGCACTTAAGGGGGAAAAAAACAAAAAAAAAAAAAGAAAAAAAAGAAAGGAAAAAAGAGAGTAAAACAAAAAAGAAAAGAGAAGCTTGTGTACATAGCAACTCTAAACTACAGAACACAAGTAAATGTCTTACTGGTTTCCGTTGCTTTTCTTTTTACTATGACAAAAAGTCTCCAGCTGGTTTCAGTTCTTTAATTTGGTAGCTGTTGGTTGACCATATGAAAAAGAGGCTTAAAAAGGCTGATGATAGTGACATGAACTAAGGAAATCACAAATCCTAGCACTAACACTAATGTTTTCAGCTCTTGGGTGTGGTGTGCACGTGAGGCAGCCTCTGAGGTGATGCTCAGCTATCTGAGAACTGAGAATTTACACCACCAACTGAGCGTCACTTTGGAAGCAGTTTTAGCCTCTCAGGTGATTCACAGAGTTTATTTAAAGGTCTCCAATTCCAGATCTACACATCAGATCTCTACTGGCTCAGAAAGAGCCATTACAGCCTATTGGGTCAACAATCATTGTGGTCTCATTCATGTCCCCCATGCAAGAGAGGCTTCCCAGCAGTGTCACTGCACACACTTATCCCAGGTCAGCATCCAGGAGGTCTTGCCAAGCCTCATGTTTTGCTCCTGTTTCAGGCTGGGAACCTTGCCCAGCCCTTCCAAGCACTGCCCTGCCTTGGGCAGAAATTGCACTGGTGGTTTCACGGGCAGCCAGCTGCCCCTTCCCACCCCGGTTTGTTCTGACGCCGCTTACCTTGGGCCAAGGATTCCTACTCAAGTCCCAAGAATGCAGGTGCACAAACATCAGGTTATGTGTCTCTATCTTCTAAAGCATCTTTTCCATACTGTCCTAGGTCAGGAAAGTATTCCTGCTCAGAACAATGTTAACGAGCACACATTTTAGCTGAAGTCACTGGGATTTAAACATAGGCTGGTTACCGCGTGTCCCAATGACAGCCCATCACCGTTTAAAAATTTCTCTGGAAATCAGGATAAGAAGAATTATATTCACATACACATTTACATATAGTCTTGAAAATTACCCATTCCAAAGTAATCACAGAGACTTCTAAAATACATTAGTTATCAATTTATCTTCTTCAAAAGCCATAATATGGCCTTTAGAAAATAAGGCAAACTGGAGTATGAAGAGACATGTAAAAAAAAAATCCGATGCAACAGAATAATTTGTTTGCAGAATAATATTTTGCAACCTTTGCGGCCTACGTGGAATACATAATGGTTCAGAAAAAAAGACATAGGTGGCAGGTTTAAGTCTGAATTCGCCTCTTGGTGAGAAAACCATGTCTAATGAATACTGAAAGAAACTTTAGGTCACATCACGCTATCAAGCATGCTGGTACTTAATAAAACAACGACATCTTATGAATAAAAAGAGAAAAAAATAAGCTAATATTCTATTATTGTGCCCTTCTTGATTCCCTTATAATTACCAAGTACCAAATCAATTTGTATGATGATGTTTCCCCCTTCTCTAGCAGATGTGTAAGATTTAGCAGAAGGGCAAAGTACTCCAACCACAAGGTTTAAAGTGAGAGCACAATCTGTTTGTGCCTTCCAAATGTGCTGTAGCTGGAGTTATTTTTACTGTTTTTCACAGTCTAAAGGGAAAGGGGGCAAAATATTTATGTAAGAAATGCCTGCTCTGCATCTCATGTCACTGTTGTTAGGATGTGTCATAAAATTCAAACATGATTCTGTGACAATTAGCTTCATAATAATATATTCAGAAATACAATGCTGCATCCTATGCCAGAAACTATTTTCTGCTTCACTGTTTTATTGTGGCTGTATGTTTTAAAGGAGCCAACTATTTTAAACCAAAGCTGCTTTTTAAATTTTCCCTTATGGAAAAGTATGACATCAATGCACTCTGTTGCTGTCCACTAGTATTTTCCCATTTGTGGAAAAATAGTTGTATTAAAAAAAAAAATCCCAAAAGCATTGCTAAAATGTTCAGTCTCTTCATACATTTCATGTTGGGACATTCATAAAATACTAACTTGTTTTACCAGCCTCCCCAATGGTAATCTTTAATTAAATCCCTATTTTAATTATCTTTTTTCTCATTTTGTCCAGCTTTGTAAACTGGTTGGTAGCAGTGAACATCTAAACTGCACCTTTATTTACAGCTACTTTAATGTTTGTTTCTCAAGGATAATAAAATGAAGTGCCTTCAGCAGCTCGGCTTCCACAAGACTTTTTAAAGAAGCTTTGTAAAAATTATAATTTATATGATAATTAATATGGAGGCATTATCTTACTTCTTTACCATGATGCTGGTGCTAACGAAAAAGTTACTGAGATGTTACTCTCTGGGCCAAAAAATAATAATGACAAAAAATTTTTGACTGAATATTAACCTGATACAATATTTACACGAATCAGTGGAAAACGTTTCCTGAATCCACTGGGCTTCAGCTGTATTTTTAGGTAGTATGTAAGTTAAGAGGATAAGAAATACTTGCATTATTTCATAGAGTGTTTTCCCAATAGCTAATCACACACCAAACCATTATATCCAACAGCCTGAGACCTGAGGAAAGGGAGAGGATGCCACTGGTTCTGATCTGCATCTCCAGTAAACCCATGGCTTTGACCCCGGAGTTTGCTCTCTCTCTTCACTTACATCCATTACCAGGAATAGCAATGTACACCCAGAGCGAACACTCTGCCCTTACCTCTCATTTTAAAATTCAGAGGGAGGAGGACTTTATATGCGGATAACTTTTTGCCTTCACAGTTCCCACTTCAAGATGATTTTCAGTCAGCATGTTATTATGAATCCTATTTAACTATGCTTAAGATCTCTCATTTAGAGTTAAGTGGAAGAAGAAAAGGCAAAATTGTCTTTGCAGATGTTAAGAAGAAATTCATTGCAAACAATCATCATTTAATATCCAGTGCTGACTTTTTGAACAAATGCTTGCTCTAAATAATAAATCAAGTGAGTTGGCACTAACAATAATACCTTCGAATATGAATGAGGAAAACAAGAATATTAAAACAACAGGAACATTAACATACAAGGCCCTGCTGTTTACAGGAGGGGATGGCAGAGGACACTATGAAAAATAGCTGTTGCTTAAACTCAGTTTTGTGATCTGTCACCAGCAGTGATGACTGCTGTTATGGAAAGAGAACTGGGTTCTTCCAGTCACCAGGTCCCTTAAACCTGAGCCTGCAGCATTTATTCTTTAAATAGTATGTGATGCTGCTGAGCTGTCTCCATCCTGTCTCCATCAGTGAGTGCTCATCCATGTGGCAGGTGGGCTGACAGGAGCCCCCCACTACCAGCACCCTCTTTCCCTCTGCCACAGGAGTCTCACCGAGCTCTGCTGGAGCTTCCCGCGAGGACATTCCCAGGGCTGCACAGCAGTGGAGATAAAAATCTGCAACTGCAGCAGCTCCACCAGTGCACACAGACCCCAGGAGTGTTGTTTGTTATTTTGCCACTAATGCACACCAGTGAGATCACCTGGCAAGTTCTGGGACCGCTGATGTTTTATTTCATTTTTCCTTCTGTGGCTGAAGGGTATTAGGTCTCAATAGCAGGTTACACTGTTAACCAAAATATGTCACAGAAGGAACAAGAGTAGCATCCAGAGGAACCAAACTAATCCAGGCTATGGATGTGAAGTCCACACCTTGGGAGGACTCTCTTTGTTCAAAGCTGATGACAGTACTTTTCAAGGGTCTGGGTGTTGGTACAAGGCACGTAGGGCTTGGGAACAAGACAGCACACTGATCTGCTGTACTTTACCAGCACTTCTATTTCTTTGGTCTGTTTTGTATTTTACATGTACATTTTATATATTACACTGGATTAACCACATAATTGATGAAAATGGCTCTGCCTTAAAAACTGCCGTATTGACTAACAGTGTAAGTAAAATATCAAGAGGAAATGAAGGGTAATTGGCAGGCTGAAGACACAAGCTCCAAACAAAGCAAGCAGTGACTCCAGGATTAGCCATTAACCCCTTACCTGGCTGAAGCATCTGTTATGAGCAGTGTAGCCGGTTCCTTTAGACCACCATGCTCTCGGATGCCTTGACTTTTGCAAAGATACATCTTCTACTAAATATCTGGATGTTGACAGATATAAAGGAAAATATTAAGGGGAGAATGGAAATCAGGATTGACCTAAACCCATGGACTGCTCTTGTGTCTGGGCTGGATTAAGGTTACACCTTGAAGCTGTTACAGAAAATGAGACACAGATGGATATACGGATAAATAACACAGAGGAATTATCTGAGTTTTCTCTGGAAGAATAGAATCAGAGAGACTAAATGCCTTCACTAAGGTGCCAGGGAAAGCCTGGTGTCATCTCTAACTAAATCTCAAGTACAGTCACTTAAACACAATGCTACCCATGCGAAAACACGGCGGCTTTGAGAACAGGAATGCAAATCCTTATATGCTGTGATCTGGGCTACTCCTTGGGCATTACAGAGTGAGAAACTATTCAGCAGACAAGTGCCTTTTACTTGTATACACAGACATATTCCCAGCCTGCTCCAAGCATGCTGCTGTGGGAGAAGGGCCGGAGGGCATAGCAGCATCTCTGTCCTGCTGCAGAGGTCGAGGAGCAGCAGCAGAATCAATGCTTCCCAGCTTTGGGGACTGTGCCAGCCTTGTATTCCCTTCTGCCTGCTCCAGACCTCTCTCTGCTGGAGCTGGCGGAGGTTGGAAAGCTGACTACTGCCTATTCCATCACTAACATGAAGATAGTGTCGTTTTAACTCCTGCTGTTGAACCTCATTTTAGTGACCTTACACCAGTTCCCAGTAAAAGAGCTTTTTTTTAAACCAACAAGTGGTTTGAAGTACTCTTGAGATAACCGCACTTCATCTTAATTATATATGAAGTACATCCACATCCTTACTGTGCTTTATTGGAATTAGGCGTGGCTTTCCCCTTGCCTTCTTGGGGTATTGTCTGCACAATCCCAACAACTACGAATAAATCTGATATAAAAAACCCTGGGCTTTTGAATAAACTGCAACATCCTACATTTGTTTCACATCAGACAATAAGGGAAGATGCTTTTAGCAGCATATTCCTACAGGCTGATGTTCCAGACACTACAATCAAATGTAAGGCCGCATTTGGAAGCAATTGTTACAGATGGCTGCATATTATGGAAGGTTCAGGGCCACTACAAAATTCAAGATTATAATAATAATTAAGAAGGATTTCTTCATAATTTTGCATATGGAAAAACTATGGTCTTTTTAGAGGTGATGACCAGCTATTCAGTCTTTTTATATATTCCCTCTCCCACTATCAGAAAGTCTGACCCACAATAAAGTTGTGTTTTGAAATCTTCCATTGGTACCAGCCTTGTCAATAGCTATATATAGATTAAGGACTTGCCAAGAGGAAGGAAAAGAAAAGATAAGTTATTACAAATACAGTATAAGGCCAAGAAAGAGAACAATACCAGTCATTTAAGGTCATATTTACCTGTGATAACATCAGGCTTATTTCAGTCATAAACTGAACTGAAACAACTGATCCCAAATTATAAACCTTTAAATGATTACATAGTGAACAAGTTTAGGAAGATAAAATTTAATCATTTGAGACCAGATCCAACTGAGTTCTGTTTCCTCAGATTGCTGATACCTACTTACACTTATGATGTATTTGAATAAAAAGCTGAAAAAAAATCTAGCTAGACTTTGCTACATGTAGACATTTAGTAGAGGCCTAATTACATTCCTTTTGATTAACCATCTTCATTAGCTCTCTGCTGCAGAACATAGCCTCTAACATGAAGACAGGCCTAGCATCACGTGGCACCATACTTAGACATGTCCAAACCAGAAGCTTTCAAATCTTTCTCCCCTTGGAAGCACAGGCAAGCTGTAGTAGCCATTCCTGAATGGAAGGTCGCTTAAGGTGGTTCAGGCAGCCCGTGCCATGTCTGTCAGGATGCCCTGAGTTTGGCTTCCCTACAGAGATGTCTGTTCATGGGCAGGGGGGTCCATAAAAACTTCCCTGCCATCCCTGCTCTTGAAGCAGTGGCAAGCCCTCCCTAAAGTTGAGAAAACGATGTCTCATCTCATGAAGATAATTTGGACACTAATGATCTATGAAGCAGATAGCTTTACAAAGCAGTTTCTTTTCTTTAATGGTCAGGAATCAATTGCACAGATTTCTGCTAATCTATGCATGTGTTTTCACACCACTCTTTTCCCTGTGCGTTTCCATTGAGGAAAATAGAGCTTCCTGTATTTTATTTCATGTGTGAAAGATACTGCCAAAATTGCAGCTGCCTGTGTTTTGTCAGAACTTGCTTTTTAAATTCATGCTTTGCCTGGAAACTCTGTTTAGAACAATTACAAAGGTCTAACAATTGCTATTCCCTATAAATGCCCAATACTGACCGTCTTTTGCTTTGTTGTACTAGCTACCTGAGAAGCAAAGCTTCTTCTATTTGTCATAAATGTACAGCCTGCAACAGGGTACAGCTGTGAGATATCTTTCTCAGCAGTATTGGTGGGTTGATGTCTTTTTACAAACAAGTACTTCAGAAAAGACTTAGCTGAATAGTCCTAAATTATTATATTTAAAATATAGTAATTATTGAACTATATAGTTCATATTTTTTAGTGGAAAACCTGCTTATTTAAATACCCTGCACACACTGAATTTCCTGGTTATGAAAAAAGTGAAGAAAAATACTATTTGCTTTCAGGTAATCAGATTCTGTGGGATCTAATCCTATATCCTATTTATGGCTGTGCTAGCTATTCAAAATTAAAATGAACCTTTCATCCGTGTGTATCATAAATGGGCATTTATCAGGATTATATGATTTTGCAATCCATCTGAATATGTAACCAGAATTTGTTTTCTTTCCGTTTCACTATGTAATTACCATGCAACAATAACAAAAGTGACATGTTTGAAGAACAGATAAAATGCTGTAAATTGGCCAGTAATGGTGATATTTCCTCATCTTCTGAAAAACCCATTTATTCTCTCTCTCAACAAATCAAGGCATTGTCAGCCCGTACTCATCTTGTGGCCAGAGGGGCCCTACCAATTTCTAGATGTAAGTGAATACTGGAATGCAGATGAGGGCTACTAACTAAGGCTTTCAACCCAGGCAGCTGGTCTTAGCTTGCCTCAATTTCTAAATCATCCATAATGGGGCCAAGACCTCCGAAGCACTAAAAAGAGCGAGCTGACATGCTGGACAAACTGTTAATTTTTTCCTGAAGAAGCTGCTATATTGCACATCTGTCACTGCTGTGCAGACAATTACTCACAGAGTGGAAAAAAAATCTGCTGCTTGTTTCTCTCGTGTAGTTGTTAACGGGAGTGATGGAGAAACACAAGCGCGAGAGCCGCTACAGGAAAGCTTCTCGGCCTTCCCCCGCCTTTTGTATCGATGTCCTCAGAAATTCAAACGTTTGAAAGCATCCACACTCCGTAGTGTGCACTCTGAATCGTGACAACTAAGCCCACACATTAGGACATTTGATATTCTATGGCTGCAATAGAGGTGCAAGTTGCAAAGATCTGTGTACTTCAGCTACAAACTGCCCTGAAAGCCTCCCTCTCTGAATTGCCTCACTGCTCTGTAACACACAGGGGAAGGTTTTCAGACACCACCATTGCAAGATGATAAACACAACAGGGGACTGATGAGAATAAAACTGCTGGAAGCATTACTTCTCATGCTACATTTCTCAAATATCTACTAAAATATGAAAAAATGTTTAATTGTGAAATACCCACAAATTTTACACCAAGAGGGGCTCAAACTATCATTAATAACTGTTCTGAGCCAGGAAGGGAAAATGATTGCCAGAGGTCCAAAGCAGGGGTGGCCAACAAGAATGTGCTTGGTCCTGGAGGGAATGAAAGCAGGACTTGGGACGACTCAATGGATATGGAAACTACCCAGGTAGGGCCTCATAACATGAATCAAAGCTGGCAACAGAATCCTTGAAGTCACACCCTTCACCCACACCAGCTATTAAACATTTAATGTGAACTTGTACGAAATACTGACCAAAGACAGGCTTACCTATGGAGTGAGTTCAGTACTTTAATTATTAAATCATCATACAGAATGATGAAAACATCATCAAGTGCTGCTCCAAACATTTCTGATGGCAGGAAAACCATGGCACAGTAACCTGTGGCAGCAGTAGACCACGTCCTTGGCAACTGGCGACACCATCTTGCTGAAGAGAAACTGGGATACAATTAACAACACCAGGTATATAATATGTCTGTTTTAGTAGGACACAATCAGGAGCCGACACAATCAGGAGCCCCTGCAATTCCCTTGCCAGCTCATTACATGTTATCTGCTAAATAAAACAGTATTTATTGCCAGTTGACCCAACCCACCACCAAAACCAGAACACTTTCAGGAAAACTTGTAACAAAAATAAAGTTTTTGTTGCATTAAACTGACATATTAAAATACAACAAAGGTTACAAAGTTAGGTTAAAAATCAGGGCACAGTAAAAGCATATTTCATTTATCAAGATTAACAGTGATGAGTGGCCACTTGTGCCAGTGCAGAAGAGGTTTTAATGTTGCTTTGGACTGCAAAAAATGGGTGAAAAATGACACAGAATGGAACAAAACTTCAGCTGTGCCTGCAGTGGCTCCTGCCTGGTCAGCAGGCGATGCCCATGGCATCACGCTGGGCACCTAAAAGGACACTGCCAATTCAGTGTTTCCTTTGGAAACTCCTGCTTAAGTAACGTCCTAAGTGACGAAATCTCGACTTCTGGGGGACTGTGATCTCACATGCCACACGCTGCCATACAAGGTCAGACTCAGTTTTCTGTTTTGTTTCTGCATTCCTTTACCACATATATGACCTAAAAACAGTTGTGAATTTTGTGTTCACTTGTTACCATCTTCTCTCATGAAGGATCCAAAGGATCTCAGCCCACCAGGGTCACATTTATAGGACTGACAGCAGCCAAAGAGAAGAATGGCTGATTTGGAGCAGACAGGAAGATTTCCCCAAGACCCCACATAACTTCCTCTTCCACCTGACTTTGTGACCCTTAATTTTCCTTCACTTCATCAGTGTTTACAGGGAGAAACAGCTGCTGGATGTGGCCCCACATGAACAAAAGGAGAGCTTTCATTCACTGTGCACTTCAGAATATGCCTTTTATCCAGGGAAATTTCTTCAGACTATTTATCTCTAAAGGTATTTTTCAGAAACAATTAAGATCACAAAGGTAGTATATAAAATGTCACAGAATTTTTCTATGGCTTGAAAAATAATTATCAGCTTATTTGCATTGTTAAACGTTAATTAGCTGTGAATGGTAATTTTTTTTCAACACTGCAATACTTCAATTTCTCATTACAAAATAATTTCAGCACTATTAATTAGTTCTAACAGTAACTCATAGTAATGGATGACACCTTAAGTGAGCTATTAAATGCACTTTACCACTGATTAGGAAGAAGACAACTAAAAAACCTGGCTAGGTTTACATAAAGACAGAATATGAAACAATACATTGTAGATTTATTGACTTTCGTGGAAGCAACACACCCCCTTCTAAGTAAGGAAGGCTCAGCAGAACCAGAGGTTTTGTCACACTTCTGTGAGGATCATGGGGTGGCCATGTACCAAAAGGCCCAGTACTTAACCATTGCTTGCATTATTTTATGTATGACATTGTTCTTTGTAGAGATCTACACCTCTATGCATGCACGTGTGTTTGTGCAGACACACGCACACAAATAATTTTCTCAAGTACACAGTAAACCCCCTTTTTTTTTTTTTTTTTAGGTTTGCTTCTTTGATTCACCAGATCCAAAGACAGCAAAGGGTTGTGGTTCTGGCCAAAAATATTCAAAGATCCACTATCCCAGATGGTGACAAAAATCGTTACAGAATACTTCCCTTGCTTTGACATTGCAATCTTTTTGTCATGGTCCAGTACAATTAAGTCTTGTAGTGATCTCTTTCTCAAAACACTGCCTAAAAATCTGCATCTATAACCAATCCTGCATGGAAGTGCATGAACCTCTCAGATGGCTGGTGAAATGGCAGCCTGTGCCTGGCACAAAATCCCACAGCAGTGGCTACAAACTCACGATGACCCTTCTGGGAAGTCCAAACCTGAACTCACCATTCATTTACCAAGACATTACTGCTAACATCTCAGAAACTGAGATGTGCTGACCCGTCTTTAACTCTGAAGCGAAAGTTGCCTTGGGTGCTGTTCTTCACAGGACATTCCAACAATTCCAAAACAAGCGGAGGAGCAAGAATATGTTGTCCAAAACACACTTTATTGAGCTGGTGCTCCTTGCTGTGTACCTGGAGCCTCTAGACCTGCCCAGCCTGCAGCTCCTCAGCAGGAAGCCTGGCCATCCCTGTCTCCCCAGCCTCACAAAACACATCCTCCTGTGCTGGAAGCATGGAAACTGCTGTAAGGGCAGACTCCAATGACTGATCCATACTAGAACTACAAAAGCCACAAGGTGATTTCAGATTTTCCAGTTCTTTGCTCTGTGATGGGGAACATTCAAGTTTGGAGAGACTTCGGGAGACCTTCTCTGCAGGGCCTGAAGCCATAAGGTTTCAGGGGCCTCAAATCGTCAAGGCTTCCAGGTTCTCTAATTTTCCAGAAGTGAGACTGTCTCTGAGCCTATGGAGAAGGACTGGTAACCCAGAACTGAAGGCTGGGGTAATTTAGTCTCTGATTAACCCATGGAATACACTGTGTCCTGGCTGCAGTTTATCAGAAAAAGCACAACTCCATAAACCTTTACATTTTGCTGAATAAACATTATCTGACACAAAAAGTTTTACTTTTTTTGATGAATGTAGAGTCTAGATCTCATATGAGAATACCTTCATTCTAAGGAGCAGATCTTTTTCCTCTGAAGTCATAGATTTGGCTAACCATAATGCAAATTCAGGATTTTCAGGATTTATTCTACTAAAGGAAAGCCCAAGAGGGAGTCAGCACCTGAGGCAGCCTACCCAGTGCAAAGTGCTGCTATTACCAGCTCTCCTGGAGTGGTGCCCCTTCACAGCCCTTAAGAGGGAACCCAGCTGTGAGAGGAATACTTCTAATGTTAGCAGTAACAGAAAAACGGGTATCAAATCCCGGGACTCCAGGTTGCAGGTCTGATTCCCTACACCATTCCTCCATGAACCTTTACTGAGGAAGACCCAATGCTTACTGGGAAAACTGCAGGTAGGTACAATGTAGAGGTTGAAAGGTGATCTCTATTCCAACACTTTTGCCAGTGGAATCATTCCTGTCCAGATGTCTTGTTCTATAAAATTCCTGGGCAAGAGCTACTGTTCAGCAGCTGACCTATCTTTATGGGCAATGGATAGAAATTGTCGAAATTCAGTTAGTAAGAACTGTAATTCACATGCTCATTGACAAAAGAAGATGAAAAATAAATCAGCTTACACACTACAGTGAGTATAAAGGCAACTAGGTAATTGTGTTACTTATTATTTACATCACATTAGGAAAACCCTTAAAATCATTATTGGTTCACTCTCAAAATCTCTTATTTCAGTAATAAGGCATACCAGGGCATATAAAAAAGAAATCTGCAAACTGTTCTTCCAGACAGTGGAACTATTTGTATTTAATCCAAATTAACATACTGAGTATCACTGACATTCTCATTCAACAGTTTTTTGCATCCTGTATTTACATATGTATGGTTTATGTTGCAGACTGTATTTGTTACTAGGGGAAGTGTGAGGGCCAGCACATTTACCAAGAGTCTGGCATCTCGAAAATTTTAGATAAACATTCCACTTTTTTCACAATAGGCAAAACGTCTAGATGGAACTTTTGAAAATAAATAAAGCAAAATGTGGAATTCAAACTCACTTCCGAGGACTTGAAACCAAAGGCATAAAACCGAAAATCTGCACACTTGCAAATGCAACCAGAAAAATTCCTGTGCCCTCCACCACAGTATTTTGCAACAAAACAACCAAGTTTGTGCAAGAGAGAAAGCAATGGTGAACAGCAGTAGGGGTCTTTAAAGACATCAAAGAAATGTAGAAACATTTTATGTGAGGAAAAACCAGAACCCATTTGTGCTGATTCTTCAAAGAATCTCCTTGAACTACTCAAATCCACCTTATAGGATAGTAAGTCGAAACATGATAGGCAACTTCCAAGGAAGTGGATGAAAAAAATCACACCTCATTGAAAAAGAAAACAAAACTCATGGGAATGGACATGCAGAGAGCAATCTGAGGTCCGGCACCAACAATAAAGCAGCTTGAGAAGAAGATGGAGAAAGTTTGAGTGTGGATAGGTGTAAAATAAGCTGACTCACAGAGAAAGTTTGTAGGATTCATAGTAGATGCATAAGAAGTTTAACTTACCTCAGACATTAAAACCTCCAGCAATCTTCAATGGTGGGTCAAAACAGTGTGCCTGTTTCGCCAAACACTGACACCTTTTTTGTAAACTAGAGAAAATATTACTTGGAACATTTACGTTTTCTTTCTGTGCATATGTGATGCATGACTTCCCTTACTCATCTGCCCCCAAATTTAAGAAATTTCAAATTTCTCATTGTATCACAGCTTCAGAAGTGATTTTTGTTCCCTCTCGTTATCTACAACTCTTACTTTTCTGCTATATCCTTTTTGAATTGAAAAAAAGACCACATCACACCTACAGAATCACCTCCCCGAAACTAAACTGGACAACTGTATATGAGTGGTTTGCTGTGCCTTATTTTGAACTGTGCAAAATCAGGATATTCCAGGCTGACATGGCAGCCTGACTCCCCATGCTGCTGGGATGTATTGCCGTGGGTACTGCAAGGACAGGCAGGCTGACATTAACCACCAGCCACCCTGTTCATCACAGCAGCCAGACAGCAGCTCTAGAAGAGCTCAATGCTGAAAATGGGCCAGCACGATCCCAAAAACGAGCAGCTGGAATCTGAGGGAACTCTGATGTCATGGAAAATTTAGGACCCGTATCTTTTACAAGGAAGAAAGTCACACCCTCAGTCTGCAAACGCTCCCATGTTGCTTATTTTCAGACTCAAGTAGTACTTCACACCTTGAAGCCAATGGGAGATAAATGCACGAAGTATTACAAATCTCCCACTGACTTGGGGCCACAGGAAGGAGAGGGACCAACACAACAGCCTGCCCAAGGACAAAGAAATTTCAAGTTCTCAGTTCTCTCAAAATCTCTTCCAACTAATGAAGGTAACAGGTGGCTCTTCAAGAAACTGGCCTAAGAAGGGGCTGGAAAAGCAACTTCTGTAGAGTAGTAGAAATGATAGAAAAATCTTGAGTGGAATCACCTGGCACATACAAAAGATTACGCTTCAAGAGAGGAGACACTGGGTATTATCACTTAAAAACATACACAGGGATGCAGTTTTTGAGAAAAACAGAGAAGTATTAAGGATGAAAAACAACACTGTGGACAAGGCGCAATTAAAATGAGCATATCTATGATGAAATATTCTGAATGATATTTCAGTAAGCTCATGTATTTTATCAGTGTAAGTGTATTACAATAACACATACATCCCTCAGAGGCTAGTGACTTATATTCACAGTTTCTGAATTCAAACTCCCCAATACTTAAATTCATCATAGCGATGTTATAAACAGGCCAAAATAACAACTTTCTATAGATGAATACCTCATATTAATTTAAACCACTCTTCATAGCTGTTAAAAAAACACAGCTCTCATTGGTGGGGGAAATCAAGTTTACATAATCTCAGTGATTTTCAGCCTTTTACTTAATGATTGAATATTCAAATACAAGCAACATAGCAGCATGGTCAAAATAACTCCCATATCTCTTTTGTTGTGGGACAGAAGAGATTCCTAAGAATCCCAAAAAACTTAGTGTGCTAAGTTGCAAGTAAATGTGTGCTGACTACTAACCCACTGCCCCCGAAAACTCAGCTCAGGATGGAAGTCTAATTAGAAAGTTTCTTGATTTAAGACTAGGAGAAAAAGGATTCCCATTTCTGATATGCCTTTATTGAAAGTGCCATGAGAGCATGGGGAGAGGGAAAATAAAACAAAAGTTGTGTGAGTTTTCCTTGGAAGAACAATTCTGGAGAACTGTTTGAAGAGAAAGCACAAGGCTCTGTCACGGTTATCAAAGTATACACATACCTAAGGAGTGAAGGGAACTTGTATTTAGAAGTCTTAGAAGAATAGGATAACAAAGGCACTGCAAACATCTCAAACAAGGCACTTCCTGACATTGTGGTGTATCCTCTTCAGCTGGATAATAATAACCTAGGAAAGAAGTACTAGCTAAAAGGTACATACAAGGTAGCGTAATAGCTTTAACATAGTATGCATTTGCTTGGTACACGGTATTAGCCACTTTAACTGTATTTCCTGAAACAGCATGTTTTTGTACTCACCTGTGCAGTAACAAACACTAGTGAAAAGGGCAGTTTAAAGAAAAGAACATACAAAGCCCATGAAGAATTGAGTCTATTTATTTTATTTCATCTTGCATTTGTGTTGTTAAAGCAAAGCATTCTATACATATTATTTAGCTATTTACTGCTGTTCTACACCCATTATTGACCTAATTGCAGAAAGACAAATGCAGGGACAAACTTGTTAAAACAAGCATATTGATAATGCTTCTCTGACTTCGACAAATATTTATTTAGAAGTAAGATACTGCTCGTGGGTTTCTTTTATTAACAGTTAATGGCTCAATTCACAGAACTTTGAGACACCATGGAACATGTAGCAAAACGCAGTGCTGATAATAGGCAATGTCTCTTCTCTTCACTAAACATTCTCCAGAGCAAGAACATTATGGTAACAGCTGAGCTACTGATTCAAATACCTAAATGGAAAGAATCTGGCAAGTGATGGATGACAACTTTTAGATACAAGATGATCCCATATTTATTTATATAGGCAAAAAACCTCAGTGTCACAGGCATAAAGAATTACTATCTGAAAAAACTTGTATATATATTTTAATATAATGTGCACCAGCTTTATAGCAGGTATCATAGTATGATTGCAGGTTAGACATAGGAAAGATCTGAAGAAAATAAACAGTAAATCCAAGTATTTTGACCAGTTTCAAAGCCAAATAACATAGCAATGGTTAAAAAAAAATAAGAAAAAAACCTGTAATTAATTTTTGTTTTGTTTCTTAACACTAGCTTTAACTGTGAAAAATCACACTACTGGACTATCTTTAAAACCACTCCTGTGAGATGTGGAAAAATGAAAATGAAATCATAGTGTGAGTCAGAATGGGAATTTTACTGCACAAAAAATACTTCAAAACACTACATTAAAATATTTTAATGAATCACTTTGTTCTACAGCTTCTAACAGATAAAGTGTACTGTCAGCTGTGGCATCTATTAACAATACTTGGGGAAAACAAAGTGTATCTACCTCTACATCAAAACCAGTTTAACTAATCTTAATGTCTAATAGATTCTCGCTAATAGGCTGATTTAAAACAAAAAATTGTAAGATTTTCAATCTGATTACAGAGTTCTTTCATTATGACTGTCTAGGAGGCTGGCTGCTGCACTGTACCTGTAGGAATGCATAAAAGAAGAGCTGAATGAGCTAAAGATGTTTTCCTTCAACATATATCCATTATTTCCCTCTTACTTTTTAAAAACAGGAAACACTTTCAAGTACTTTTGGAGCTGTACACTTATTTCTTGAGGAACTACTGCTATGGTAAATTGCACAGAAATACTTCAAGGAAGTGTTATAGGTGCCATACTTCTGGTCCAAGACATGAAGGTGCTGGAACTAAAGCAAAAAAGAATGGAATTTTAACAGACTGAATATTCCTTTACAGTTTTGCAGATAGAGCTATGACAAAGAGATCTTAAAAGATTCACTTTTGCAATTCACACGTTGAAAATGATTTTAAGGGATTTCTGGTTGCGGTGTACAAAACAAAGAGGTCGTCAGCATTCACTTGCTCTCAGGAGCACATGGCACTGACAGAACACGTGCAGGCTGCAGAAATGCATTATTTGGAATAAAACACAAGTGAGCACCTCTGCCAGCTGCAGAATTCCAGGCTCTTGGCCCTTTGCAACTATGTGGCCTTGAAATTCTGTGGATATGGAATGTATTTAACCAAGTTCAGTTGTGCAAGAGATATTTGAAGTGGCAGACTCACATTATGCTATGCCCCAAAACCTTACAATAAAAAGTATATGTTTTGCTGTACAAATCCCAATTCTGTTTAAAATTTCTTATAATTTTAAAAAGTCAAGCCACACACTCATATAAAGTATTCAAACAGCAATAAATAGGCTTCCTGAAACTCAGAGAACATGTGCATTCAACTATGATAAAAACATCAGGTACTAATCTGTAATCTCTGCACTATGGGGGTACGGTGAAACAACGTTCCCAAACTGACAGTAATCACACTGGAAAGCATGAACATTTCTTTTAAGCAAATCTAATGCTACAATGGTGCTGTTTTTTCTTTTCCTGCTACTATTTTCCTGGAAAAATGGGTGAAGCTGAGAGAAAAAGAAAAGTAAAAAAAACATGTCTTAAAATTAGTCACTGTATTTCCCAGGCACATGAGCAAAGCTGTGCTCTTTTATTCCTAAAGAAATATCTTCGCAAGCATCTGGAACTAAGTATTTTTCTCTGCAGCTTGGGAGCTGTGGAAGGGAGATCCTCCTCTTGGAGAAAAAAAGACTGGAGAATCAAATCCTGTTCCCTCTGCAGTGAGGGTAAATACTGCCAGCTACTACAGGCATGGGTGGTGAGAGGGGCAGGATTTTCTCCTTAGTCCATCTGAAAAACAGTTTCCTTCAGCCCTATCATTTAATTTTAAAGTGGAATTTGTTTTATCCTGCAGACTAATAAGTACCCTAGGAGCTTGATTGGTTGGTGCTTAATGAAATTGCTTCTGCTGCCATTAGATACATTAGGATACTGATTAAAACACTTAATGATCTCTCTTGATTTTAAATTGCTAGCTTAGATTTGTGAGATGCCATCAAAGTATCTTCTTCCTTCCTTTCCTCCATCCTAATCCTGCTTCTCCTTGCCCTTTTTCTGTTCATGATCCTTTAAAGGTTTTGGCTCATTGGCAATGGCACAGTCACAAACCAAACTATAACACCATGTTGAACACTATAACACCATGTTAAACACCATGTTTAAAATGTGCCAAACCCCAGAACATAAACACTGAAACACAGTCATCCCTAAAATACAATTTCCTGTTTCAAAGCTCAAACAATTCTTAAATGTGGCAACACTGAGGATTATTAGTATGAAGGGAAAACCAAAGTCAGAGTAAACTCTTTTGTAAAATATTTGCTGAGGAAAAATAATCTGGTAAATGTAAAAACAAGTATAAAAGCATTACTTTTGAGCTTTAATGTGGAAGACAGTAATATATTGCCAGAAAACGGTGTTGGAATGGCATTCCTATGACTTTTTCATGCTCTTAGACAAAACTGCATATCATATCACCTTCAGAGGGAAACATGTATGTATTATGGGCATAATGACAGCGTATCCTCAAATATTATACACTATAAATACCAGGTTTGGAAACTTTGCCCAAAAATGGGGGAACCCCAATAGCTGTAAAAAGTTCCATTTTCCTCAACAAATCTCATCAAGGCTCTTGAGACGAAATTATACTTACAAACCAAAATTTACTTACATACTAAAACCTGCTGTGTCAGAAGCTTTTACAAAAAAAAGCGAGTATACTGAATTTTATGCTTAATACAAACCTTAAGAGCACAGAAAATAAAAAAGTAGAAGTTTTTGTACATTTTAGCACCATTATGAAGATAGACTCGAATGCCGGTTCTGCCACTGCGGCTGGTGGAGCTCATGTGAAGCTCATTGACTTAAGCCATCTTTCAGAGAAGAAAAACTGGATTTGCCGACCACAACAAAGAATATGTTTGCCATTTTTTCTTTCTTTCTTTTTTTCTTTTTTTCCTTTGTTTTTTTTTGTTTTTTTTTTTTTTTCCTTTGTTTTTTTTTGTTTTTTTTTTTTTTTCCTTTGTTTTTTTTTGTTTTTAAATTAATTTTGAGCTTGACTTTTATTGGGCAGCCAGAGTGCACCTCTGTCAGCTAAATCCAAGTCCAAGTCCTTTGGGTCTCTGGATGGCTCGTATGGGCTCTGCTATCCCTTTGCCGTCTGGTCCGAGGCCCGTGCCTGGGGTCCAGCCCATACTCTGAAGCATTCTGTTTCCAATGTTGTTTTCTGGAATTGGTTGGGTGTTTTCACCTACAAACCCTGAGATTAAAGAAACACACAGCATTAATCAGCACTGCCTGCCATGTGGGGAAGAGCAGGATAATCCCCCGTAAAGCTTTAAACCTTCTTATTCTCCTAATTCATCTAACAGGTTTCTAGAACAGGCTGTCTTTGCACATGTTGACCTCTTGACTGCATATGATCCTAGATGATACAGTCTTATGCTTTTATTTTTAATGCTTTTGAAGACCTAGTCCATTTTTACATATAAAAAATATTGTCACAGATCTTTTATATTCCAATATGGTGGATTTCACTTTAGCCCCAAAGAATATAAATCACCTGCAGGTGTCTACCAATACATTGTCAAGAACACCTGAATTTCTAGTCCTATGCAGTTACTGAGCAGAGACACATCACAGTAACATGACCATCACTCTGTTCTTAGTAATATTTATCAATGATCTCCTTCAAGAAAACCCAATAAATAAGTTCTGATCAAACAATTATAGCTGTTACAGAAACAGTACAGACAAGTGTTCAATCACTCTGAAATTCAGCTATACCTTTACTCAGTTTCTCTTTTACTGAACATTGTGAGATTTGATACATCCAAGTTTACTTTTGGTGTTTTCAGCATTATTAAGCATTGTTTACACTCTTCTCTCCTTAGCATCGAGATCTCTGAGAAAAGCTGCACACACCACAGAAAAGAGCACCAACATTCCAAGTGTGAGTATATGTTTGTTAGTATAACAGATTCATTTTTTTAATAGTAGGGTTTTTTTTTTCCTCATGAATGCATCGTTAAAAAAAATAGTGAAGTCTAAGTAATAAAGCAGTTTCTTCCCCTTCATCAACCAAACTCCCCAAGCCAGAGTTTGGAGACAATGCACGGATAAGCCTTCTATATGTAAGTATCTTGCATGAGGGATATTTATTTCAAGAATCTGTGTTAAAATTTATCAAGTTCCACCACACAAACAAGTTTAAAAAGGGCTGAAGTTTTTGAAGACAGGCAGTTACAGGAAAACAGCTGGATTTTGTTTTCAGCATTATTCAACATCTCCCTGCCCCAACAAAAGAATAAAAAAAACCTCTCAGTGTGCCCAGCTTCAAAAACTATCTGTTTAATTTTCTACCTATTTATTCTGCCTGCTACTTTTTGAAAAATACTGCAGTAGGAGACTGTGGTTTTGAGTTTTTGGAGACTATAATATCTTCAGCCAAGAACTGACCATTGACAAGCAGCTGGCTTATCATTATATCAACTTACTAAACAAGAACACAAAAAAGTTGAACATGAACTTCTAAAAAGCCTCATTTATCATACACACAAAAAACCCGAAGTCCCACAGTGGAAACTGTGTACATAGACAAAACAAGAAGTACACACAAAAAACTTCCTGATGATTGTGATGATGAATTTGCAATGCTCCAGCATTATCCACTATAGATCTGTTCATGTTCAGTAAAACTGGCTACATAAAAGGCAGACTGCTTTCTGGTATCTCAGTTCCTGAGTTAAAAAAAAAAAAAGAGTGCATTGAGGGAAGGCATCCTTTAATACTGGTTTGAAGCTATGCTTAATGCTAGGCTTAAAATAAAGGCTTTTAAGTCAGCAGCCTCCAGTCCCCGAGAGGGTTCCTCTTGAACTGACCAGCACAAAATTCAATGTCCAAGACTTTCTTTCTTTTCAGGCCCCCACAGGCAGAGGCAATTTTCATACAGATGAGACCCTGGCACTGCCTGGCATACACAACACAGGCTTTGCAACCTTCCCAGTTATACTTTCTAGTTTACAAAAAAAAAAAAAAAAAAAAAAAAAAAAAAAAAAAAAAAAAAAAAAAAAAAAAGGGCCTTGNAAAAAAAAAAAAGGCAGAAGAAAGGGCACTATTTAACAGAAGTTCTGGTAAGCCTCACCTAAACGTTTGTGTGGAAGTGTGGAAGTGTGTTTTGGTCCACTTACTGTAAGAAGTGATGGTAAGAAATGAAGCATCATTCCAGTAAATGTTTGCAGAACAATTAAGGGGAAAACTTCAAGGGGAAGAAAGATCCAACAGACTTGCCAAGCAGGAAAAAGCAGGTACAAGAGTGTATTTTATGACACCTAAAAACTGGAAACATTAAACCATTCATAATGCTGCCTAGGCAAAGGCAGAAATGCTGCTGGAACAGTATGCAAGGCATAGCCTGAGACAACGTAAACAACTTTTTTGGTTTAGTCTGTTCAGGGGAAAAACCTACAGACCTCTTCCTGTAACAGATGTACCTTTCTATACAAATTTCAATTCTCGAGACAGCAAGAGGAACCTCACAAAGAAGATATATGAAAGAACACTCTGTACCCTGACATGTTATTTAGTAAACTGGTGCTTCTATTTTTGATACCTTTTGAAGTAGTTCAATGTTATTTTTTCTGTGACAGGATAATTGGAATAATTTGTTTTTAAAGACATATAAGTACTTCGAGAATGTGCATATGATAACTATTTTTCCCTTCACTGTACATACTTTTCTATCTCCGATTAAAACACAAACTCTCCCTAAGAGCTCTGTTTTACTCTTGTACATCATCAGATTAAGAAAAAAAAAGAAGAAAAAAGAAAAAGGAAGAGAAGCCACCATAAACTTGGTTTCACAGCCCACTTTTGGGCAAACAATCAAACAACATACACTATACAAAGGATAATGTGCTTTGAGGCTTTGTATTGCAGCAAGAATGAAGCTAAACCAAAACCCCATCCATCTTACCTATATTACTAATTGACTAATTACTCCTTCTTGTAAATGAGGTGAATACAGATTGCTTTTACTTGAATTACGAAAAATATTTAATGTAAGCTGGCCATTCTTTCACAGTATAGCCAGTATTTATATGAATACTATCTATGTCTGTCTTTTAGGATTCCTGCAATTTTCACCCATCACTTGAAAAATTTATCTGTAATGCAACATATTTTACTTGAATCCAAAGAATATGGATAGTGGTATTGCCCTCTTCCTCCATTTCATGTGCAATCAGCAAGTTGGAAAAAAAGCCCAACATTTGCATTGCTGATTGACTGCATGACAGGAAAGAGCTCTTAAAAATCATTCTACACTGTGTGCTATTCCCCTGACCCCCATTCCTGTGCTTTGGGCTTTTATTTTCTAATTAAAAACAGTAATTGTCCTTGCAATATTCATCTTCAAGTTCAGTTTTTAATTCATCCCTATGGCACTTCTTAGACTAGCCAGTAGGGCCTGTTAGAGAGAATGGTCCAAGCACATGGCCTTGAAAAGGGCTGTGCTACCTCTGGGATGTGTTCAGTCTTGACCCACCCAGGAGCAAGAGCAAAACCAACCCACTGTGCTGTCCCACAAAAAATAACTACGCAGAATCAGATTGAAAAAAAAAAAGTGGGGATATATTTTTGTAAATTTATTGCTGTATGAGGTTTCTTGGGGTTCCAGGAGTTATGAGAATGTCTCTGCACTAATATTTTGTGGGAATCTCCCATGCAGTACCTTTTTTTCCTACAGACTCAAAATGTTTCTAGCAACCATAACTATTGGTTTCTGATCTACCAGATGAGTAGTCTGCATGTAGAAGTGGCTGTCATTACACGAGAGATGAGCAAACATGAAGGTACAGTAACTTGTTTGAAAAGACAGCACTGTAAAATACCCTCAACTTCTGTTCCTTCTCTCTGCAATACTGCCAGCTGAAAGCAAAAAGGCCAATCCTCAAATCTTTGTGTATAAGAACAGAGACACTTCAATGTCTATATGTTTTAAGCATATGACCTTACATACATGGAATATGAAATCTGTGAGTAGTAAGTGACAAAACTGGGAAGGGGAAAGCAAAAAACTCATCACGTGTGTTTAATTTTGGTATGATATTTATGATGGCATTAAAGGCAGGTTTCAGTGAAAAATAAAGGTATGCAATTTTTTCTTAACAGCTGTTGAGACAGGTATGTCCCGGTTAAACAGTACACTAGCATTCAGTGCCATACCCTTGATTTTACAGTGATTGCCATGAATTAATTTAATTCCATCTGTAAGCTAAAATCAGATCAGAGGTCTAATGCTGCTGCAGGCTCCACATCTGTTTAATCATTTTTGGATACAGCAGCTTGCAAAAGTTCAGCTTTTAAATTTGCTTCATATTTAAGAAAGAATGCTACACCAGTGTACAACATTGTCAGCAGAAAACAAATGAGTCTATGAACAGTTTTGATCTGACAGACCCATTTTATTTGCAGAATGCTTCTACAAATTCAAAGCTCACCATTGAAGTTATCATTTATTACAGAACAATAAAGGAGTTGTGACCTCATAAACCACTGTTGTGACAATATTTATTTGTATGGTCCAACTGCTGGATAAGACTAACATCAAGCATGTTTGACTTATATTGGGCTGAATAAAACCAGAATACAGCTAGGATCAAGCTCTCAGATAACCCTTATTTAAGAAAATGTGTGGGCTTTTTGTTGTGTTTCTTTTTTTCCCCTCTCAACCCCCCCAAGCTGTAAGAAACAAATGAAGGCACAGAGAAGTAATTTCATCTCTGGCCACCAAACTATTTCTGATGTTAAGAAAACGGGGTTTTAAACAGTTCTGAGAAAATGACACTGTACATAAATATAGTCTTGCCCTTTCATCTTTCTTTTATATGATTAAGACTTGCGAGCAGAACAGCAATGCCTTTGCAGACCATACCACAACTATTATTTCCTCTTCTATCGCTCCCAGCAGCCTTAAATCCTTTAAATCCTTTCCTAGAAGGATCTCTTTTTGCTTGGGTAATTTTTGCAATACATGGCTTGCTAACCCTTACCCCCTACCCTGGATCTCACTTATGTCTATCACAGCAGAGTCAGTCTTTCTACCTCAAATCTTCCAAGGAGCATTGTGGATGGTAATTCACTTGCGTAATTGGCTCAAGAGATGAAAATCTTGTATCTGCCTCTCTTAGCCACTAATCTATCCAGCTGACTGCAAGCCTAATTGGCAGCTTGTTTAGTAATTTGGCTCCTAAAGTGTTGTATTGATGTTGGATAAACAGCCAATGGAAGCAGAAACGATACATGCTGCTTCTCTTTAAAAGCTGGTGCACTTTCCCCCTCATTTTCTGAAAGCATTTAATATTTCATCTATTCTTTTTCTTTTCTGACTCCTCACCAGACAGATGAGCTCAGAACAGCAGGGACTGATCCTGATACACAAGGAAAGCAATCAGAATAATACATTGCCGTAGTCTATCTTTTTATGCCAGCTCTCTCTAACTAGCAAAATGGGAATCAGACTGCCTAGATGTTTATGTTCGTAAAATTGTTTTGGATAATTGCACAGACACAGCTTCAGAAGCACAGCAAACAGCTGTATGGTGATTTTAAAACTCAGTACCTGCAGTGGTTTTCAAAATTCAGTATACTATGGCTGTATATCTGTTAAAAAAACCCACAAAACACCAAACCAAAACTAAAACAACTCAGCTATGAGAATATTATGAAAACTATATGTTACGAAAACTATATCTCTAATATTTGAGACTGCATTATTTCACCAGACTTTTACACATCCCTCACACTGAGCTATCTAAGACTGTCTAAAGAATAACCTTAGAATTATTATATTCAGGTGAGTCTGCTTGCATTGAATTTCTTTCTAGCTAACAGAGAGATAAGAATAGCAGAGAGGACATAGCTATGACTTCAGCAGGTGCTGGAAGCCTCTGTACTTATCCCATATCCACAGCAGAATTTTGTTGATGTCTGCACTGCCCCATCTCAAGGGGTATTAAATGTGGCCTGGGTAAACACACCCTATCTTAAGGCATAGACTGTAGATTTAGATCTATTTTCAACTCCTCTGAATATATAAATATAAATTCACACATCAATGAATTTTGTGACACTGAATTTTAGGTACAACTGGTTATCCAAACACACAGATCACTTGGGAATTGGATTTGCAGGTGCTCTACTCCTTCCATTCTCTATTGGATTACACTGTGTGTGGAGTGAAACTTCATGCCCATTCAGTCTCTGCTGCTATAAAACTGGTTGGAAGAGTTTGTGTTTTCAGATTGCCATTTATCCCTCTGTAAGGGGAATCTCTTGAATACCCAAGACTGTCTTTTCACTTGAGTCCAAAGAAGGTCTTTGTTTTACGCCTTCTCTTTGATGACAGAAACACTGTCACTGGATGGCACTTTGGAAGAAGCATTCTCACTGGGGGACATTCCAAAGTTCTGTTTAAACCCCTCAAAATTCAGCAAAATGGATCTCAACTTACAAGCACTCCCTCACTTTTATGGAAAGACTTGCAGCCTTAGAACGAAACCCAGCAGAAATCTAAACCAAAAATTTTCTTCATGAAATGCAGAGTATGTACAACAGATTTTATCAGGAACTTTTCCACCAATTGTAAAGCTTTTACTGAAAGACAGAAATCCAAACTTGCCTGCACTGGAAACCTGATCAATGAATTTTATTTTCTCACATGTTAAACAGTTTTTTTTATTCCTTTGAAGTGCCAAAACATTCTGCATAAAGCTATCCAGTTTATGGACAGACCTCCTTCCTTATTGAAAAAGTGAATCATATGTTGAAAAACCTTTAAGAGAAGTGTTTTTTGCATAATCTATACCAGGGGCTATTTGCAGCAGTGCTCCCTATGCCCTCAGGAGAAAGAAAATCTAATCACCATCAACTGAGAGCTTGTTGTGGAGAACTGGGATAAGAAGTTATGTTGACTGAGGAAAAATTACACATTTTAACTGCCAAACCATCTGTGTTTTAACAAAAATCCTTTGGTATTACCAGCCTAAAACAGACTGACAGAAATATCAGGTACTCCTTCTATTGGTTGAGTTCTAGGAACACTACAGGACATCCATCTGCCTGTCTGAGAAAGGTGATGGTTCTAGCAAACTGCACATAAAAAGGAGGTGGCCCCTCTCTGGGGGGAGCCACTTTATTAGGATATCTGGCAGAGAATGTGCAGAACTTGCAGAGCACAAAACTGACCTTGAGGATGAGTCTCCCTAATGACATCTCTGTTTCACTCAAAGCTAGTCCTCAAGTGTACAACCATTTAATGAAACGTACCTTTGTATTTTCAAGTACCTTTGGAACTTGAGAATAATGCCTAGTTTAGCCTTTTTTCCCAAAATTTCAACCATTATTAAGGGTGCTCTCATTGGTTATACTCTCTGTTAAGCTGGCTTATGGTTCATGAAAGTGAAGTCCAAAAAATGCATGGAATCATAGTTGGAAGGGACCCATAAGGACTGTGAAGTTCGGCTCCCAGGAGAGGCAATTCGAATGGTTTCTGTAACCAGAAACAGCTTTCTTAGGAAAGACTCCCAGAGTAATTTGGGCAACTGTTTTTGAAGCTCACACATTTCAGAAGGCAAAAGTACTTAGGAAAGACAGGTACAGTCATCTTCTATCAACCTGAATGTTTCTTCTTGACTTTATAGTGGCTGTATGTACAGCCTGTAGAATATTGTCATCTCTCTAGATCACAAGAAATCCATCAGCGATTTTCCAGGATGAGCTTGTTCTGGTTGAATTGCAGGTCTTTTGAAGTTTGTTACTGAACTTTCTGAACTCTGGTGCTTATATATAAGATGTCTTGCCTGAACCTGCCACCTCAAGCTCAACACAAAAAGCCTTTTGCTCTGGAGGGACAAAATCTTCCCATACAGGATGGCACTCTACTATCTTCTAACTTTTAGTTTAGTGAGACAATATGGTAGAAGAAACAAAGAAACAGAAAGAAGTCCCTAAAGCTTAACCTGCTGCAGATACCAATGGAAGAAAAACAAGTGTCTGTGGGCTGGGCAACCAAGCAGGCATGAAGTGTATGCCAGGAGGGACTTTGGCAGACTAAGGATAAGAAATGGCACAAGACAATAAAGGAAAGTATTAACAACATGACAATGTTGTATTGTCCTGTGACAAGGGACTTCTGCCTATAGAGTTGCATATTTTGTAGACAGAAAAGTAGTGAATCAAGCTAAAAAGAAAGAAGGCTTATAATAGTTTGTCTAGAGTTTTGGAAATTTACAGTCAGTTCATCCAAGTACCCAAAAGTTTACCTTTCCTCTGAAACTATTGCACTAAATTGACCTTCACTACAAACTTTGCCTCAGCCACCTCTGTTATCACACTGTAATCACAATCTTTTTCAAATCATCATTTTGGTTCTGCAGATATTCAGGTCTGATTTTTAATCACTGACATATTAAGCATCAGCAAAATAGTTTGCTTAGCTGTTCCGTCGGCAATTTTTAAAAAGGAATGAAAACATGTACCCTTTTGATTACCTTGTTAAAGTGAGTCATGATGGCATTATAGCAGTGCTCAGTATTTCTGCTGTAATTAAGAAACTGTCATATTTTTCATTAAAACACATTCTTTAAAATGAGACTTTTAACTTGGTCATTTCAATCAGGACCAGCCTGAAGTGTAGCATGTGCATGCAACATGCCAACTAGACAAAGAATATGACATCTGGAATTTGTTTTTGCTAAAGGTAAGTATTAAAGTGCTCATAACATGCATAGTAATTTATCTATTTTATATACGCATTTTCTACATTTTAAGTATAAAATAGCTTTCTTTTTTTAAAATTGTTTTTTGCAGGTTTTTAACACTACTCCAAACTGTAAACCACACTATGTAACAGCAGATTAAAAAGATTGTGTTGAAATAAAAATAAATTGCTATTTACAAGGCACACAAATATGAGATGTGAAGCAGAATTTGATGATTTTTTTCCCAACATTTAAGACTTAGAGGTTTGTTATTTAAAAAAAAAGACAAAAAACTAGAAGATCTCAGGGATTTAACAGGAGATGATAAAACCCAAAAATCTTGTACAGAAGAAGAATCAATTGGAAAGGATCTGGGATAAATGCACATTCAGTGTATGGCATCTACAATTTTGTAGCACCTACTGGTTTGATATGAGACTTGAACTGCATAATCTAGGACTGAAATTACTGCAAATATTCCCAGTGCATGTGTTTCAAGTAGTAGTTTACCTTGCAAACAATGTTCTTCTTTCTCTAGCATAAAATTTTGTTGTTGTTGTTACTATTTTGTTATTACTTTCATTAAACTGGACCCAGTTTTGGTAGGGCTATTTCCATGACAACGGATTAGTTTGTCTAAGAGGTTCTTATACAAACTTCAGAGGAATGTATTGCTGCAGTGAAATATGTCAGGGTGCCACACGAAATAGCTGTACCACTCAGGTAGTCAGAGGGGGCAGAAGGTCTTTGAGAATGACCAGGTTCCACGTGTGTACAGAATCACTGGAATTATATTGGTTTCACGGAAGAAGTAATGCAAAAGAGTATTTAAAATGCACAACATCCTAATTCTTAAATTGTAGGAAGTAATCAATTTTAACTAGTATCAGTTTTTAGTTATCAATTAACTATCTGTGTTCAATAATACACAGATGGATACATGAAACATCCAAAAAATAGAGAATTTATCTTAGAAAGAAGACAAAATATGGCACTCGTGTATCAGTACTGTCAGTTCCTAACCATCCATGCCTATATTATATCCCATTTTCTTCACTGCTTTTCAACACATCTTTTCTTCACCTTTACAAATGACATTTTTGAAACTATAAAATGCTCTGTGCTGCTTAAACTTTCTTGCTTCAATAGCTTCTCAATGCTGTACAAGTAAAGCTACATCCCTTGTTACTAATATACACAAACCTATTGGTATGTGACTTTGACTGCAGGCTGAGAACGGGCTATAAATTTAGAAATCAATATCTAACTCTATCAATATTCATTTTACTTTTTCAATACAAAATTCAAAGGTGAAAGAGCAGTAAATAAGCTGGAGTACTGAAATAAATTGGGTGTTCTTGTCACAACTAATAAATGTTTAACCAATCACACTGCTTGCTACAGAAGTCTGTGGCTTTGTAAGGTGTCTGAAAGTAGCAGGTGCTACCCTTGCCAGACTCAAATCCAGGGAAAATATTTCGATACCTCGTTAGGGTCGCCAGTTGTTCTCATCACTATTACTGAACCTAAAGGTGTAAATGACCATTTTGAACACTGTGCAGATTTTTACAACAGTTAATTTACCAATGTATTTTTTTTCAAATGCAGACGAGAATTTAGAAAATACTGTTATCATCTTGTTGGCTCATATTAGGTGAAACTTTGCAAATTTGCAGCCCATAGAAAGAAAACATTTGCTGTAAATTAGTCATTTACAGACAGCCTTTCAGGTTTCACTATGGTATTAAATACAAACAATTACTAGGTGAATGCTTTTTTCATTTCCAACTTCTGTTCATGTGAACACCTTCTGTCCTTATTTTCTTTCAAAGAAAAAGTTCACAAATTCTTCTACATAAAATCGAGTCCTTCTATTCCTGTATCTTAGCTAACTAAAACTTCTGAAAGAAGTACAATCAAGTAAGTGATCTCATATTTTAATCCAAATTTCCAAATGTACATTAATTCTAAAAGAAAACCCTGTTTCTTTTATAAAATCATATGGAACACTGACAAAAACCAAGACCTGTGACAGATAAACAATAATTTAGCCATAGGAAGGTTTGCCTTTGAGAAAACTGTAATAATCTCTAGAATGCTATACATTACCTATACATATGTACAAGCTTATTCAGTTTATCAAAGTTTCTATTTGCTTAAAAACTCACAAGGATGAAATGTAGAAAATAACTTTTATAAGGCCACAAAAAAAAAAAAACCTCAATCCTCCTGATCAGAACAAAATCGAAAAGATTACCTTGAACTTGAAAAGAAAAGGAGGCAACATTAGTTAAAATGTACCTCATATGATACCTTTATCCACCATTATTCTCTGTCGCTCTTCAAATAAAGGCAAACTTTGGGGCAAAACAATCTCTAAAACTGTGAGTATATGGACAATGACCACATATTTGCCTTAGTATCAAAATATTGGCTTTGCAAAGTTACGCGGAGGAGCCAGCTTGTAAAATAAAATTCTGAATGCTGAAAGCCCAAGGTAAAGTGAATAATAAAATTAATTTCACGATACTTGATAACCTCTCAGTACAAAATGACATCCTCTAGTACATGAAAGTTGTGAAGTGAAAATCACCTTGTAGAAATAATTACATTATTCTCTCTTCAGCCATTAAGTATTTTTCTTTCTCAATTCACATATGTTCAGAGTCTTAGAAGCTGACCCATAGATTCTCTTTTTTTCATACTGCTGCCACTAAGGTGCTTTTATACCATTCTTAATATTATTCCTGGTCTGTTTCTGCCACTGAGGTTTGAAACAAAGAAGTTTCTGAGGGAGAATTCAGTTAGAATACAAGTATTAGGCTTCTCTAAAGACATCTACTTGAAATATATTTGAAGAATTCTATGTATTGCAAATGTTGCTGCAGTAATTTACGTATGGCTAAGACATGCAATCCAGATTTCTATATCAGAAATATATATAAAGGCTCACATGGGCACACGTACAACCTAATCCATCCAGTATGCACATATATAATTAATAAAACAAACTGATGAGAGTCCTATAAATCACTGCTAAGTATTGAAAAAGTAATTTCACAGCTGTGACATCAGCAGAATGCATCCAATCGTTGTGACCTCGCATCTGTAAAAACCTTTCAGAAATGTGCTTGCAAGTGCTTCCTGTTTAATCTACAGGACTAATTTTAAAGCTGTGTTCCACAGCCTTATCACCACATTTTTGATTGTTTACCCAAGAATTCACATCCTAACTTTATTGTGCAGGGTACTTAGAGCATTCATATGCAGAAAAAAAGATGCCTCAGGTCTCCTTCCTTGTAATGTTTGAAGACAAAAGCAGTAATCTTTGCTGTCTCAGTATACAAAAAAAGATATATTGTCTTTTAAGAAGTGCTGTGCCACAAAGGACGGGAAATTGGCAATGCTTGGGGGAGAACAGAGAGAGCCCATTTATTTCTTAATCTTTATTAATAAATAAGGATGGAACAAATCTGAAGTTACATGGGAAGTTACTGAATTTATCAAGCTTTTTCCCAGGTCACTGACCTACTGCTTTGTATTTAGAGATTTAACATCTTGTGGTTTGTGCTCTGTCCCAGGGAAATTGGTTACCTGTGGGTCCTGGCAGGGGAGCAGCTTTCCTTCTCCGCTTGATGTCTCCCATGCACAATGATCCTAAATGCACACTGGTTTGCCTGCAAGTAATTATAGGAGAAAACTATTAACAAAGGAAGAAAACTGCCACATAAATACACAGCTTGTATAATCTGAACCTATATCAAAACATTCTCAACCAAGATGAAGCTGCACAGTCAAGCCACCAATCTTGTTTATATCGAAACATAATTATGTTTGTTGACAAGTGCTCAGTATCTAAATGCAGCATCATAAATTGTTACTGGAACGAATAAATATAAATATAAAGGGAATGCTTTTTAATTTTCAAAACTGGCAATCTTTCTAGCTCAACATAAAACAAAAACACTGTTGCTCCTGACAGGAAAATAGCTAAGATTAATTATCTAAAGAGATCACAATGCTGTTTGTAGGTTATCAATTGGCTGGTAATGCTTGACTGTCAGAGCAGCATTTATTACATGGAAAATATTACCAATTTTTTTTAAGGTAAGATGAAGAATGAATGAGAAAACATGAAACAGTAAACTCTTCAAAGGTGCATGAAATAAACTTGTAGCATAACAATTTATCCTCTTCTAATTCACTGGCAAGTTGTGAGAACACCATGGAAGCACAGTATCTGATAGGCTCCTTGAACAATTATGAGCTTGCACTTGGAGACTGGAAAATTGATGGAGCTGCAGAGGATGGCAAACAAGCAAATGCTATTGCATTAAATCCAGCTATTAGAAGTCAGATATCACAGAAAATAGTAAATTTGGAACTTTCAAGTGTTGACTTTTGGAATAGAATATCAAAGGACAATTACAGTTATTGTTTTTCCTAAAGTAATGTACAATACCTGAAGAATTGAATATATGTTGCTAACATTTTTTTTCCAAAGAACTAGAACAGAAAGGGGGAAAATGCAGTAATTTCTGAACTGCAATTTTAATATGTCTCTATAAATGTTACTGAGAACTGTGTTTGTTGCCACATAAGTGTAGCGAATTTTGATAAAATTACACGCTGAAAATTGCATCTGACAATCTAGTGCAGCATAGTAACACTCTGTCACTAACTGGATCTGGATTCAGTGTGGGTATATGACTTACCCTTTACTGCATTTATAAACTTTTTAAAGCTGGGATGCTTCTAAATGAATAACAAATGGTCATATACTGTTGAGAGGCCTCAGATCTGCTCAATAATGGAAAGAGCGACAACAATGTCTTGATGAGTAAGATGACAATGTACAATCTTCTGCATATTTCTTTTAAAAAGATACAGTAGATCAACAAGTACCACAGTGCTTGTATTTAAATAATATAATATTCCAAGAAACTTATGTTTCACAGAGATGTGCACTCTAGCTTCACCTAGTGAACCCTTATTTCAACACTTTTTTCATTTTAAGACATGTTTTCCTAGCAATTCCAAGATGAAATTTTATCCTACTTTAATATCCAGAAACTCAACATATTTGAACTAGTAAACTAACAGGACGATAATTTTCAGTTCTGAATTCAGAAAGAAATCAAGAAGTGTAACCCCTTCATAACTGATTGCATAATAAAGAAAATAAATAAATACAATATGGGGAAACAATTATTAGAGAAAAGATATTTGAGATGTTTGATCACCACAAGATCAGTATTTAACATTGGTATCACACATGCAGAATAAGTTGTGTGATAAATTATATGCTCTACAGTGTGAAACTCTTGTCTTCTGAATGAAAAAGGGAGAAAGTCTCCAGGAATACAAGTAGGATGAAAGATAAAAATTAATAAAGTCAGGCAATTGAACCTGAAGACCTGAGCCACAGCAGTAACAGTGAGCAGCGTTTGAGTTATTTTACCAAAATTGATTATCTGTTACACTACATTGAGATATCTAGATTATTGATCTGTAAGATTATGGTACTGGGGTCTCCCCACTTTTCCTGCAGGCACAGGGAATGGAGTTGCAACAAATAACACTAAGTAAGGACTACTTTGTTATTGTTGTCACCCTTCATGTAGAACACAGCAGTTACTTTTTAATTTAAAATCAATGAATGTCTGAAAGGCAGCCTTGTTCCTTCAGCATAAATGAATCATTTGCCTTTGCCGACCACAACACCCCCGTCACCAGCCAAGGTGAGAGTGGGTATTTCTTTGTTGTCGTCAAAAATTCCCTACACCACAAATAAATAACAATATACTGGAGCACCAGTTAAGCTTTGTCAAACCCTGTTTTATGGCCACTACCACCAAATGTTCAGCCAACTTGCAATTGTGAAGCGGCATTCGCCTTCACCAGGGCTTATCATTTGATATACTCTGCCAGTGTAAATCAGAGCAAAACAAAAAGCTCTTATTTATTTATTTATTTATTTAGAGAGGTTCAGACAAGAACTATTACTGTTCTCGAAGTGGCACCTTAGACAAAAAGAAACAGAGTTGTGAAGCTGCACAGTACATTTTGAAACGCCTGTAACGGGGGTATTATAAAGTAGGGAGAACTCTGACCCTCAATCAGGCTAAGTTCAGCATTATGTTTCTTAGCATTAAATCAGAAGAGCATGGATTACAAAAAGGAAGAAAGCTATTTGCCTGACTTCTCTACTTACCCCTAGCTTGCTTCCAGCTATCATTTATAAATAGTGCTCTGGAGGGAAGCTAGGCATTTTATTAGGGAAAAAATAAAACTTGTTAAGACCACCTTGCCTGAAAACCTGGCTTTTGACGTGCTGGTGACAGGGACTGGAGCAAGCAGTGTCAAATGGAATAATTTTTAAGGAAAGACAACAGGAACTTGTCGCCTCATTGTATGCATTTACAAATAGAGGCTTTTCGGAGTATTAGGCCTAGTTAAAGCTGCCCTCTGGATAAAAAGTGTTCCCAAGCAGCCTCAGACAAGCTTGGGAGACAAACAGATGTGACTATGGTCCCTGGCGTTTGGCAAGAACACTCACTGTCAATAAGAAAAATATGAGCATGGACAGGGCATCAGCTGCACCACGGCCGAGCAGGCCTGCAAGTGTCATAGCAGCGGCAAAGTTGTGGCAGAGGGAAATAAGAGGGCTGCAAAAGCCAGGCTGGTGTGAACTTACACTAGCATGCCAAGAATTTTTGTTGTTGTTTGTTGTTGTGTCATGCCTCAACATATTAAACAAAACACTAGAAAAGCCGCTGTCAATTTTTATCCATTTTCCATCTTGCACACAGTGTTTCGATTCTCCTTTCTACGTGGTAAATAAGAGCCTCAAAATCAAAGACAGACTGGGAAGGCAGCAATATTAAAAATAACAAAAAAGCTATTGAAATAATAAATAAACCTCACAAAGTTTAGTTATTAAATCCCATAAATAAACCTCACAGATCTGATACAGAAAACACATTCATAGAAACAATGACATGCAAAGCAATTCACAAGCATCTACGCATTCTGGAGAAACATTCCCTCTGATGGAAATTTTGCTATTTCCTCCTTAAATAGTTGCAGTCTCTTTATCATTTATTTTTCTCAAGGTAATTGCCCTTACCATGGTAACATGTCTAGAACTGTCTCTTTAAGCTGCCCAAACACTTATATCCATGCCTGTACAACACAATCTCTTTCTCTGTAATTTCCATAGCTCCACAGGCAAATATTTTTGATGAATGCCTTTTCAGCAGTTACACACATTCACCTCTCTAAGACATTTGTAACAGGACATGTCAGATTTTTATCTACCCTAACCTCTGCAGTCCATGGACCATGTGGTTACACTCTCCAAATAAACATCTTGTTCTGTGGGGCAATCTACAGCTGAGCTGCTTGAAATGCAATCCACCTTCTGAGCAACTGAGGACCCAACAGGGTTCTTCACTCTTCCACTGGTAGCCATCACCACCCTTGCCACTACCAGAGTTCAAAGTTCACCAGTCACTAAGAAGAACAACACAATAAAATAGTTGTAGGACAGCAGATACTCCTGAACATGTGTCCTAGCTCTCTGGGTTATTACCTGCTTCTGTACTCACTATCATCCCAGGTGTTCTTGTAATTTAGTGTAGGCCTTCAAATGTGTAAATACTCTCCCTACTATGGGATAATTAGGATCTACGTTAGTAATAAGTTCCTCTTGATGTGCAAACAGCCTGTTTAAATCTAACTCCTCCAATTCAGCTTTGGACGTGTATTTTTATTGTGGAATGGGGTTAGTATCTTCTGGTAATATGGGAGTGAGTGCGACTGCAATATCATGCATACCCCTAGTAGTGGTCCAGAAATCTTCTATCAGATCTAAGAAATGAGTAGCCAGAATGACATGCTTTTTCATAGATCCTTCTTTAATAAATGGTTCCAAAGCATCTTTAGTATCTCTAATTAGATCCTCGATTTTTGGAAAGAAATCATCAGGTAATTCATACAAAACAAAATAAAATTTACTAATGAAGGCAGGTGTGAAGGAGTGTTTTTTGTTTAACAATATTTATCAAATTTCTTTACACTAACTTGGAAAATCTTATTATTATTAGGCATAATATTAAGCATATTATTATGATGTATAAATATTTTCAAGAAGACACATTTCTATTACATAATTGGTAAATACTTGCGTATTCATTATATTGCAATTAACATCTCTCACCTGAGGAAGAAACACACAGTAAACAGTGACAACCCATTCTGCCACAGTATCAGTGCATTCCTGCAGATGGCTGTAGAACTCTGCAAGTTTATCAGCACTGAATGCTTCAGCTAATGGAGAGGCCTGAGGAAAGTTTTTAACTGAGCTTCTTTAACAAGACATCACAAAAAGACAAAAGTTAAGTGGTTTGTATTTCAGAAGGGACTTGAGAGCATTATTTGGAAGGGGAAATCTAACCGAAACTGTCAGTTCTCAGTCTTAGAATATGGATAAAAAATAGATATTCATATGGATATGATTGTAGAGAGAATGCAGTAGGGACGAAAATTCACTTTAAGCTTGAAATTACTAGGAAATTTCTTACAAACTGAAATGGAGCAGGAGAGTGTGAAGCAATGTTCATAGCAGCAGTTAAAGATGGAAAAAACCAGAACTCAATTGTGGAACAGAGAAACAAGCCAATAAAATGATTAAAAAATTGGAATGTGTGGAACAGGTCAACTTCATAAAAATAAAAAAATACTCTGAGCAAATCTCTCATTACCTAAGTACCTTCTACATAAAAATATCACAAAAATGATTCTCCTTACACAGAATGGACTGGTAGTACAGCCTATCTTGTTTTTACATGGCTTAAAATGCAGACACTGCTCTATCTGGTGGCCAGTGGAACACATCCATTAGTGCTGCTTAAATAAGGGAGTTTGGCGGAACTTTAACTCTTACTGCACATTCCTAAATTACCACAAGTGACAGACAACAGCTTCAAGAGCATCGGAGTCAATGGAACAGTTTATGGTAAGTTTAGAGGTAAACAACATTAAAACCCTATTACATATGTCTTTCTAAACATTTCATAACACTAATAGCTAATTAAATTAAGACAAACATAAAATTCTACATTTCCATTTGATTGAGTCTCCAGAAGTATGGATTGCATTAAAAGGTATCACTCCAAATACACGTACTAAGCAACTGGGGCTGTAAATTTGGGAAGACTATTGCATATTATCTAGGTATAACAAATACTCAATCTTTGCCTCTGGCATGCATATCAATATAACTACAGAAAAGATGCATGATGTAATATTTCATAATATTACACTGAAATATGCAAGGCACATTTGTTTCTGAGGAAAAAGAGATGAAAAACAATGGCTAAGGAATTTTGTAAGGAAAGATATATTCTTTCCTTCATGGTACACAGCTTGCCAAAACATGAATGCAGCTCCTGGTGTCTACTTGAACACCCAGAGAAGGGTAGCATGTGCAGTAAGGCATGTGCCCCACGGACAGTTAGAGAGGGATGGTTCCTTGTCCATTCTAAAGAAGGCATATGCCTTCTTTTGCCCTTTTGCTTTCTTGTCACTTTTCTCAGACAACATGAAATCAGCTCCACGCATGATTCGTCCTCAGCCTACACAAACAGTAAAGCTTCCTTCAAACTTGTCTAAAGAATGACATCATCTATATAACAGATTGCTTCACCTACCTCTGCAAGTGTGAAAACCATTACACTAACCAGAAGAGCTATGCACTTTATTTCCCTTTTATTACATCTTAAAAAGATGTGATAAACCCATGCAACTCTATCAAACTCCTTTCATACAATGCCAATCTGTTCACAACTTAAATTCAAGCATAAGGGTGACATATCTGTATTACTGAAGGTCCTGGTGCAATCCTGTTATGACTAAAATACAATCTTTCCCTGGCCCATCAGATTACCTCATCACTTAATAAATACTATTTCCTAACACACTCCTTTCTGTCGTCTTTAACAGCACTTTGGTCATCCAGACACAGCAGTTGCCCAAAATTTATTTGGCCAACACTACAAATTGACACATTCAACTCCACAGTGGCATAATTTTAGAGCACATCGTGAAAAATAAAAATCTGCATCACTATGTATGTTTTACCACCAACACTCAAGTCACTTGTGCATTTTATTTGTGAAAAGAGACCCTAAAAAAATAGTTCTGTAGTAGAGGCCTACTGCCCTCAGAAAGGATAATGCATTGTTTTTTCTTGGTTCTAATTAGTAATTTAAGCATATGTTCAGCATTTAACTCTAAATGTTTGCCTTTTCCCCAAGCTCTAAGACAGCTGTCCAAGATGTGAATGCCAGAAAACATTTAAATATCAACATCTGTTGAATTATGTTAATTTAGTGTAATATAATTGGGCATGAGTTGGAATTGATCAAAAGTATATGAATTACACAAAGGCAAATCCAAACCAATATCTTGGTGTACAAACAAGTCACCAAGGAACACTGAGGGAATAAACCCAAAAAATACACTTCTGTCAAAAATTAGATAGCAAAAAACATTCAGTTTTCTTGAGCAAATGACATGATTTCACATTTCCAGCACAGGAAATTAATATTTATACTAACTCAGAATATAAATTTCATATTCATTTAGAATATTTCTAAATATTTTCGATGGCAAGTTCCATTATTGTCTTGTGTCAAGCAACACGTGATAAAAATAATGCTCATATTTGTGAAATGGTGAAATGTAGTTTGCAAACAGGTCGCAGTAATAGAATGTCATCCTGTTACAGGACAATATTGTTTCACAAATTCTAAAGCAAATATTCTTTGTTTTCTTCTTCATCTTGCAACAACATTGTTGCTATTTGAGAGATATGGGCCTCGATCCAGCTCTGAAGTGTTTTAGAAAACATCTTTATGACTTGAGCAGTTGAACAGATACTTTAATGGAAGGACTTAGTAGTGTACTCAGCTACACTGTTTCTTCCAGGTGTTTCTGGATACATATTTGCTTACCAAGTATGATATTCACCAAGGAAACTCAGTACGGGACAAATGTACTTTGTCAAAAAGATTTTAAAAACCGCATTTTAAAGTTCTGGATTACAGTCATATAGAGTTAGGTTAAACTATTGCAAACATTAGTGTTGTCTTCAAAATCTTTTAAAACAGGTAAGGAACAAGAAGCAACACTAAAAATCCAAGTATGCAATACAGTAGCTCAAAAATGGAGGACAAAACATGAACATTTTACGTAATTTGAAACAAACTACCCAAATTTTCTTCTAAACTCTTTTCCTCCTTACACAAAATCACAGTCTGAATAGAAGTCAGTGTGCCTATGCCTCAGAATTTTAGTGAATGTGCACCACGGGATACTGATTTACACATATGAGATTCAGGGATGCTTTTGAGATTAGTAGGAACCTGATGTAAAAATAGCACAATTTAACGTGCAATAAAACCAGAAAGAGGGAAACCCACCCTTCCTTCATGCACACCTATTCATCTTCATCCTTATGATATCCAGCTTTAATGTGCCCTCGTGGTGAACACAGAGAGACAAAACCAAATTTTTCATGGTGGGAGAGACGATGGGACACGAGTGGTGGAAAACCAGAGGGACACTGCCTCCTGTCCGAGGTGGGCACAACAACTTCCCTGACTGCAGTGCTGCTTAACCACAGGCTAAACAGGCTGTGGAACAGTGCAAGCCCCTGTGCACAGCTCCTCCTCAGACCTTACACAGCAGGAGGGGTCTTCAGACCTCTGAAGTGCAAAATAATTTTATCCTTCTGCCATTAGTATTTTAACAGGTAAGAGGAGACAAGCAAAGTTTGAGCTGTAGAGCACCAACCTGTGCAAAAAGAGTGTGTGAGAGAGAATCTAATGCAGCTGAATGTGAGAAACAAGCACACCATGTGCTAAAATGCGGTTACTTCGAAGTGAGAAATTTGCTATCACTTCATTCAGGGGAAAATTTCAATCCAGGCAGTATATCAGGAGGATCCAGAGGTACATAATTTCTAGAAGTTATATGATTTTTTTTTTTGTTATACATGTTTTTAAAATCAGGAAAAATTAACTTCATGTTAGTTAACATACTCTCGTGTACCTGGAATTCAATTTTAAGTGAGAAAATTTAAGTATCATTTAGCAGCTTGTTTATGTACCTTATAATAAAGTATATTAGATTCTAGTGCAAGAACAACAAAATTCAGCTTGTGGTTTTGTACCTAATTTTGTGTTAAAGATGCCAAAGAAATTGCTCAGATAGAATTAATGGAAAAACATATTTTCATAACAGAGCATGGTCCAAAATGTCTTCTATTTTTGCAAAAGTTCTCATTATGGAAGTCAAGTTAAAAGGCAACACTTTAAAGACATTAGGTGATTAATGGCCATTTATACAAAAGATACTTTAAATCTATCCATGAAACACTACAGAGGCTCAAAGATTTCCATAAAATTAAAGCATCACACACTGGCTACATTTTGAAATAACAATTTAACTGTCATCGCCCTGTCCTCCTCTCCCAAGTGAAAATCCTTTCAGCACCTTAAAAATAAGGCCATGGTATAGAAAACTCAATCAGGAATTTCTGTCTCCCAAAACAGCACCATCTTTTATCCTTTCCAGAGAAGAAAAATACCAAACTGATGGAATAATGTTGTCCCTGAGGGTGACAGCAAGGGAGGGAAGCAATGTGTCCTCAAACATTCACATAATTTAATCTGGAACTGCAAATATTATTAAGCAGCAATCATAACAGCACAGTTACTGCTCCATGGCACTCCAAAGAGGAGATAAAACTGCTTAGTTGTTAATTTCTAATGATGTAAACACATTTGGATTTTAATGTTGTATCTGAATCTCCTGCATTATTAGCTCTGGGGTTACAAGACATTAACTTACTACCTTTAATAATTTTACACTTGAATTAAAAGGCGTGTTTAAATACGACTTTATTTCAAAGTATTTTTGTTGAGAATATGTGTTCATGTGATGGCAGAAGCAAATCACCTCATAAAGCAGCTATGCATTCCTTTGCTTTTCTGCAGTGTAAGTATGTGCACGTGTTTGTGTATAATTTTCAAAATCTGCCTGAATTTACCTCCTCTGGTATTGTAATTTCATTCCGCAAAAGCCACATTAAACAATTACAGTTCTTGTAATTAACCAGTAGTCTAATGTACAGTTTTCTTATCCCAATCCATTAACAGCTGCTCAAAAAATGTAGTAATTAATGGTTTCATTTATTTTTGGCAAACCTGCACCTCGACAAATAGTTTTGTATCTGCTGCAAATTAGGACTCTTTCCCAAACAACAGATGACACGATGGGAAAGAGGGAGCAGGCAGAATCCTTGCACATCTTTGTCTCTTTAGAAGATCAAATAAAGAGCAGCTGTAATGTTATTTGTCACATCTGTGTAAAAAAGTACCATGTTCCGTATCATCAGATGAAAATGAACAAGTGCTGCACAAATGCACAAACAGGGTTTATCCTTTAAAACCAGGAAAGACAGAAAGTTGCAATTTTAACCAAAACAATGACACACAGGTTTGGTGCCATTTCATCTCCTACAAACTTTCTTTAAATACTAATTCAGAGAACACATTTATAAGAAGTGAAAAGACGTTGAGAGTCACCCTCTTGTATCAGCACAAGACAGTAATTTAAACTGGACTGAAAACAGCTAGTGAAAGTAGGGAAAGTGAGAGCTGCAAAAAACATGGGGAATTTCAGTCTGTGTTGTTCACCATGGCAGGAAAAGACCTCAAAGACTTCTGGCCAGCTCAGGTGATCACTGGAGGACTGGCACACAGTCCTCTCGTCACACTACAGGAAAGGCCAAGTAGGGAGCTCCTGCTGACTTTTAAAGAAATATCAAGGTACTACCTCTACCTCAAGCTACATTCTACTTTGCAGCCATGAACTGGCAAATTAGTTCATGCTAAACTGCTGCTACATTGATTAAATTCTTAACACAGCCTCAGTTAGGTAGCTGAAACCTGACATGTAAAATTCTACTCTACCTTGAAACCCCTTTCACAAGTATGACGTAGTCTTCTTTCAAGCCAGGAATGAACTGCACAGGAACTAAAAGTAGATTTTTTTTTTCCTCTTTGAGACGTCTCTTTGTTGGCACGTGGAAAGCCAACACAGAATTATCAAGATTCAACCCAAAAAAATTACTAAGTGGTAAAAATGTGGGCACTATTTTCCTTTCAGTTTCTCAATTCAGGCATGTATCAAATTACAGTTACAATACCGTAAGAAATATAAAAAAAAGTAGATTAAATAACTCACGGTACTTAACAGGAGCACACCACAAAAGAAATAAGACACATGACCTCTATGTAAAGGAAATAATTACACGAGAGTAACTTATTCAGAGTCCACTGTTTTCCCAACCTGCAATTCTCTTGCTTCTAGATTACAGCATAAATTACCTAGTTATGGCATTGACTGTATGACCAAAGGCAAAATATTAAGTTGGTTAAGTATTCTGGTTATTCTGTCAAATGAGGATAAAAGTACTTCCCCTCCTCATAAGGGTGCTGTGAGGATAAGTACATCATGTATTTAAAGACAGGGAGATAATTGTGCGATGGAGGTCCCCCCACGTAGTTAACAATGCAATCACATGTTCAAAATCATGTTACAGCACTTCAGCAAAATACCCTTCAACACTGTCCCCATTGCTGATCAAAGGAATCTCTTAGCCATAGGGAATCTCCTTTAGGTAGAACTCTTCTTTTGTAAAATTTTAAGGAAGTGACTTAAGAAAACGTATTTTACCTCATGAGGGGAGCAGGCAAAGAGCCCATGATCAGCTCTGCAGTTCCGCTGCCAAGCAGCAACTTGTTAACTCCCCGTAACTCAATCATGTTTGCCCACTGCCTCGGGCTACAGACAGACATTTGGTCTGCTAACAACTGCGCCAGATGAAGACATTACTATCCCAAGCTATTTGTTATCACACATCTGCTGGAGATTATCATCTCCACAGCTCTGCTGGAGGAAGAAATCATGTGAGCATGCCTTAATATGGTTTGTACAAAACCAGCCAATTTAATTTAAATAGGTGAGTTGAGCTAACCAGGCTGGTTTTGCCCAAAGCATATTAAAAAATTCAGACAAAACCTCTTCACTACTGGCAAAAGAATAGGAGGTGAAAACAAGGAGCAGGAAGAATTATCTATCCTTTATATATAGCTAATTTGGGAAGGAAACTGTTCCCATCCTAATGCAGAGAGATAATGTAAACAGAGAACTTTTTCAAGGCTCTACAGGAGACAGAAATGCAGCTTTTAAAAGAGTCGTTTTTAATACTGTTAATATTTTAAATAATGAATGGGAAAACTACATATTTGCAGATTAAATCTTACCTGTATAGGTAGCATAAATAGATAGGTATTTTGAACTGTATAAGTGTAATATAATCTATCCAGGTTCTAAGTTTTGTGGTGCAGGACTGTACCCCACATCTGGTCCATCAGTAGCCATATTAACAGTTCTCTACAATCTGATTATCTTGGCACTAGCAAAAATTCATGTTAGTTTGTACAGGATTAGATAGTTATCATTAATTTTGACAGAAGAAACCTAAGACATTAAACCCAGTACAGTAAAGCTCATCGCAGACAGTATGATTCCACCACAACGAGACAGCTGCAGACCACTGCCACGTTTAGAGCTCCACACCTTTCTGATGTATTTACAGAGTAAATTATTCCACAAGTCACTGATCTAATGTAATAAGGGTATATTTACATATTGTCTACATGCTGAGACAAGAACTGTGTTCAGTCATCCAAAAGGGGTAAGAAAAGTCAAGGCAAGCATAGAAAAATGTGTATGTACACATCTCAATACACATATGAAAAACAAAAAAAAAAGCTCTACCAGAATGGCAAATGAAAAAGAAATTCAGTTATCTGAAAACTATACAAAAAAAAAACCCAAAACCCCACAGAAATTCAGTCTTGCAGTAAAAACAGCTGTATTCTGAATAAGTACAATAATTTTATAGAATGTCCAAAACTTGTCCACTGCTGCTGTTCACTCACTGCATTTAGCAACAAAGAGCAAGACAATTTAAGGTCACAGCCACTACTTTTTGTATGCCTCTTTTTAAGGGATTGCTCATCTGAAGTAGCTGGAAATGTCCATATATGTTTAATATATATCATGTAAACAAGACTGTATGCTTTCATATTGTAAGACAGCATACGGCCTATTAAAAGCAAAAGTTTTGTAGTAGTTTGAATTTTTTTTTTTTAAGTCACTGCAAGTTTCTATCCTAGACAGAGAGAATGGTGGTTTTCTGAAAGAGCACAAGTAATTATTTCGAAACAACCTGACTTATTTGGATGAATCTGGACTTGGCTTTACGTACAGTGTAATAGATTCTAATACTAGTTCACGTAAGCGCTACTTTAACGATACGGATATTTTTTGGAAAATGCTAATCTTCAGTCTTGGATTTGCCACTTATTGCTTCTACACAAAACTGCCACATGTTTATTGGGATAAGAGTCTATAAAGGTACTGTTGACTGGACACGAAGAGAGGTTGAAGATCACTTCATGTATTTAATGCCATGTAAAAAATCTTTATTCTAATTTCCTGTACAGGTAACATTCAGTTCCCAAGAGATTCACTAGTCAGGATAACAAACATGTAAGTTATGATTCTAAATTCCTCAAACTCTGTTTTATTTTGCTACAGCATAAAAAAACCCTAAACCAACTCTGAATATAATCTTACTGCTCGCTTTATACTCATTTTACACCCTCAGCTTTGTGTGAGCAGTCTGATAGTAAGAGTGCATTTATGGTGAAAATTCTATCTAAAGTTAACTCATTCTAAAATTTGGAGTGAAAATTAAATCATTTAACAAGTGCGCTTGCCAGAAAATCTACACAGAAATTTTTAGAATTTTACTATAAAGAGTTTGATAGACAAAGGTAATCAAAATTTCTATAGATGAATGACTGACACTTCTGCAACCTATGTTTGAGAGCATGTAACCAAAACCTGTATACAATGAAACCGATTAATATTTAATATGCATATTTAAAAAAAACAAACTGGTCTCCCTTTCCAGGTACCAATGGAACCAATGGTACCAATGCCAGGCAAGTATCTAAGAACATTAAAATCTTTGGTCTAGGTGACTGCATATATACTAAAAATCAACTGATTGACAGAAAAGTGTCTCAAGTGGTACCATAGACTCACATGATGATATAAATTCATTACAACTTTTTGAAGAAAGTAATTTGATAGCACGTTGCCATCTTTACAGGACAACATAAAAAATGTGTAAGGTGTTGTGCGTAGCATGGGAAGCATTTCTGTAGTTTCTCATTTGAAAAAATGCTAAATTAAAACAATTATTTGGTAGAATAGATTCAGCAGGTGACTTGTACATAAAAATTCCCCTCTAGAAACAGACTGCTATATCAGTAAGCTCAGTCTTGAATTTTTTGTCTTCTGAGGGGAAGGAAAGAAGATGGAGAATAGAATTAGATTTGTTTTTATTAAGTCTTTACAATGACATGTTTGTTGTCAAAATAGAAGAACAATTTAAGTGTTATAGTATTTGAGTTATCTTCTTGATTTCAGATATGCATAATATAATTTTATATGTTTCCAGCACTTAACTCACACGCCAGAAGCACAAAGCTTACTTTGGCATCCATTTAATTCTGATGTTCTAAAGAGATTAAGTTAGGCAAGTGCAGCTGCATCTAGCCACCAAAAAAGGTCTAATACTCATATATGAGGCAAAGATTATGGCATTCAAAAGAAATTCTTGAAAGTAAGTTACAAATAAACCCAGAAGACTTTCGAAAATACCCCAAAAGAATAGTGTAAATTTTATATAAAGATTTGAGAAGCCAACAGATTCAGAGTACTGAAGGCAGCTGCCACATTCACTCACCTGCTGGCTGTTTTTACAGAGCTGTTCTTCTTGTGTCCCCTCTCCGAGCGGTTGTCTCGCAAGAGTTGAAGCTGTCAAAATAAAAAACAAACCCACATGCTCAGAAGAGTCTCACAAACAGTGCCTTTATTTGCTTTTCAGGATTTTTATCTTGACAATGCAGTTATCTCCTCTCTTGAGTAATCTGTCAATAGTTTTCACCCATGAGTTTGAGACGGACATTAATAGAATTTTACAATAGTAGCTAATATGTAAATATATATATATATGTCCACCAATTTAAAATGCCTGAATAATTGAAAATGTAAGAATTAAAGCATTTTCAAAGCATGTTAGAAACCCATGCAATTCACAATTTCACAATTAATTTCTCTGTAAAATTTTATAATTTTCACAAATTCAATTTAAATTTTTGAAGTCGTATAATTAGAAGTACTGGAGGACACTTACTTTACAAAAAACTATTCGGGTTAGCACTTGTATCTAAGCAGTTATGAAACAGTTACAAACTCTTCTAAGCCCCAGGAGCTCTAGTAATTTGCAAGTTGCAGAATCAACAAAAACACAGTATTAAAGCTTCCTGTAATAGTGAGGAAGTAGGAATAGCGATGGATTTGTTTAACTGAAATGGTGACTCAGCTTCTGAGGCAAGCTGTGGTTTATTTTTATTTTTAGACAAATAAAGGAAGACTTTTCATTCAGATTATCTCCAACACTCAGAATTGCATTTCCAGCATTATGATGTTTGTCAGACGAGTCAAGGTGCACTAACAGCAAAAAACAACTATGAGAATGCTATACTAAAGAAATGAGAATGCTCTACTAAAGAAATTAAAACTGGACAGTATAAAACCCCCACAAATGCTGCTTGAAATGTCTCATATATTGAAGAAAAAACCAGAAAGACTGTTTAGAAACAAAGGAGAGGTAAATGGACCTAATATTCACAGCAAAGACACTTAAAAATCCTGTGGAAATTAGGAAATGATCAACTTTAAGACTCAGCCCACCACACCTTAATGCTGTAGATCAGCATGGATTCCAAAAAATGCCACCAGTCTGAAAAATTGAACAATTTTTCCTCAACTCTCTACAGCTTCCCTCTTGCAGAAGGAATGCTTCTTGTAATTTCAACTATGGAGTCCTCAGATGCACTAAAATAGCTTACTATATAAATATATCCAGTGAGAATTTTATTGGTTGTCAAAATTACATTACACCATCACACTCATTTCATTTCTTCTTCTGTCTTAAAAGCTCAGACCATTATGTACCAGTAACATCTATAATTTGTGACATTAGCTTTACTTCACCATTCCTTCAAAATCTGTAAATTACAAATTCAGTTATCTTCAGATAAGCTCTGAAAACACAGCTCTTAGGAAAGATGGAAAAACCCATGCAAAATATAAAATTAACTCAAATCTACTATTATTGGAAAAAAATTGATTAATTCATCAAACTCATAGTAACCTAGGTTTTTTAGATATTTCTTACACTAGAAAATTTATTTCAAAATAATGAGAGTTAAATGTGAATTACATATATATGTATTTAGAGGTTAAGTGTCAGTCAGCTTATTGTAACATGCTGGAATCCCACAATTTACAGCTAAAACTGCTTTGTTTCATCCACTCTGGAAGTTCTGGGTAAGCAGTGTTGCTGGCTCTGGAGTTCAAAAGAAAGGAGAGGGAAAAGGAAAGATTTAAACTATGACTTACTGCAGCTACGAGTGTTCATGACAGATTATCCTAAAATGAACCTTCCATAGACTCTTCAGATTTTTTTTCCTTTTTAAGTTTCAAATCTATTTACATTTGCAAAAGTACCAGCAAACTGGCACAGATCTAATGAAGCCAACTGTTACATCAATTTTTTCCAACTTAAAAAAATGGAAAGTTTGTGTTAAATTTCAACGCATTAATGATATATTCAGCTGCTTTTATTGAATAGTTGAAGTTAACCATACACCTATGGAATGAGACCAGATTTATTCTCACATTTTATAGTACTGGACAGTATGTTCTGTTTAGACCACACCACCATCCACAAAGACAAGTATTCCTCTGTGTCTGAAGACAAGCTAAAGAACTAAGTGCCATGCTGCTAGTCAAATATTGAACATGGCTTCACATTCCTGCCACCACATCTCTAGGCTTGGATCTCCCAGGGACTGCACCGTAGGGGCTCAGCAGACAAACTAGTACGGTATTTTTACCAATATCTGCACCTTGATGGAGATTTAACAGCTCCTTTTTTACTGCTGTAGTCATTTTAACCAATGGAATGCAGAAAAATGGAATTGAAGATCTTCTCATAGAAGCCTCCTCACTTGTGTAACTGGTTCCATGTTTCTTGATTTTGGGAGCAAAATGTTTTGCTTTCCAGCATTTTGAGAAATGTAAGATTTGGAGATACCACAGTTGACAAAATCATTAAAAAAAAAATCAGAATTTTCATTTAAATGTTAAAACCTCAAGAATACTTCGGTGAAATTAGGTGACTAATTAAAGATTTTTAATTAAGAGAATTCTGGAAATGCATTGCTGTTAATATGTTTGCTTACAAGAAGATACGAAATTATACCTGCTTTGTTTACAATTTCTTAAAATATTAGCCCACTATCTCTGGAGTAGAGGTAGTTAAAGTTCTTTATACATCTCAAGTAAACTGTTCTTGATCAAAGCAGTTCTTACCTGGCTATGTTCCTTCCTAGCCCCCGGGCTAAACCAGTGACTGTGAGAGAAAAAGAAAAGACAGGTTTAACAATATAACTAACAAAGCACATGCTGTCATATGACCAGTCTGTGCGTGCTTTTGGGTATTTTATTGCCTGCCAGGAAAATACAGCCTTTGGCTATGCTTTATTTTAATGGGGTATTTTTATTGAACTCTCTAAGTTTGTAACAGTTCTGAAAGAATGCATCACAAATTTCACTTCTGAGTAGCTGCTGGCTTTACAGGTAATTATATTTTGTCAAACAAGCTAAAATAATACATAAATGATGGTATTTTAATATACTACAATGCACATGCTATAAATTAAAGTAATTCCATATTTAGTACTGAAATGGTACTTATTAATAATTATAGCTGAAAAGACTTTAAAGTAGTTTGGACTACCTGATAGCTGTTAATGTATTATTTCACAAACTGAGGTCTGAGTTTGAATCTAAAGTCAAATGCCAAGCCTGAAAACCTAGTGGCTTTGTATCTCCATACAACTGCAAAATTGTGACTATTGGCAGCCTTATTCCATAGAGATGGAAATTCGGAGTAAGATTTTGACATGCAGGGATGTCACAATGTCTCTTCCCTCAACAGCAGTAAGAGCATAATAATACTGATGCACATAGACAGTGTGGTCACACAGAACTGAATTACCATCTGAATGGAGCTGTAGCAAGCATCATACAAATCTGCACACTTGCAAAAGGAAAAGGAGAAAGAAAAAAAACAACCCTACAACAAGGAGGATCTCAAGTTACATGTAGAATTTAAACACTATTTGTGTAAGCAAGCAATAGATTTTGGTCAAAGGATAAAATGATTCCATCCATTACAATACTGCACAAAAAAGAGCATCCCACTATCTCCTATTATGCTTGCACATTCCTCTAGAAGTATAACCAAAGATCACAAGCTTAACCTAGCCATGCTTTTTCTGAAACAGTTCCATTCAACACAAGTTAGTCCCATTTTCTCCCCCAACCAGCCATGTAATGACACTTCGATTTTTACTTTAATTAGTATAGTGAAAAGATTCAGATTCTATGCAATTGTCTGGCTTAAATCCCTTTTATTTTCAAGTCACAAATCTGAAAATTTTGTAGCTTTTTGTCACTCATGTTTTCTGAGTTTGATAATGAGCACTCAACCCTCTCATTCTTGCACAAAAGACCAGCTGTCACCCAAACCACCATACTGCTTTTTCTACTTTTAAGGTGATTAAGGAAGAGGAACTGGAAATGAAAAAGGAATGACAGCAATAAAGCCAAAAGTATACCTTGAGACAAGGTAGACATCTATGTATTTTGGACACAAAACATTCATCAACTGTACTCAATAGTTCAAAATCTGGTGAAAACTGGGGGATTTCATGTACACACAACTTTGACGCTGGCAGTGGATGAAAAGTAAAAACATCACATTTGCAAGTGATTCAACAAATAAGGTCACAAACATCCAGGGGTTGATGAAAATCAGAAATATAATGGGATAGATTTGAATTCTACATAGATGAGTGTCTTGTGTCTGACGTGTGTGAACAGCAAACGCTCAAGGAAGAGCAGCAAACTGGGGTATCCTCCACATAAACTCTTGTGGATTATGGCAAACCAGTTGATTACAGACTAAACGATCAGTAAAACATATTTCTAGCGAAAAAGTACATCAAAGTAATTTGAATGCATCTCATACTTAGATATTAAAACCCCTTCATAAAGAATAAGACATTTTTAAATGGGAATATGATGCATCACACTGAGTTTTACCTTTCTGTCCCTTCCCTTAATTACGGAATATTTGCTTGCTTGTTTCTTTTAATAAAATAAGCAGAAGTAAACCCCATAAAATAACAGCTGAATTACTTAATGGCAGAAATAACTTATGAAATCACAACCTCTTGAATTTACACACACATGATCAAATTATGTGATGAAACAGAGGTGGATTAGTGGTGTAAAACAGTTGGTACTGAGGAGCTGATGTCTGTAGTACCTCTGCTTTGGCAAGTTTTGTTTTAAACTGTGGATGATGTATCCAGCAGCAGTTAGAACACATAAATGTATCTCCAAATATACAAATTATATATCATTTCCTCACCATGTATGTCTATGTTTTAGTTTTGATTTGAAAAATAAAGGAAAAATTAATCTTTTAAGTGTTCAAAAGATGTAAACGATAAATAATGCTGTAAAAAGTTGTCAGCTGAAGAAAACAAAAGTTTACAGTAATGACACACTAGAGTAACTAAAAGCGAATTACATTCCTTATTTACAGGTGTTTAAACAATGAATTCAATATATTTTTGTGAAAATTATGATAAACTTCTTCCTCACATGATACATCACGTGAAAAACTCAAAGATGTGATGCTTATGTATTTTCATACATCGCATTTTTGCAATTCAACCTTATACAAGTTTGTATTTTAGGAAAGGATATTAGAAAGTTAATAAAAACACATTTGCAAAGCACTGAATTTCATGTTTCCTTAAGAAATACAAAATTAAATAAAAAGGATTTTAAGTACTCTTATTAAATAAAGACTATAATTTAACTGAGCTGAGGCCCTCATCACACATTTGTGCAGTTGTAAAATGTGGCTTTGGGGCAGAGGAACCATTGTAAAGCAAACCATAACAAAAAGTTGTAACTCCCATCAATGATACTCACTCATGGTGAAGAGAATCCTGGGACAAGTGAACCGTTTTCCTGCTGCCACCCGGTCCTGGGGTTATCTAATGGAAACATGGAAGAAAAAAAAGTCTTTGAGTAATGGGGCAACATACGCACAAAATGATTGTTTATTAAGAAAATCCATCACAAACATTAAACACAAAATAGACACAGTATACTAGATACAGAAAATGCAATTAGCAATATCTGCAATTTTTAAGTAAAGTCTGAGTGCAGAAAGTGCTATATGAGACTAAACAAAATCCTTTATGTGCAATTCTGATTGGATGTCAGACATAAAGACATTTACAGATGTCAAGGGCCTAAGTTACTTTTCTGTAAAGTCCATGAAGTACTTTACCTCCAAAAAATGAAAGTCAGATGTTTTGAAAATCACAGTCAGTATACAATCCTTATTTATGGCTCATACAGCAATAAATCTATTAAAAAAAACCCCTCCCAACACAAAGCTTTTGAAATTCAAGTTGACATGGGATAGAAAGCAAAGGTAAAATAAATTTTACCACACCGTACTGTAGTCCTTGTCTAGTGCTTTATATATACTGAAACCTAAAATGCATGATAGCCTCAATTGAGGAATGATCTTCAGAATGCATGAGAGCACGTGCAGACTTTTGCTGATGCAAAATTGACATTCTGATATTGCTCAAGAATGGATTCAAACAGCTTTAGTTTTATTTTTTGCAAAATGCTTAATTCATGTGGATGTGTAGATAGGTAAAAGCAGAATAATAAGAGGCAACTCATGATATACATGCTCAAGGAACTACAGCAGCAGGCAAACTCTTCCTGACGGAAAGAATGAAGGAACAAACTTTCACTTCTTTGGACACAGTTTTACAGTGAGGAGATAACCAGAGGTGGAATAAAGTCAGATGTTCTACCAGTTTTGACAGAAGATCATAAAAACTCAATGGTAATATATTTATATGGCTCAGGCTTGCCAAAAGTACATAAGCTGGAGATTCATGGATAAAAGCAGCCTGCTCGTTATTAGAAGAACAATGAGCTCAACTCTTAAGGGAAAATGTCCCTATTAATCTGGTGTTGTAATGGAGAAAAGGCAGGGCAGTCAGAGCTCCAGGTCTGGAAGACATTCAAAGAATGCTCACTGAATAATTTGAGACCTCCAAGTGGTTAAAGTATTTTGCCAAAATCTGCTGCTTTGACCTGAAGAATGATGTCACTGTAGGCTGAATTGAGAAACAATAAAGTGCTGTCACTTTTCTGGCTGATGGGGACTAAGAAGAATTGGTAATATCTTACGTCTGAAAAATCTATGCAAACATACAAATCATAGTAGATGAAATCACGGCAGCTACATGGGAGAACATCACCTACTGCTTTATTCCCATTTGGAATTTACTGTTTTACTAGACTGATCAAGGCCTTACACAGCCACGGGATGATAATAAAACACTGACCAAACACTACTGTTTCAATGTCATAGTTCATCTAATAATAAAACTGAGAAATGGCCATTCACAAAGACAGACATGGAAATATAAGATAGCATTTTAATATGCAATTTCCAGATTTTAAGATTAATAACTAAACTGTTACTATAACACTACAGGTAAGCATGCAGCTCAGCTCTTGAGAGTTATATCCTGCATTAATCTCAAAATGAGGTTTTCATGCTATTCCAGTGGGTATCCCTGGAATACAGTAATCCATTTTCTACACTGTGGCTATAAGAAAAGCCGACTGTGCCTATGTCATGCTTTGTTAGAGGTTCATGATCACATTATCTCATGGTGGACCTGACACTTTTATTCAGTTTACAGTATGTTCTGTGTACAGGCAACTTATTTCCTTTGCCAGGGCTGCTGACAACCTTTTCCACACTATATTAATCTTGTTTACAGACTTTATCTTGGTACAAATATCAGAAAACTGAACTTTTTATCTCAGGCAGAAAATAAACAACATGTTGACAGAAGCAAAAGCTATTTTCTGGACTAAAATTGGTTGTTTACCTGCAGCCATACGTATGGAAACAAGTTTAAGTTTCCAGCTTACTCAAAATACATAATCTGAAATTTAATAAGCATGGAAATTTCAAGAAAATTCACTTGATAAATTGCTAGTTTTAAAATAATATAGAAACCACAGAAGTATGTTTTTCCACCAATTTATATGAGAATATGAACTTGCCTGGAATGCAGTTACAACTGATCCCAAAGTACAGTGTTCAGGTTTCTCCGATGGCTTCCATACAGCCACAGAATATCTATAAAACTAAACTCACAAGGTACACACATACAGACCTTTGCATAAAGCTCACTGCTGATTATTGTAAGATTCCCAATGTTAACACAAATTAATTCCTGTTTGCAAAACTTACCCAGGGTGTAAAAAGCTAAACCAAAACCCACTGCCCACCTTGATCTGCCACCTCGCTGTTACAAAAACATCTGCTGAATGTCCACAGAAGAGCGCCAGTGGCTCCAAAGAGACAACAGGTTTCAGGACACTAAAATCAAAACAAATACCCTCTCAACTGTTCAGATTCTGTATTCATGCAAAAAAAAAGCTGTTATCTATCTGTTCATCTGTTAGACGATGATTTCTAATAATATCAATACAGTAGATTTTTTTCAAATCTTTTGATGGATAAATTTTTGTGGAAAAAAGCCACTGCACACTTAAAAGTGTACACACACAACATGAACAGAATTCTGACTTTAAAAGTTCCTTCCTATGAGACATTAAAATGCCTAGGAAATTCCCAATAATATCTTTCAAGCTTTTTAGCAGATTTTCAACCATTTAACAGACTATTTAACAATCTGTGTTAGTGAAGTCCCACTACCTCATAACCAAACACAATGACAATATTGGGACTTGAGTAACTTAACTAATATAAAAAGTGAATGTATTTATAATTTTTTTTTCTAATTAAGACTAGCAGCTTTTAAAAAAATTACTAGCTGTAGCAAATCACTAGAAATGATGTCCTAGGGGATGAGGAACAATACCGACCTCTAAAAAGTGCAAAAGACACCACAGGTCTTCACATAGACCAATTGCGTTGCACCTCTACTGTGGCTTAGTTGCATAAAGCTCAACATAAGTAGGACTGTAAACAGAAACCAGGCAAATCTTCGAGCTTCCTTACTTGTCATCTTCCTTCTGGGAAAAGTCTCTCCAGGAAGAAATACTGCAACATACAGTTAATGTAACTGTTTCAATATTAATAAAGTTTAGGCTAATTTTTGGAACTCCTCATTTCTTCTGGTTACAGGTCCTTTCACCATGGCTTGAATAAGACGACAAGGTGATGGCTACATCCTGTTTATGTTTACAGAATCCCTGAGACACAGGTACTCCAACTCAGAGACAAAGTACTCCTGATTTGCAAAGATTGTTTTGCCTGAGAAATTATGACCTAAACTGATGGACACAGAGAAATGGAAAAGAATTCAACACTAAGAGGTTTTGCCTCAGAATACACAACATCATATACTGCTGTCCAAGATCACAGAAATATAGAATCATTACAGTTGCAAAAGACCCCCAGAATCATCAAGTCCAACCTTCAACCGAGTACCACCATGCCCACTAAGCCATATCACAAAGTGACACGTCTACTCATTCTGTGAACACCTCCAGGGATGGCAACTCCACCATTTTCCTCAGCAGTCTGTTCTAATTCTTAAGCACTCTCAGTTTTTTCCTGTTAATCCAACCTGATCCTCCCCTGCTAGATACTACACGACAAACTTCAGAAGTTATATATGGGAAAAAATGGTGGGATTAAACAGAAAAAGGACAAGAAAGTCAGAGGATTTCACTCTGCAAAAATAATATTGAGCACCTCAACTGTTATTTTAAAATGCTAATAATACAGAATAGAGTATTTCGGCTGGAAGGAACCTACAGTGATCATCTAGACCAAGTGCCTGCCCAATTCAAAGCTGACCAATTTTGAGCGTGTTGTTAAGGGCATTGTCCAAAAACACGAACACGTTTGGGGCATCAGCCACGTCTCTCAGAATCCTGCTTTAGTATTCCATCACCCCCTCGGTAAAGAAGTGCTTCCTGATGTCCAGTCTGAACCTCCCCAGGCACAGCTTTGATTCCCACATCGATACGACATTCCCACATGTTGTATCACTGGGTCCCAGGGATAAGAGATCAGGCCATCACTCTCTGTTTCCTCTACTCAGGAAGCCATAAGAGGTCACCTCTCAGTCTCCTTTCCTCCAAACCAGACAAGCCTGGAGTGCTCAGCCACAACTCACAGGATATGCCTTCCAGCCCTGTCACCAGCTTTGTTCTCTCCTCTGGACACGTTCAAGGACCTTCACATCCTTCCCAAATGGCGGGGCCCAGAACTGCACACAGCACTGGAGGGGAGGCTGCACCAGCGCTGGATACTGCGAGATCATCACCTCTTTTGAGTGGCTCACACCACTGAGGGACAGGGAGCAAAGTCAACAGCTCAGTCACAGGGCGCTTGAACACTGCCACTTTACAGCAACAGGCAAAGGGGTGTCCAAGACTGGAGCCTGTATAGAATATTATTTCATAGAAAAGAATCAACTTACTGGATCAATTAATGCATCTTCTAATTAAATATGATAGTGCTATTTTAATTTACATGTGCTGTAGTTTAAAGAAAAGATACTACCGTGTGCCAACAAAAACACACAAGACATTAACACAAAACAAAAATATGCCACATTGTTACTTAACCATTCTGCTTCCTTCTCATTTGAAATATTTTTTAATGTTCAGTCACTGAATAGCCCAAAGAAAATCATTAATTTTTTAAGACACTTATGATACAAAGCTCCCAAGTATGGATGTGTTCAAGACTCAGTATTTTCTTAATATTTTAAATAATATAAACAACCTTAATAAGCATACTCATCCATACTTCTTGTCCCTTATTTTTTCCCATGTTATCATGCAATCAAATGAGCAAACACATTCCCTGTTTATAATTTATGTTTATCTTAGGGCATAATATTTTTGAAAAAACACAGACTATATCCCATGCATAATTGTTCCTCAGATATATTTTCCATTACTGAAAAAGTAAGTTTCTCATAGATTAAGTAATTTTTAAACAATGAAAGTGATATTCTTGCCTCTTGAATTAGATTTTATGCCAAGCACTCCACAGCATGTGCAATGAAAAGATACTAACTGAGCTCATTTTTTACAGGATGTTATTTCCTTGCTATGATTTGGTGGACTAGGCAGTGCTGGGTTTATGGCTGGACTCAATCTCTCTTACAGGTCCTTCCTAATCTAAATGAGTCTATGATGTGCTTAAAAAAGCCACATAAATAATTATGGAAGTATTTGACTTGAATGCTTAGCTTAGTCATCACCATACGGCACATTCATAGCACGCAAAACCAGGAAAATTTCAGTAAAATCTTGCTGGACACGAATTACACAAATAAGCTAGCTGCTTTCCTAAATGAAAGAACAGGTTCCTTTTTCTGCTCTATAAATTAACTGCTATGATCAACTACAGCTTTAAAAGTTCCATAGCAAATCCAATTTTCTCAGGCAGGATTTTCTGCAAAGAAGTTGTTTTCCAAATGAAATGCAACTAAAATCAAATCCTGGAGTACAGGATTTTGCAGGAAATTACAGCATGATAATGTCAAACTCATAAATCACAGATCTGCAATTATCAATTTATACAAAATTAAATCAAACTACATCAAGAGAAGATATAAAGAAAAATCTATTCTCCACATTTTATTGCACTAATTAAGAGCAATACCTTATTATTTTCAGCATCTATTTAGTATTACTCATTTTAAATCACTTCTTCACTAGGAACCTTGGAAAGTACATGCACTTAACTAAGTTCTGGATTTAAAATACATCTTAAAAGAAATATAAATGCAGATTTGACTAGGAGCAATATAGAAAACTATGAAAACAAAAATAGCTTCCACAGCATACATTGCTGGAACCTTGCCACAACCCTTGCTTGACATTACCATTACACTTTTATTCCCTCTGAAAGCACACTCTTGCTGAAGGGCCCAAACTGACCATTCCAGAGAAGCATCTCTTTAATGTACAGATTACCTTTAAGTGATGCTCAGTCAAACTCTACAAAGTCTCTGTGAAGACATGGCTCACTGGCAGAATAGTTCTATACCAGTTTCTTGCTTCTCTAGTGATATTTCTTTAAAATTAACCTCTTACTAACACAGTGTTGCAAAAATCGATGGATCATTGCCATTCTGCTTGCAAAATATGTGCATGTGATATGGAAAGAAAAAAACTGTAAGAAAAATAGGTCAAAAGACATGGACTTTAATCCTAAAGCAATCAGGCACCTCCCTGTACATGTTTTACTGTTACCTCTTAATGTATTAAAGAAAAAGAGAGAAAATAAGAATCAGTGAGTTTCTTGGCGTGACAGAGTATGTCCCAGCTCCCCAATCTCTCCAGTGATTTCACACACTGTTAAGAGTTTTCTCTACATTTCTTTTCACACAACTGATCAAACTGCCTCTATCTCTTGATATACAGCTTTCAACTGAATGATTAACAGATGGAAAAGGAATACTATGATATCAGAGACTAAAAGAAGAAAACTCTACCATTGAATCTAGCTACTGCAGAGAAAAATGCAAAATTTAACTCCTACGTATAAAAGCAAAGAAGGGAATTTCTTTGTAAACTTCCGCTATTTCACAGTTTTTCTCTGCTACTTTTAAGATAAAACCTGAATTTGAAGTTAAATAAATATAAATTTAAAACAAAAAGGTACTTTTTGAAAAGAGACCGGCCTGGGTGTAACATGTTTTGTTTGTTTCAAATTGTAACATTGACAGAAAACATCACACACCATGTTTTGTCCTAAATCTTTGTCAAAGGGACCAGTTTTTACATACTATAGGTTAGGCAGACTAAGTTTAATGATGCACTGTAATAATATATATTAGTGCATTCCTGCTGTCTTTAGGTCTATAATATAGTAACACTGGAGGAGCTGTTAGAGGAAATAATACTAATATATAATGTAACAAAAAAAATTGGTCTATGGGGAAAGCATCAGGTAAACTGAAAACTGTAAGTCTCCCATCTGCAGGGAAGTCAGTATCAGAGTTTCTTCTGAGATTCCTAATATTTAATATGAAATAGTACTATGTGGCACTATTGCTCCAACAGCAGCTCACAACACTGCAAAAATATAAATCAGAAATTCTTACTTTTTATATTTAAATTAAATCAACTTCTTGTTAAAAGGCAAATATAAGATTCTCCTGACCGCAAAAACACACCAGACAGCACCACTATTTCAATATTTTATGTTAGGAAAGGGGAAATCTTCAGGGCAGCTGTGAAACAAAATAATGGCCAAAAGTTTGATGCTTTGGTACTCTGTAAATAGCTAGTATTTAACAAATTTCATTTTAATCAAACCAGATTGATCTTATTTGGGAAACAGAGCTATGAATTAAATGCTGCAATAATCTGCTGCATAAATATAAATAAAAGCTTTATTATGATACTTTAGCTGTCTGTTTAGATATAAAACTTATTCTTAGGAGAAATCTTCACTAAATCAATGTAATTCTGATTTCAGTAGTGCTGGGACTGTACCCTTTTTAGATAAGAACAATCTAAAACGCTGAAATAATGTTTTAACTCGTAAAATTATCATCAATAAGTAAGTTACCCACACAGTAATATAGGGAAGAGGAAGGGGCAGAGCAGTGATTAGGCTACCAGCCTTGATCTGGGAGATGCTGGTTCCATATGGGAAAAAACAGGAAAAACATATAAACAAGGCCCTCCTTTCCCTTCCCCCAAGCAATCTTTAACAGTATTTCCTTACTTTGGTGAAGTAATACAATATAATAACAGTAAAGATTGTACCAGCAACAAAGGATGTCATCAAAGCATTTGCTTTGAGTCTGCTGGAAGTACGGAAGGTGATTTTTATTCCTGCTGCCGTGGGACTTACTAGAGGAAAGAGAAAAACATCAATATTAAATGCATTTATGTATCTGAGCAGAATTACTCCTAGCAGAGCCCTTTGCAGATACCAGTTGTACAATGACAGTTCATGGCAGCCTGAGCTGGCTCGGCGTGGATCCAAACCCCCAGCACACAACAAAACCCCCAGTTTCAAGTCGCCGCCCAGCTCCAGTCGCAAGCTGTGAGTGGCCTCTACTGGCTGACCAAAGGCTACAGGAGTCACCAGGCTTTTGCTCCGAGTTACAGCTGAGGTTATCCAGTGTGGGAAGAAATGCAACAGAAAGAATATGCTCGTCAGTGCTAAATTATTCACCTAAGCTGCGGCTAAAAGAGAGCAGCAAACACAAGTGATACAACAGACAGCGGGAAAAATGCCTTTAATACCAGTACTCCTGAGATTTGCCCCAATACATGCTGCAAATAGATACATGCAGTAGTCCAGTTTCCAAAATGACAGTGGAATTCAGCAGGATGTGCTGTGCCAGCTCTAAAGGTGGGCACAAACCTGCAACTCAAGTAGTGTATAATCTGTCCATATAAGTCACATATTTTGTATGAAGAGCGAATTACTTGAATTGCAGTATCGATAGTTTGATTTAGATGCACAAATAGAAAGCTTGCTGCATCATCTGAGATGAACGCAGTATGAAACCAGAGACTACGTAACTATTCTCTTCATAAACGTGAAACAGATTTGGCCTTTTCCTTACATATAAAGTTAAAATCAGTAAAATACAGAGTAATAAAAAAAAAATTAAAAACCTGAGGTATGAAAGTGTATTTATTGCCACAAAGATGACCTGCAATTGCCTCCAAGTGCATAAGAATTATATTTTGTGAAGAAAAAAAGGAGAATAACCTATAATTTTTTTTTTTTTAAAAGACACTGATTGTGGACAACACGACCTGGAGAAAAGCTATCCAAAACATGACAAAACAACTTAATACATTATTGCAAAACGTCTGTATCAAATTAAAAAGAAAAAAAAAAGAGATCAAAAGATAGGGCTAGTAGTAAGGAAATGGTTTTTTTTCTTCACTTTTCTCTAGGAATAAGTACCTGATTTGCCATTCTCTCACATTTTAATTGCAGCTTACCAAGAAGGATTATTGTCAGACACAAGTGACTAGAGATGCCGAAAGGTGATTGCCTTTGCGAGCAGCCGCACAGTGCTCACGTGCAGCCCTGTATCCTGTCATATCTCCAGCTCCTGTTCTGAATTCTGCCCCATTTCAGAGTTCCACCTCATTTCAGAATTCAGTCCCATTATCTCCACTGCTCCAAATTGTTCATAGGGTTATCTAGCTGACATAGAAGATAACCCTCCATCTCACTAGACACCACTGGGATATGACATGCTGACCCACAGTAAGCCCTGATTATTAGCTTGAAACATACACCATATAAATGGAGCTTTGAGCCAAATAATTTGCTTTAAAGTCTTTCCATTTTACTTACACATTAAAACTCACTTTAAACATGCTGACATGAGTTCCATTAATCTATACACTCATAAACATATTTAGACACATTAATATTAGATTCTATCATCAGAAAACAAATGAAAAATACTGACAAGAACACAGCCTACAAGTAATGCCTTTTTATTTACAAAAAAGTCAAGGGATTTTAGTTTATGAATGAAACAAAAATCAAATGGCCAACCACTGCAATTAAACAGAATGCCCCGTTGCCTGCTTGGCACTAAAGCTCAGAGTCTTCCAGAAAAACAAGTTGTAGCAAGCAGAAGAACAGTGAGATCCCATCTTTTCCATACTGCTATACTTCCAGTGACTGGGAAACAGGTGAGGATTAGTAATCTCTGACAGATCTGCTAGGATAATTCTCCTCTTCTTCTCAGCCACCAAATGGTTTCCTATCGTAACACCTACAGTCCTGCATGGTTTAAAGTCTCGAACTGTTAAAGTTTCATTTGCATGAAAAACTCAGTATGTTTATTTTTCCCAAGGGGCACCCAGTGAGCTATATTACAGCCTGGACAACAAAAACCAGACAGTACCTGAGCTATTATTATCAGGAGAAGGAGATGATAAGAAGACTGAGCACAAGAAAATGCTGATAGCAGTGTACCTCAAAATTTCCCATGTGACGAAAATAGTTCAGGTATCAAAAGACTATGGATTAAAAGGTTACACTTTGCTAAGATTCGGAATAAAACAGCTTTCAAAATCCATGCAGTCTGATCAATAACAGACGTTTTTGGAATTTACACATTTGAACTGCTAAAACAAAGGCATGATCTTTTGCCCTCTAGGTTAGACAACATTTAAATAACTAGTGCCCACAAAACAATTTTTCTTCATTTCAAGTGAAATTCCCACCAGAAGGTCTCACAACAGTGGTAAAACAAGAGGAAAAAGGCTATATTGGAGCCTCAGACAAAAACCTGGACAGTTTCACTGTTTACAGTACGTATGTGGATGACATTTCTCATTATTTTGAACTGGTCTGTACATAAATGTTTCACAGTACAAGCTTACACGAATAACAGATTTTAGAAATCCTTCTGTATTTGCCACTTTTTCTGCCATCTGAACTTCTAATATACAACTACAACCACTGTTTCACATTGTAAATGCCAGTAGAGATGAACAGGAGAAGCACACAGAAGCTCAGAAAGTAACTTTTCATTGGGCATTTTTAAGGTCAAGCTAAATTCAGGCTTAAGATACATTTTCAACTTTTCTCCCCAAGCAAAATGATGTAGAAATAAAACGTATTTTAAAACATGTTACAATAAATACAATTTTTCTTAGCAAGACATTCTCTAGCTTTTCCATCACCTCGTCTTCAAATATAAATAATTCATAACTTCTACTGTAGAAGAAATGGAAACAAGGAGGTTCTAATAGGAAAAAGAAAGCAAAAGTGGGAATTCCACTCATACATTTCAGAAGAAACTCTCAAGCTTTCTAGGTTTAACAACAGTGCCACACTAGGATATCAACACTTGAAAAAGGTTGAATTGCATTTCTTTATTTCTAACATAATGCAGATCCCAAAGATGCATCCTTCTGATTGCTAAGCTCATGAATGGATTGTGCAAAGTCATCATCAACTTTGATTCGAAGACTAAACTGTATTATCTTACTCTTAAATCCCTACTCATCAGTAAGACTTCTCCAACGTTCTCTTTGTATGGTCAAGCCTTGTATGATGTAAAACATCCCAGTACGATCTTAAGAGAGCCTAAAGTTCCTTACAGTGATTTCAACTTGCAATGCATTACAATGGTAACTATCCCAAAACATTAATTCACAAAGGAAGGGAAGCCTGTGTTCCAGGAGCAGAATGCTGCTTCTATCTGCTATCCCCTCCAGCAGCAAGATGAAATAGCATTGCAGGTTTTGTGCTGTCAAGTAAATAGAATTTTACAGCATTTCTGTCAGGAAGTTGTGTTCAGTATGTGAGAAACTTTTGCTCTTAGAAAAACTTAGAACAACGTACAGAAAGCAGAGTTTAAGTACTCCCTAGATGTGTGTCTGTGTGAGTGAGGACAGCGGCTGCCTCTGTTGCAGGACAGAAACCAGGGCACTGCTCTCATTTACAGGCTCTTCTGATCCTGGAAATTACACGGGGGAAAGACAATTCATGCTCCCTGATGACTCTGGCAGCATCAATTTTACTCTTCTGGCCTGATCCACGAAAATGGGTTTTGGTCACTCTGCAACACATTAGTTGCCCCAGGCTTCTGAAATTCCTAATAAAACCATGTACAGGAAATGTTTTCCCACCAAACCCATATCTCCTACTTACAAAGCATCAGTGTAGAAACAAGAACAAAAGGAGTACCTGGTTTGTCAGGTCCTGATCATATAGAGGACCAAGTAAAGACATCTTGCTCTCTGTTGCAAGTGGTTAACGTGATGCAGGGCACAGAGAACAGCACCGTTTTTCAGACACAAAGCTGTAAAGCACATTTTGCCAGGTCCTGGAGAAGACTGGCTTTCTACCCACCTCTGAGTAGACATCGTACATCATAAAATTCTGGCGTGTGGGTATCAGCAACTTCTAGAAGAACTCCAAGGAAAACCTAAGTTGCTCTTGAGGAGTTAGAAGATTATTTTCCCTGTTATTAAGGGATGAAAAAAATCAGAAGAAGCCAAAGAGAGGCTCTTTGACAAAGAGAAGACCTTGATTGAAACCCCAACATTTTAAGTTTTTATGGGCATGCTATTACAGAAACACCTAGAGCTAACTTAGTCCCTAATAAAGACAAATTGCCCTTAAAACTTATGACTCATGGAACAGTATGACATGACTCACCAAAACAACATCCAAGACAGGGAGATGGACGTACATTGTGTTCAGCTATTTATGAGTGACAGTCCTGCTGCTTAAAATTTGTAGATGTCCAGAAGCTTTCATAGACTATTCATGGTATATAACCTGATGATCTCCAAGACGCAAACCTCACTTTCAGTCAAGGGAAGTATTTTTACTACCAGTACAAAAAACAAGCATTCTCCTATGGAATGCTGGAATACATATGGATTTTAGTTTGGGAGAGAAGGAATAGGAAAATCAGCCAGAATCAAATTCATGTGCAAATATTACTATAAAAAAATGAGAGTATTTGGAAAAGCACATCTTCACAGAAATCTTCAGTAAGATAAAAAACTAATAGACTGGCGAAAGGTAACAATAACTCTCTCTTTATAAATGGTGCTTGAGGAATTCTTTGTATCTCTCTGTTTTGTTCAAATTTCAAAGACATCAGGTCAATATAATCAGATTCATGTTCTCTACCACCCGCAAGATGACTGAGTAAATATCACCAACACAAAGCCTTGCTGAACCCACTGCTTGCCATTCAAGTTGGTTGTGGTACAAAGTTTTTAAAGTGAGTTAGTAGGTTTTCATTTCATTTGCTGCCAAATGCATAATACTGTTTGCTTACTAAATGCAACTTTCAGGATCAGTACCTTTAATTTAACTACTGAACCAATACCATGTTGACAGACTATTCCATTTCCTACCAAACACCTAAAAGTTTCAACAGCAGAACAGAGGCTGAATTGAGGTAACTTGGCACATTATTAAGCCTGGTTTTGTGTGCAGACAGGCTTAACACTAGAAAACATGGAAGGCTCCAAATCGGTGAGAGGATGCTCAGACTTCTCATAGAAAAATCAAAATTGCTGGTCAAGATAAAGCTCATCTATTCGCTTATTAACTGGACACCAACAGCATAAATACTGCATTCCACAAAGTTAACTGGAAACTGTAACCTTTACGAAGAGTTAGAGGAATTCTGAATTTAAGAAGAATTTATAAACAGCTCAGCTCATGAGAAAAAACCCAGGCACATCTGCAACTTCAGCTGAATCTCTTATGAAATTACATTTGATGGCAGCATTCAATAAATTGTATATATTGGCAGAAAACTCTGTGGTATGTATCATATGCTCGATAGCATTACATTGTGTAGGTTGCCACAAAGAAAAATTTAGGGTAATTTTGTCATTTGAATTTGGCATTATGACACACAAATATTTAAGTAGCACAAAACAAAATAAACTTTGACATTCTATAAACTATTTTAAAAATAATAAAAATACAGTGATATAGTAATTAAGTGGAATGCTGTTGGCAAGGAACAGATGTTCACTGAAAAGGTGCCATAAGTGACATGAAATATTTAAGAACATTTTCAATTTCTTCCAGCATACAGCCATGTACCGAGGAAAATATTGAATGGAAAAATGAAAACTTACAGTAAATTCTGGGAAGTTATCAAAACCTTTCATACTCATAAGGAATGAAACATCTTACTGCTAAATTAGAGGTCACCTGCTCATCAAAACATGGTACATACTGAGGGAGTGCCTGTTCTGTGGGGTGGGGGAAAATACGGCATTAGTTGCATGGTTCAAAGCATCTTCCTGCAAAAGCAACACTCACACGCAATAATCTTTAGGGGAAAAAAAAAATCCTTCCAAGTCTGAAATTGAGGGATGCAGGCATACATCCTTTGCCTAGCTTATCTTGTACAACATCAACTAAATGAGGTTCAAACATGATGTAGTGTCCTGAACCCCGAAAACTTAATATTCATCTAACTTGATACACAAAGAAATACTCTGTTTTCTTTTTAAAGACACCATTAAAGACATTTGCCTCATCTCCTTACACAGCTAAATAGCTTACCGCTGGTACTCTGGTACAATAGGGTAAATTACTATTGCCATGAAACCTTTTCAGAAATGTATTTGACTTCAGTCTACTATAGGAATTCAGAGTTATTTCCTGCTTTTACTGGCAGATCTTAGATCCCCTCTGGAAGCTTCTGCTCTAAGCAAATACCTACTTACTTCTATCATAAGATGTGGGGAATATACTATTATTTTCATTGATTCAAAGTGAAAGCCTATCAGCTACAGAAGCTTTCATATAAAACTACTCAAGAGATATTTTGTGGCTAAATTAGCAAGAGTATATTTTCCATTTGTATCTTAGTTTAAAATCTCTGAAGTTATTTCCTATAATTTTGTATGATCCACCATTATAGCACCATTTTACTGTGATGAAAAACTCCTCTTTTCTATTATAGGATCTTTCCATGCCCCTGGAATTCTTCAAATAGGCTTCATTCATCTTTAGGTAAGATCATAGTTTAGCATGTGAAAAACATATCTACTAAAAGGCAAAATAAATAAACAACACAATGCAGTGCTCTGGATTGATTCAAGAATTATGTAACATTGTGGTTCGTTAAACCTGAATACTTGTGCTATTTCTGCCATTTAAAATATTTAGGAAGAATTCTATCTCCAAGACTTAGTGCTTGAAGTCAAAAATGGTAAACAAAGAAACAGAGAATAGCAGGGAAAAAAACCCTTGATACATGAAGACTGAGACATGACATCCTTCCAGAACATCCTCAGGCAACTGGAGTATGTTTTCTTTATCATGTAAACAGGCTTAACATTTTACAATTTAAAAACCCAAGGGCTGGGAGCAAGAGTGGGGAGGACCAAGGGATTCTGTTTTGACTCTGTAGGTATATCTGTAATAACACAGGTTTTCAAATCACACTTGGAAATTACTGCAGTTTAAATAAAGGAGCCACTTTCAAAATGCAAACATTTCAGTGTCTGTTCCCGTTCCACCTGACAGAGGCAACCAATGAATGCCTTCATGCCAAAAGAACAGTCTTCTCTGTATGAATAATATTTTTTCCCAGAAGTGCTTTAGGATTCTGATCAACACAGAAGTAAACACCCCTTTTTGCATCCTCTCAAAAGGCTTCGGTTTCCATTAGAAGATACTTATTTTTTTAAGCTAAGTACTGCCAGAGATCTATGGCACAGTTACAAAAGTCCTACTGATGAAATTAAGTAAAGCATTACAAATATGGGGCCTCAGTAAAGAAACTGGACACTTGGGATGAGTGTTAGTTTCCCACTGCCTCCCAGTTTAACAATTCTGGAAAAGAAGTTCCTAAAAGATCAAGTTTGCACAGTTCCTCAGGAATCCTCATTAAATAAATGTCTACCAACTTTGAGCAGAACGAAATCTTACCCCTGATACAATGGAGCTCTTTCCTTTCAACTCTGGAATACATTTCCTCTCATAGCAAAAACATAAAACTTACAGACAATGGTGCCGACAACAAGCAGTGCAGTAGACTAAAAAGACCCAGCAAGTCCCAAACAAAAACCCCACTAATTTCCCCAAAGCTGCAGCCATTTATTTTAATAGAGCACTTAGGTTTTCACTAGGTGTCTGAAAGAGAATAAACACCGGAGATCAGACAATATCCCTCACAATTGTTCTTAAAGTCTGCTGACTTCAGAACCCATAAAACTTGAGGCTGGTTAGGACAGGATGTACTTACAACCCTTTGCATACATTAAAGCAGTCCTCCTCTATTATTGAATCATCACTCAAACTTGGCTCTTAGAAGTGAACCTGAAGTTCGAAACATGAAGTTTTAAAGATGCCACACAGTAACAGAATAATAGGGTGGGTAATCTTTTAAGTACTCGAAAACAGAGAGCCTTAGGAAATCCTAAGCAGCAGTGTCACTTTTATTTAATGTACAATACATGTATCTTAAATGCTGGATTGTTCTTAATGGACAAAAAATGTAATTCCAGTGGGAGTATTTAATTTCTCAGCCATATGACTCGGATCCATAAATAAAAATGCCTCCATTGAACAGTAATTTCCAAAAGCAGACTTTGTCAGGCATCTTAAACAGATCTGCATTATTTTAGGAGCAGAACGAATATTAACTCCATTTTCTCAAACCTACCCTTCCCGCTGGCTGTCTGCAGTGAATTTAGGCTGAAGCGTTGCAACTCACATGTCAAGACAAGCCTCTTTTCATACCAGAAATGGTATTTCATCTCCACTTGTCGCTTCTCTTAACTGAATCATTTGAGGAGAGAGGTGGGACATCGACACATTCCCAACATACCAAAGTTCAAACCAAGGCATTTTCTGATGAAATAATTGATTATAATACATATTTTCCTTAAGATAAAACTAAAAAAAAAAAAAAATCAAGTACAGCAGTAATAAATGTACTGGCATTGTCACCGTGATGTTTAAATCAGTGCGTTTACCAGCTTTAGAGTACAAGTGCAAGCATGCAAACAACAAACGTCTTGTTTTACAAACAGCCTTGTGCATCACAGCACCCTGTTTGCAGACCTGCTGTCGCTACCTGATGAACAAATAAGGACTTGCATTTTATCAGAATTTAATTACTTAAAGTTTACGTTAAATATAACAAGTTTATTCCAAACCAGAGGAGAGATATCTTTAAGTAGTAAATTCCATTCTCACACACTAATACCTCAGACTAAGCCCACAAAACTGCCAACTCCAACATTTTAAAGTGTAAGTTGCAGTTATTTGACAAAATCCCCTCTCTGAGCATTTCACTAGAAAGTGAACACTACTACAAAGACTCTGTGTGGATATGGCATTTCCAGCTCCGTTAGTCCCAATTTCTTTCACTTATTTACTTTACTGAAGGGACTGGCCTTTCAGCTGATATAGATATGCACATTAAATAAGCTACAATTAATTAATTGATAAAGCTACCCTTCTACTAGCTGAGGAGTCAATTCTAAAATGTACACTCATAAATATTTATATTTCCAGGACAGCAAACTTCAAATGGACTTGAAATAGGAAATGCCAAGATCCAGAATGCCACATCTTCTTCCACATTGCTAGGCTGTAATATTTGTATTTAACAGCTAATTATTTCATGAGGAGAAAACGCTTATTGGCTTCCTTTTCTGAAGTAGTTAAATGTATTTAAACTATAAATATCTGTTTGCTCTTCAGCAAAAACAAACTGCTACATATTTGAAAAGGGCAGCTGCCACATTGTTCCCTGGGTGCAACACAATGGCAGGTCAAACTTTTGTTCCTCTTGTCCTACAAACAATTTTCAAGCCCATGCTCAATAAATAAATTTGGTCTCAGCACTCCCAATCAGGGCTGCACAATCCCCTCAGTAGCAGACCTATGATAAATGGACTTATTTTCCCAAATCAAACACTTGAATTTAAATTCAGATGAGTTAATGCAAAGGTCAACATTGTAATCAGTTCTTTTGATCTTTATAGAATTTCTAGAGTAATACATAATAAATCTGAAACAAGGCAATTTGCAGCTCTGTATGTGTGGCTGGTAATAAAAATCTTAACGATTAGAGCCTTTATGTACTTAGGGAACGTTTTATAGTAATAGCTATAGTGAGAGCCTCAATGCATGGGGAATGATGGCAATAGATAACACTGAAAGACATGATTGCTTGATTCTTTATATAGTTTATACAGTATGTATAGATTATACATTATAAATTAAAGCACAATGTATCTGAAGAGTCTCCCAATGTTTTTCTAACATTCTATTTCAGATTTGTACCCTTCACAAAATATGGCCTTGATAAAAACTTGTGAATTTAACAACAATCTCATATATTGAGATTTTTATTGTTTCATATACTAGGATGTTACCTCAGTTAACTGCAAAAGGAAAAAGAAATTAAAATGTTTGCGCATAAAGTGCATATATTTGTCTTTGTATCTTTCCTCTAAAAAGAAAGATTCCTTTTTCTGAAAGTATGTATTTAGATGTAAAGTATGTCGTATTTCTTATGAACACAAGATTATTATTAGACAAGAAATACTTCAGTTGAAAACTGGAACATGCAATCATAGAAACAGACTAAAATGTCAGCAGTCCTAAGAGGAAATACTTAAGAACAAGAGGCTAATTTTTCTTCAAGCCCCTTAAACTTTTCTTGATAATAATCAGATAACTACCTAACCACTAAAAGCTGTGGAAACATCTTCCTTTACAGTATTCACAAACTGAGACATTTAAGAATTGGTGGCAGAGAACACCTTCCATAAACATACAATTATGTCGTAGAGTGAAAATAGGCTCTAGTTTAGGAACTGAAGGAAGAACGCTTTTTCAGAGAAACTAAGACTAAGCAGCTGTCAGCAACGACTGTACAGGAAGGACCAAGAATTCATCCACGGAAACTGTGACCAAGGATCTCACTATCAGGGCATATCACTTGTCTACACCCATTCAGTGAAGCTGAGAGATAAATAAAACCAATCATCTGTTTACATGCCCTACTCAGAAGTCTCCTATTCCCACAGAACATACACATATCTCTCTGGAAAAAATAAAACTCTTCTTTATCCAACTCCAAATTCTCTTAGGTGTTAATTAAACAAATTAAGTGAACACACCAATAGACACAGCATTACTGATACTAAATGGTGTTTGTGGGGAAAAAAAGGCGAGGCTTATTGTTTGGTTTTGGTGCAAGACACCATCTCTTAGGTAACAAACGGAGCTTTGACAGTGATCCTCTTGACATGCTTGGAAGAATGTCTTAAGTCTCATCAACCAAGATAACACAACTGTTTTAAGGTGACTACACTTGCTGCATCATATAGAGGTTATGAAGTACAGCTAAGCCTAAAGAATTCTCTAAAGAATCTGACTTGATACTCCATGACAGGTCTATTAAAAGTTATCATTAGTCAAAAATCAATACACCACATAGTGTATATATAATGGATTAAAATCACAGCTGATCATCTTCAGAAATAATTACGGATGGGGAATCTTTTTCCAATAGACATATTCCTAGCAGCACTCCACAAAGAGTCTGATTAAGATACTGAACAGCAAAAAGCTAAGAGTGCAAAGCTGGGAAAAAAACCCCAGTAAGTCACAGCAACTAGCACACAGGCAATCTAACTGTGGCAAGTGCAGACAAATCAAGCTTTCAGAGCTCTAAAGCTGTCTTTTTGAAAGAAGCTGCTGGGTTTTGGTGACTCTGAATTATTTTGTTGAACTCCCATCTCTTCTCCTGGGAAAATACTGTTTTATCAAAACTCTGTTCAAGGGCATGGACTGACATTTGTAAAACTACCCCCATGAGGGCTTTCTCCAGCCTTTCACCATTGCTTCTGATAAAAAGCAGTGGAAGCTGTGTGCTATGGAACAACTGATAAATTCATGAAGAGGACATCAGTCTAGGATGACCCTCCTTGAACAGGGAGGTCGGACCAGATGACCCACTGTGGTCCCTTCCAACCTGACCCGTTCTGTGCTCTGACTGAATGGTGGTGGAAGGACTTTGGTGCCTCCTGTCACAACTTCCTCACACACCATACTGCACCATATTGGTGGCTCAGTGTGAAGGAAAAAGAGGGAAAGAATCACATACAGGGCTTCAAAGACAGTAAGAAACCTCGTAAATTCTAATCTCTACTAATGTAATAAATTCAGGATTGCAAGAAGGTAGATTCAGATATACAAAAAACAACTTTTCTAGGATAAGATCATGGACCATGGGGCAAAATGCAGACGGAGACTGCAATGATGGAGGTTTTTGAGCTTTATAGAAAAACACCCAAGAACTGACTGTTTTATTTCGAAACTGAAGGTAAAGTGACAACACAAGGAAGTATGACTGATATATCATCATATTGGAGGAACTGGTTTTGCTTTTGCTCTAAGGTGTCAGTTTGACTACGTCCATTATTAGGAGTAACTGATGAAAAAAAAAAACCAGGAAAATGAAATTATAGTCTTAGTACCTTGTACATTGAGCTACAGGGCACATCTGACAAGACAACAACAAAAGAAACAAAACCCATATAAAAGCCCTAAAAGCAAGGTATCAGTCTTAAACTACATTTTAAACCCAGAAACCTCTCTGTACTGGAGTGTTGCCTGCAAAAAACAAACCTGAAAGGATCTTATGAAAAAGAAAAGCACCCTACATTTGGAAAAAAAAAATTGGGAAAGGGAAGGCAGTGGAAGGACAATACAGGAAAGACATCCAGTTGAGAAAACCATCTTTGTCACCACATTCTAAATGGATATAAACAGGCAAAAATGATTTTGTCAAGGCTAGACAAGAAAGTGTAACAGAAAATACAGAAAAATGGGAGCCTGAGCAAAAGATTAAAACTGCGTGGAAAGACAGAAAAAGAAAGGTTGTTTCTTTACCAAGATACCCAAATAACACGATTTAGAAAGAAAGCTAAGTCAAAGCTGACACTCACTATTGACTGATATGACAAAGGCTGGGAGCATTCTCCAGAGTGATTAAATAAGCGAGTGCCATATATATTAGAAAAATAAAATAAAATAATGACAGTCCAGATGGGATACTGCCATACTAGAGGAGAGTGAAGGAATATGTGACGTGGGTATAGGCAGTAGCTACGGACAATGTCTTGTTGTAAAACCTGGTTTTCTTCGCTCTTCGTTATAATAATTAAACACCAATTCTGCATACTAAATTCTTTCTACTATTCCATCTGCTGGTATATCCCTATTCTGTCTTCAGCTATATCATTATGACTATTTCTCTCATACAACCATTCTGTTATTTCTGTTCAACCTGAGAACACCACAATAGTATACAATCTTTTTTTAAAAATAGGATGTATTTATTTTTAACAAAACTGTGCTTGCAAATCCAAGCTACAAACTAGTTTTCAGCTGGCAGATTAGAGTCTCCCCCACACGCAACTATAATTTAGTAATTAAACATTTTGGTGGCACAATTAATGCAAATATATATAACTTGTTAAGTAAGAAATACAATAATTAAGATGTGCAATTATACAATTATCCTGTGTAATTACACAGGCTTTCTAAAAATTTTCCTCGAAATGATGAACGACCATTTTAAGAGATTCCAGAGTCTTTCAGAATTTATCTTGTGGATTACATCCAAATAATCAGCTCGCATCGCAGATTTAAATGACAGAACGCTTTTTCTCTAGAATAAACTGTCTGCAAATGTAAACAGTAGGAATGGAAGAGCAGTTATGAAATTAAAAATATCAGCAATCATATCTGAATAAGGAGTCTGAGCTTTATAATAAAACTAGCTTAGATTTTCAAATCAGTTCCCAGTGTAGAGATATTGCTCTACCATATTCAAGAAATATAAGATGAGCTGCAATACATCTGTACAAATTGGGCCGTATGAGGTACTATCATGACTCTTTCTATATATTCTTTGGTTAGAATTATTAGCTTTCTAGAGACAAACATCACTGGAACAAAGTAAACAAACAAAGCAAGAGTACATCTGTTTGAAGATTCTTGGATTGGTATGGCAGTTATCACATTTCAAAACCCTGTGCAATTTTTTTTTTTTACAGTATGATGACCAAGCAGGGAAGAGTTGAAAAAAACTGAGGTAACTGCTACAAGCTTGACAGTATTTAAGTGTTTAAGTGTGTATCTTGTACCACCAAGAACAGACTAAAAAGACTTCTGCTTCCACTGCAACTTTTGTTACACAATAGGTTTCTATGAACATAATTATGAATTCATAAGGTTTTGTTGTACTAATTCTTTACGCAATAAACGACCTGCTGGGCAAAAAGCCAGGTAACTGCAGCTGCAGAAGAGAGAAAAAACATCATTCTCGTACAACAGGTGATAAACACATTAGAATAACCACCAGCATTGGGCTGATCCTGAGAATACTGACACGTTTACACACAGGTTTTGAAATCCATCACTGCAGTATCTCAACTCCACTGTGTTAAGAAGACAACTTCACCACAAACTAAACACACTCACTGATTCAATTAATAAACAGTACTACAGTTCAGTGCTCTGATGACAAATTAATTACGATATGTTAGAGGTGCTTTTTCTGTTTGTAGGCTTTTGGGGTTTTTTGTTTCATTTTTTTTTTTTAAAGCCTAGCCAGATAACAAAAAAGTGCAGGGTTATCAGAACACTAGCTATATAAAAGCTTGCAGCTCCTTTAAAGGCATTAATCTACACCATTTTTATTTCTCAAATTTGATAAGAAGTGTGCTTAAAGTTTAGTTGGAAATGAATTTGGGAGTTTCTTCCCATCAGAAATTTTCACACCGCCATGATCATAAGCCAGATCTCCTGCAGATACACAGACCCTTTCCAATTCTTGAATTAGTGTGCAAAACTGTAATATTTATAAAAACATATTTCTTTTACCAAAGGATAAATTCGGTACAAATATATGTATATAAATGTACAAACAGTCCTATGTGCAGATTCGCACATTATAACAGAGAGTGATTAGAAATAACCCCTGAAGTACTTCAAGAAGGGAAATCTAAAGAGTTCAAGGAACAGTTTACATCCTTGCTTGCTTTGGTTCTTGCCCACAGGTCCTACTTTCCATTCTGCTTGGTGACACATCAACAGCAAGAGAAAGAATTTGCCTACAATCCTGACTCAAATGTCTAAGCTCAGTATGAAAAACTGGGTTTCAGTCATACCTGTACATTTGCTAATTCTGTGCATTTCCAGGTGTGATTTCTTTTTGCCCTGGCATTGAAATGCCCAGTGATCAACACATGCACTGAATGTGACACTAGAAAACAGAAAAAAATTATTTAAAGAAAAAATTATATCTATTTTTCTGTAGAAAGCAAAAGCCACCAAAGTATTTACTGAAGTGTAGTTTGCAGGTGTTGACATCTTTGGCTTGATATCCTCTTGGTAGATGAGTCTGTCATTAGTCAAAAGAAAAATAAACTCATCTTTTTGAGACACACCTTTGATAAAAACCCCCCACATTTCACCTTCTAATTAGGTATGGAAAACAAAGAAGACATTAAGAAGAAAAAAAATACAGGATTAAGAGAATTACCCTTCTGCAAATATAAGTTATTTTTAATCTCAGTTCTTCTGTTTGGTTGGATATAGACTTTAAGAAGCACAAGTATACGGAAAAAGATCTTTTAACAATTTTTAAAAGGTGACTATTAGACAACAATAATAAGTATTACTTCACTACTAATATTCATATTACTTCACAGTTCCCAGTTACTGTTAAGTCTTAATATCAGCTGCATCAGTTCCTACAGGAAAGAAAAACAAAAGCACTTAACAACTTCCCTTCTGTCTTTCAATTTATTTATATTCTGTGACCTGTCTCCAATTTCTTGCCATTCTCTTTTACTGTCCTTCCTTTGTTTTTCCCACACCAGTGCCTTACTGTCTTTCCTCCTTTAATTTATGGTCTCCCATCCCAAAAGCAACAGAAAAAACCCACCCCCATTACAAATACAATATTGTTTCAGTCACAAGGTATCAGTATTGGGAGTTAATATTTTTGCTTCCTGCTTCTACTGTTTTGGGTATTTAAAACTGCAAAGCTCCCTGGGTCTAGGACTGTCTTTGCTTTCTATTTCTGTATTGCCCTGCTCAATGAGAACCTGAAGTTCTGGCGTGCCATGACACTTACGTTCATCAGGAATTAGCTTATTTACTAAAAATTCCAAATTTAATTGACAATTTGTAGATAAAATACACACAAGAAATATTCTTACTACTGTTAAAAAGAAAAAGCACCAAACAACCCTGACACCATGATAGACACACTGATGAATTCAGCTTACACAAAACTAAATAGTACTCTAAAATACCTGCCTTGGGAGCCTGTGTATGGGGTTGCATCTAGGTCCAACAGAGGATTTCAGCTGGACAATGATGAAAAGTCCATATGTTACAGTGCCACCATAAATTATGTTAGAACGTATGGTCAGGCCACAGAGGGGCTCCAAAAATAGGTTAGAAACAGCTCTCTGACTGAAAACAAATTGCCTAAATTCCAATATGAGAAAACAGTGTTCTTGACATATATTTTCATGTGGCTACCGCTGTTTTGAGCTAAGTCTATGGAGATGGAATACAATATGCCACTACTTTAAATTTGGAAGTTGTTATTCTGTCAAGACACTAAAATGCAGAGAAATCTGCATGAGTCTAATGCCTTCAGGCTTCAAGATTTATTATGAAATAAAGAAAAAATGAATGATGGTACGTCAGTTGGCCTGGACATCAGTTACTGAACCTGCATTATAGACTTTTAATCATCACAGACATTAGAATGTTTGTAAAATAACCACTATCACGCAGCTGAGGATGCGTAAAATGTAACACTTCTGAAATATAAACAAAAAACATACAAGCCTGAATAACACTTTCCCATTGCACTTAATACTTTTAAAATTAAAAGAACACCTGACTCTACATATCTATAATGCATCGCTTCACAACTCTGAATCTTTTAAAGCCAGGATTAAGCTTTGTAAGAACTACCCTGAATGCAAAATAAGACAGCTTTACAGAACAAACTGCTGTTAAGCAGCTTGCAATCTAGATACTACAAAATTCTAACCTTTAGTAAAATCACCTTCATTTTAAAATTATGACATCTGATGGGCTTTTTTTCTTGCAACTAAGTATCTTAAAACAAAAGTACAAAACAAATTTACAAAGTGCAATTATATTGACTTCATAAATTAATATTCAATAAACACAATTGTCTTCTGTTGAAGACGTGTTATACCTCTAAGGCAGGGAGAATCAATTGGGGATTCGCTGATTAACATGTTATGTTGATTAATCCTATGATCTGATTGAAAAGTCTAAAGATCAAACGAATATTAGATAAGCTGCCATGTTAAACAAAGCAGTATTCAGTTTTCACATTTTATTTCTTGTGTACAACATTTTTGGGAATAATCCTTCATGCTTGTCTGATAAATTCATTTGAAAGCTATACATGTGATGTAAACCCAGCAGACTTGTACTTAGCAGAGAAAAGTATCAAGTTAAGATGCATTAAGACAATTAGGATTTATAGTAATTACAAGAAACTTGCCAGGGGCTAAGAAACCCTGCTACTTCTGTACAAGCATTTAAGATAATGTTGCATTTCCGCCAGTTTCTGTGTTCTAGTTTGGTATTTTCAGGTACTCTAAAGCACGTGACTGGGAAAACACACACAAAAAAGTCCATCGTGTATGTATTTCTAAATCTTTTTGCATTATCACCTCAAAGTTTTCAGTAACTTGGCATTGACTGGTCTCACTTGACTTCCTGAATCAAAGAAATAAAAAGCTCCGCTAATGTAAAGATCCCTTCTTAGGATCACCTTCGGCTAGTGTAAAACAAAAGCTTGAATTAAATGAAAAATTTAGTTATTTTAATTGCCATTGCTGTACCAAACAGCACAAAGCCATATTGTCCCACAGCATGAAGTGATCAGATATCTGCCTAAAATGATGGACAGCTCTGGCCCAGTGAACAGGCAAAAAAAATCCCATTTACTCTCTGCCAGATGGGACCTACTGGACGCTTCAGCGCAAACAACTCATCCTTCTTCAGACCTTCTTGTCCGACTCTTGAGCTAGCTCCAGCTGATAATGATGGATATCAAGGCTACAGTAAAGTGGGTGACAACAGCAGCCTTGTTATAACTGCCAGTCTTTCAGTCTTGTCATTATTACACATTGAAGATTTATTTGAGTTTATTGTTGTGCACCGGGTCTAGCCATTTACAATTCATCACCTACTACAGAAGGTTCAAGATAGTGGCCATAGCTATAATTGCCACCTCCACCTGCTTCTGGAAATTATGAGGTCACAAGCGAGGGCAGCCTCACATCCTCAGAGCCCTGCAAGCCCCCACAAGCACCTGCAGAGAACAACACCTATGTTACTCCTGGCATATTAGGAACTATCTTGGATGCTTTGGAACGTCAGACTTAGTTTGTGGTCAGGGAATAAACATGCCTCAGAGCATCCTTGAAGTTCTAATTCTGTAACAGCATAGCAAAACTTTACACCTGCTTCAGAATCCAGCGAGTCAGTGCTGGAACTCTTCTGTACTTGTAAACTAATATTTACTTTATGTATCTGTAAAGAAATAATTTTATCTTAAGTACAGTGGGAGTGTACTTTTCAGACAGGCTACAAAAGAACATGATGAGCAATGTGCTAACGTTAAGCAAATAAAAAATAAGTGGCTTAAGAAAATAGTGCCATGCAAAGAATTATGTATTTTTACCACAGGTTTCTTATTATGTAAATATATTAAAAAGGGAAACTGGTTACTCACTGCTGATGTTTTCTTCAATATTGGTAAATATTCAAGCAGACCAATGCTGTCTAAAATATTTCCTGGTTTCATTATAATACTCTCAATACTCCTTTTCCATTACTAAAACAATTACCTTTTATCTAAAGTGAAAATCTTGTGAAGCATGGATTTATTTTCTATTTGTGATCATGGATATATTACTAAGAAAACCTGACAATTTTTCATTGTCCACAGTATTTTAAACTCCCTAGAACTCAATATATGGAAACCAAGAGTAATGCTTCTACTGTTCATTACAGGCAGTCATTTAAGGCAGGAGGGGAAAATTCAAGCTTTTAGTCAAGTGGCTTGATGAAGGAAAAAACCAAAAATTCTTTTCAGGCTTAAACTGGGCTGAAGATCATGAGTAAAGAGAGTTAACCAGAACCTCAGAGTAAGTACTACATAAACACAGCAAAAATGTTTCTACCTAGAAGTCATTCAAAAGGTGCAACTTTCAAAAAAATAAAATAAAATGTCATTCTGACTTGGTAATTGGTTACATATGTTGCCTAAACAAAATAAAAACCTAACTTTTTGGGTATTGTTAGCAGTATCCTTCAGTTCCTATGACAGTTATACCGCATGAGGGAGAACTATGCTACATTTATGAAGAATTTAATAAGTATAAATTTACTATACACTCAGATTTGTAAAACTATCACATGAACATTGAGGTTATTAAAAAAATAGTTCAGGATTCAAGTCAGTCATTAAAAAGGTATTTTCCAACAAAGTCTCATACAGAAGTGCAAACATACACCAAATGATTAAATTATTCAGAACTCAACATGACCCAGCATTATTAAAATATCACTGATGGATTTGCACATTTCACTTTCAAGTAACTCCTTTCATCCAGGAGAAGCTCTCTGATTTTTTCTTCTTCCTTTCCCCTGATGTCAGACAAGCAAGAGACAGAACTGTCTTGGAGTAATTTCTTTTTTTAAACAGCATCATTTAATTTGCAAATGCAGAACGAGCTAATAAAGTAAAATGATTTAAAGCCTCAGTCATGAGGTTTCCAACAAAAAAGAGTATCTTTCCTACCCTACAAGATACAAATAATCTGGAAAAGAGTGTCAGTATAATTTTTTTCTTTTTTCATCTCAAAGCAAAGTTTTATTCTCTTACTGCCTAGTACACAGTAAAATAAAAGACTTTATATTTAAATAGTTTTGCATAATTACATCACTTGATTAAAAGCCAAGTCATGGCTGAACGTCATGTCCAACAAAGAAGTATATCTACTTAAAATATAAACCCACATATTTAAGTTTAATAAAAGATCTCAGAATCCTGAGTAAGTATAGGGCCTTAGCAAACAAGAGAGTCCCATATTACTGAGCTCCAATCGGTTAGAAATTACAATGCTTTATTTTTGAGATGTATTTAATGCAACACAAACGGAGCCTATTTTTACATTTTACAAATGAAAATGTTTTCGTCTTTTAAATTTGTTCTTAAATATTATTTAGATTACAATCAAAGCCCTGGTAGGACTCTGACTACTCCAAAATACAAGACAGTCATTATAAGGATATCAAACTTCCCAGGTCCCATTTCAACACAAGTTGTATGTGCAAGGGGAAAGTGAGCAAATATAGTAAGATGATTTCAGACTCACCTAATTTTCAGATATGTCATATATACTTTACGAACAGTATTTCCAAAAAAAATGCAAGAAATTCATGAAGGGTTGCAAAAATTGTTTATTTTTAAGCATTAGCACCAGATTTGGGCAGTTCTCTTTTTCCAAGCATGGTCTTAAGGCTCGTTTCACACATTGCTTCTGTAGCTCAGCACTGTTGGGCAAGAATATGGAAATCCAGGCTCCTTTATATTCGACGAATGTAAAATTAACTGTTTCTATTTTAGTTCTTATGAATGTAGCTAGAGTCAAAAAACTTTAAGAACTTGGAAAGAGACTGCAATGCACCTACAGGTAAAGCAGAGATTAAACAGACCAAGAAAAAACATCAGAGCAAATGACATTAGGCTTCAGTTCTGCACTGACAAAGTGAAGTGGTCCCTTGACCATCATGAAGCTTGACCAATCTGATTGCCTTCTACAATGAAAACTACCTGTATGGATGAGGGGAGAGCAGTGGCTATTGAGTACCCTGACCTCAAGGCTCTTGACACTGTCTCTCATGTCACCCTTACAGCCCTGCACCTGAGGAGGAATAACCCCAGGCCCCAGAACAGGTTGGGGACCAACCTGCTGGAAAGCAGATCTTCAGAGAGGGACCTGGCGGCCCTGGTGGACAACAAGCTGTCCCTGAGCCAGCACTGCCTGTCTCCAAGAAAGCCAGTGGTGTCCTGGGGTGCATCAGGAAGAACATTGCCAGCAGGTTGAGGGAAGTGATCCCGACTCTCTACTTAGCCCTGATGAGGCCTGGAATGCTGTGTTCAGTTCTGGGCTCCTTGGTACAAGACAGACAGGAAGAGAGTCCAGTGGAGGGCTACAAAGACGATTAAGGGACTGGAGCATCTCTTTTACAAGGAAAAGCTGAGGGGCCTGGGCCTGTTCAGCCTTAGGAAGAGATGACTGAGAGGGGACCTCATCAATGTCTGTCAGCATCTGAAGTGAGGGTACCAAGAGGATGGAGCCAGGCTCTTGCTGATGGTGCCAAGCCAAAGGACAAGAGGCACCCGGCAGAAACTGATGCACTGCAAGTTCCAGCTGAATATGAGTAAGAACTTCTTTACGGTGGGTGACTATGCACTGGAACAGATTGCCCAGAGAGGGTGTAGAGCCTCTGTCACTGGAGATATTCAAGAACCAGCTGGACACAACTCTGCACTATGTGCTCCAGGATGATCCTGCTTAAGCAGGCAGGTTGAACCAGATGACTTGGTCTCTTCCAACCTGACACACTCAGTGATTTTGTGTCTAGACAGGCAATGGCATTGCTATTTGACACAGTATTGTTTGGCTTCTTAGGGCATAAGGAAAAGGTATTTGTTAAGTCTGAAATTCATTAACAAGAATTATTCAGCAGCATTTCCAATGAACAAGAAAACACAACAGAAAAGTTTAAGAAAACTTAATCTAACTGGGATTATGAAGTGCCCTTTCATTCATGATGATCATGAGGCATGAAAAAGTAACTAGCACATGTCTCTCTGCTTTAAATAAAGGGACGGTAAGTAAACGGATGTCAAGAATCTTGGAGGAAGAATTAATTAATACCAAAAAATATAAATAAAATGGTGACAGAAATGCAATGCTACAAATTACTAAAATAGCTTTAAAAAGTTTTTTAATGCCTTAATTTGACATGTGATAAAAATCATCACTTAAAAAAGATAACATTATTTGCAAATTGAGCAAGAGGACCTGATGATAGCTATATATAATCAGTTGTCACCTTGCAGCTCAATTAGCCCTCATGTAAAAATGAGGCATGTAAGGAGAAATGAGGTTTTGACATTATCTCTGCCAGCAAGATAATTACACAGCCTTCATTTAACAGTAGGGCAACACTACTGTAGCAACAAATTAACTCAGCTCCATTTGCAATTCATGGTGTGTTTTCTCATTTAATACCATTTGTCTTACCCCAAGTGAATGTTTCCATTAGTTTTCTCCAGCATAGCAAAATACTCTTTGACTTCATAGATTACATCACCAACCACTTTAGTTCCAGTAACTTTCTGAAAGCTGTATAAATTTGATTAAGTGATTTCCCCCCTCCCCTCAACTTTAACTAAACCATTCTTTTTTTGGTTTACAGCCAAATAATAATATAGCAGGTGCTTTTGAATTTAATGAGCAAGGACCTGATTCCTTCACATGTTCATTCATTACTGTAGTTGACACCAGAAGCACCAGTTTCCTTTGCTTTATGAAAAATATACGAATTCAGATGTATCTGTTAAGTCCAAATGAAACTTCAGCAGCACCGGTAGCTAAAATGTTACACATTGCTAAATGGAAGTGTTATTAAACATAACAAGCTTGGGCACAAAACTGAGACCCAAACATTTCAACCCAGATTGTTATGTCTATCTTTGGTTACTATTCAGAAAACATGTACACACAGGATTTTTTTTTAATGCATGCAACTTTGTAAATGGCATTTAAGAAGGGACTGTGGGCCAGAACTAACTTCCCACAAACTTGGATGTGCACTAACCTAATTTCTAGACTTCCCTTAATTATTGCCAACCTATTGGAAGACAGCATTTCAATAAAGCTCTGAAGAGATCCTTAGTACATGTGCTAAACACTCATGTACAAAACCTAAGAACACCCTTCCTGGCAGCAGTCACTTAGCTCTACATGTGCTTTCTGTAAGTCTGGAGAATAATCATCACCTGCTGGTGGCTTCACTGCCAACTAAGCAGAAGGCAGAATAAACGTCTGAAAATTGCCACACTTCGTGGCCTAGGAAGGTGTTAACATACTATTACATACCATTTTGGAAATACTTGAATTGCTAACCATCTTTATAAGGGACACAATTGCTAAACCTTTTTCTGAAAGCAACATGACTAGCTTGAAGTCTTTTCTAAATCTTCGAAAATTCCTGTCTTTTAAAGAAAGGTCCAATCTGCATCAGAATGTCAATTACACTGGAACCAAAAAATGCACAAAGGACCGTCTGTCCTGTTTTTCAGAAGGAAATGAAGAAATTAATTACACATTTCCAAAGCCAATTTCTCAGCATCTTCATTTTCTTCCTCATAACCATGCCTTCACTGTAATAAAAGAAGCTTTTTCATTAGTCATGCAAAACTCTAAGATGATTTATAACTTCTTGATCTTCCCAAGAATTCTTACTATAAAAGCTTAAACCTGACTACAACTTCAACTGTACTGACAAATACATAGAGGAGGTAGTAGAGGATCGTCCATCACAGTGACAATCCATCACAAAAATAACCCACCCAGAACATATAGGCCTAAAAACTTGAAATGGTCACTGCAGCCAGTACAAATTGTGGCAGCTTGGAACGGCCAGGTTTCTTTAAAGGAAGGTCCTTCTTTGTCTACTATTCCCCTCTGCATCAATAAACAAATTTTGAGAAGATATGCACTGGTTTTAATCACATACTGTAAAAGATTAGCTGGTTTTTGCACCAGTCGTAGGTCTGTTATCATTCCCATCATATTGAAAGCTTATCCAACAGATGCCCTCCTCTTACCCTCCAGTGGTTCTTTGTGCGCGCAAGATTAACACACTAACACAATGTTTTTTCTGTATTAACCAGCATGAGATATTTGGAGGAGTCTTTGTTGCCATAAAATAAGGAAAGTTGCATTAAAGGCATCCAAATTGTGTTCACTTGCAGGGAACAACAGTAAAAGACGATGCCAGCACTTTGTGTGAAGTATTCCATGCAAAAACTAATTAAAAGGGTTGAAAAACAGTATTATAGGTAGTCTTTTGAAACTTCATTTAAAATTGGCTACCAATGATATGCTCAATGTCACCTTTTTCTAGTAAGAATGAACAACCTCTCTGATAATAATCTAAACCACTACAAAAAGCATAACCATTTTTTTAAAGTATTTAACAAACATGAACTCTCTGCTTGTCAAAGGAAAGCAACAACTATTTTCCAAATTAATTAAATAGAATAACAAATAGAACTGACACACAGATGATTTATCTAACTAAAGTTCACAAGATATATTTAGCCTATAGTAAAAGAAAAGGTGTCACTTTTTGTTACATGATTCCAAGGTGACTGCTTATATTTTGAACTGCTAGGCTAATGCTAGCCTGAGCACAAATCTGTCTTTTATTTCATAATTAATTCTCAGTGTCAAAACCAGTAGATGTCTTTTTTTGTATCAACATACTCTGTCTGTTAATTATACCACCATAAAAATCAGGCTTGAAATCAGAATAATGTTGTGACAGCATGAAAGCACATAAAGAGATTTATAAAGGAAATACCAAATTCAGGCTCAAGCAAGCAACCAAGTGAGCTCCTGAACTCACTTGACTGCAAGTCTCAGCTTCAGAAAAACTTGGGTTTCTTTTAACTGGATAACTGAAAAATACATGCAAAGTGAAACTGGTTGTGCTGGTATCTTAATATGTAAACCAAACAGCATTGTTTTAAAGGTACAAAGGTTGTATTTTATATCATTACTATCTACTTGTATGGAGAATGTAGAGCCCCAACCAACAGAGGCAAGTTTGTTTGGGGTAGAATGGTGACACAGAAAGGAAACTGCTGAAACATACAGTGCTGTGGCTCACTCTTAGAACCCCACTGCCTACCAAGTGCTTAGGAGTTGAGGTTCCAGAGCTGAATTCTTAAGAGTTAGACCCCACGAGACAACTTCCCCAGAACCATCTCCTCCACTGCTGTTAAACACCATCTCCAATGCTGTTAATAAAGCGTGGCTGTGCACATCATACAACAATCTGGACTTCTCTGTGACTAAGAGGTCTATGCACCCATTGTCCTTGAACTTCCTCGAAGGCAGAAAGCCTTGGAGAAATGCTGTCTTCCCATGACTGGTCCTGTGCTCTGCCTGATTGAAATGGGAAGTAATTTCAATGACACACTCAAAATTCTCTCCGAACAGCGCTTCAGCTACTTTTTCTGTTGCAGACTAACAAAATGGAGAAGTACTCCAAGTATCTGCTGTGCTTACATCAAGCTAGGCCTGCATGCTGGAGGATGTTTAGCTCTGCAACCTGAAACACAGAGCAAGCTGAGGTTCTGCTGCACAGAGCATCCGTGTTGATGGGTCTCAAGTGCTCGTTTTCCAGCTGTTAGCTTTCATCTAACACAGATCCCAACTCCTTTCCTGAAACCTGACCCTGACATCTCAGCATCAGTTTTACACTAATACAGTTCTAAAAGAACAAAACAAACCCCGAATCACCTGTTTCTTTTTCCTGTTTCCAAAAGCTTTTAATAACCCTACAGAACTGTGACCAGCAGCGATAGCGATGGCCCAGCCCTCCTTCCTTGACTGCTATTCTCATCTCAAAAAAAGCTCAGGTTTCAGATTCGAAGACTCCAGCATCAGTTGAAATCTACCACCAGCATCAAGAAATCTAATTCAAGCCTTCCATCACTTTACATGCCACTCAGGTATTTTTATCCATTTTATTTCATGCCACCTCCTCCTCCCTTGTTAGATAAATAAGATTCCACAATTTTTTTACTGTTTTTTTAAATGCTTCTAGCATTAGCAGTTCTCTGACTTCTTCCTGTCTCTTGTGCACAGAACATTTTTCACAAACTCATCTGTACAGCTTTCACCTTTCCTCCAGTTAATTCCCTTTGGAAGACCCTCATCTGCCATGCTGCCCATGGGAAATCCAACTGATTTATACTGACAAGTTAATTAAAAACCCCAACAGAACAGCTTATTCTTATTTACCAGCCAACAGTCACATATCCTGCTATACTATTTCCCTCAATCTCCTTTGCATGCATGTCTTTATCTCCTTGTGGCAGGAACAGTGGTTTTATACTTGGAAAGCATATATTACTTTGTGAGAAACACAAAACAAGTATAAGTATGTGAGACTTAAGTCCCCAAGGAACAAAAATCCCAAGTTGTAAACATGTTAGAAATGACTGATAAATTCCAATTAAAATAGTAAAAATTAAGTCTGCCAATGTCTTTTCTATCTTTTATAAACTATGCTAGGTCTAGCTTTGCTTTGTAATTTTCAATTCCTTTTTTTTAGTGAAATGATTCAACCCACCCAAATGCTGAGAAGTGGGATGCAATGGTGCAAGCAAGTGCACAAATTCCAGCTGAGAAATTTCAGTGAAATGATCAACTACTTCACTAGATGGAAAAGAGCAGGATCAACTAAGGATGTGCATCCTCTTACCCTACCCTCCTTTAGGGACTTTAGGACTCTAGGGACTGTTTTATGCCAGTTTGGCTGTTCTATTTAACTTCTCCTTAGGATACTGAATAAATTGTTAACCTTCAGGGTGCTGGTAGGGGGAAGTTACAATAGAAGAATGTTCCAAATTCTTTAATGAAACAAGTCCTATGCTGCTGAATTAATCTATTCTACCCTGAAAAAGAAAGATGGAAATAAAACCTAAAAGCCAACAACCTTAATCAAAAGAAAACCTGATATATATTAGGGAAAAGAAGCTAAGAAAACATTTCTCTTAAGAACGACATTATAAATAAGTTTAGATGAATTATTCTAAGTTTTCAATTCTTTTACACTCTTGGCATTAATAATTTGAAACTATATTTCATAGAAGTTTTTTAAAGAACTTCATGTGTATTAAATAGTTTCATAGAACATACTGACAGAAAGATGTTCGGTTTAAGGGAAAACAAAGCCTAATTTTTAAAAACATTAATTTCTTGACTTACTAGCGAGGAAATACAAATAAATGATATGAATTAAAGACATGTTTGGTCACTTTACTGAAGGTCCAGTTACATTCTCTCGTCCATCTGACAACTGGCTGGATGCAATTAATTTAACAAGGGAGCTGAATGTATATTAAAAAGAAAACGGAGCAATAACGTGGCACTTGCCAATATTTCCAAAATATTTTGAAGTTCCACTTGCTCATGCATTAATCACATATGTTATTACACATACAACATTATGAAACAAAAATATTTCAATACAAGAATTTAGCATAACAGTACAACTCTTATTATGAGTTTAGACATTGAGGCAATTCATGTTTCTAAAACCACATATTAACATCCTAAACTACTGGGTTGTTCTTCAGTTACAGATCAGAGGAAAACTTAAACAAATGTGTAGTTAAGTGTAGATTACTATTTTCATGCTTTCTGGGCTTTTTTCCCAGAAGCAGCAGATCAATATAATCAAGAATTCAAAAAATAATATGCATTTTTTATCTACAGCAAAGCAGTCTGTTGTTTTTTTAGACTAAAGGAATATTTCTGTAAGCACATTTCATATATTAGACAAGGTTCTTAGAAAGTGTAATCATTTTGGGACCTTCCCTCACCTTTCACTCATACAGAAACATTAAGAGACCAAGCTAATACACTAGACAGAGACACTGTTAATGGCTGAGTTCCCTATAACTGGTCAACAGCTTTACAGAGTGAAGGTTTTGGACAGAGGATAAAAAGAGCAGCTTTGATAAGGCAGTCAAGCCAGGCTGTAGACTGTGGTTAATATTCCTTGCTGATTTAATAGTGGTAATTCCCAAGATAGGCATTGCTTCTGATGTAGGACTACCAAAGCACTTGAATTTAAATGTTTCCCTGTAAAATTTAAGCACTTGGTCAAGTGCATAAATCTCTATCAAGAGACTGCATGCACCCTTTCAATATTGAGTACAATTCAGTTAGCCAAAAGACTAAGTGAGATTAAGTCTCTGCCAAAACTGGTTCTTAACCACTCAATTAAGTCTGACATGCTTTAAGAGACAAAAGGTGTTTAATCAGTTGTTACGGGTCTTTCTGACAGCTTGAGTATATGCACTGTACTCTACTCTGTTCTTACCCAAGTCAATCCCCAAAACTTCTGCAACATTACTTCAAGTCCAGGAAAGGCAACACAGCATACTTCCCATTTCCAGACCGGATACACACTGGTGCCAAAAATAAATATGAAGCTTCAGGTAACAGGAAAGACAAAGTAAAGCTGGATGGTGATGTGAAAGACAGTCATTAGTCCATCAAACTAGACAGGTTTCCAAACAACTTGATTGTATTATTTCTCAACTCTAGCTTACATTATCAAAAACTAAAGGTAAAATCCCACCAGGACACCGTTTGTCCTAAGTAACTCATTACTGCTAAAAGGGGCTGTCCTGCTTACCCTTTTTCCATCTTGCTGCCAGCTTCACTTTCACTTATCAGAAATGATGTTTCTCCCCTTCTCCAGATCACTTCCAGCTCACTAAGGTGATGACAGTTAACTTCAAAAGAAAAGTCTGTGGTTTTTTCCCCCTGTTTTGGTGGATCAAGGCAACTTAGAAATTGGTTATAACTCAGAGCTCTGGCAAAATGTAGGACAGGAACCACACGGCCCAGGGCAGGTAGGTTAAGAGCTAGGACAGAATTAAAGAAAGCAAGAAATGAAGCTAGCTTTTGCCTTCCAGTGGCAGGAAACCACTGGATCAACTCAGCTACCCCAGAGACATAACATTTCAAATTTCCAGTCATGTTTTCCTTAAATAATAGAAAGCCACAATATCCATTTCAATTTTCATTCACTGAAGGACTGAAATAACTTTAAACACAAACAAGCAATATTTTGTTTCCTTCAAGCTTCCCACGTAATTCAGATAATGCAACACGCCTGGAAGAGGCTTACTGAGCTTGTATGACCCACTACCATTCAGTAAACAATTCACATGCAGAACTGCCTCCCTTTGCATCAAACGAATTGTGTTATAATGGAATGAGTGTGATACTTGAAAGAATTGCTTACAATTGCACATACAAGAGAAAAAGATAGCTAAGTCTAAATTAAGATGTTGGCTATGAAGTTTCCAATAGGACCTTGACATGACTGTTGACCTACTCATGACATGATCACACCAGTAAGGATTTGGAATTCTATTAGTATTACCAGAGGAAAAAAGTCAAGGAGTCATCAGGAAAATAAATCTATATCTGCTACTCCATCAGCCAATTACTGTTGTTAAAGTGGAATTAGATGAGTATTGACAATGTGAAGGGGATAAGGATTAAGCAGATGACAGAGCATACAGCTAGCATTGCTGTTCTTTTTTTTTTTTTCCACAGAAAGCCTTAAAAAAACCTCAGATGGGAAAGGAATATACTATACAGAATACACTGTTGTAACTCTGATCATGTCCTGAAGTAGCAGCTATATACATCAGCCTTCCAGCCAATCAAAAACTAGGCCAAACTCCAAATACAGTATTGGACTCCACTAAGGCAAGAGTTTGACATGACATTAACTTGACAACTCACTTCAACCTCAATTATCTGAATGCCACAAAGTAATGCAATTAAATTATGTTAGAGGTATTTTTCTTAGTTCTTAAGAACTGTTTCAATGTAATAAATGAAACCATAAAAATTTCTCAGTTAAATGAAGCAGTCTTCATGAAGACAGTGGACTTTTGACATTTAAGAAGCTAACTTCACAGCTATTTTGTAAATCTTTTTAAATACTCCAAGTAATGGGAAAAAGGGCAGATCTGAAATTCCTACTGATTATTTATTTTGGCTGATATACCTATCAGGCTGCAATCTGGCTTTAGCATTGGCTACAATCCCCACTAATTTCTTTCTAAACACAGTCACACATGCAAAGAGTGTATTTCTACGTGGAATGAACATCACACAAAAACTCAGCAAACAATTTCCTCCTGGGGTCTAGACTGCCCAAACACTAAACTTCTTTAGTGTAGTATAAAGGACATAAGTCAATCAGTGTGAATGAATGGTATTGAAGCTGTACAAAGGTAATATAAATTTTAATAGTATGCAATTCTTCCGGAGGATGCTAATAACACTGAAAAATATAGGAAAAAAACCCCCAGATAGACTGTGTCAAATTCTCTTTTGAATAAAACCCTTATTATCTCTGAATGTCACCATTTTTAAAGAATCCAAAACATTTGTTTCCAGCAAAAGTGTTAAATTCCTGCAGAATTACACAACTATAAACACAGAAGTTATATTTTCTTACACAATCAGAAGTACTGAACCATGAACTCTATCTCTACACAAACCAAAGGAAGAAACTTACCATATTCAAGCAACTTACTAGCATTGTATTAATCAGTTTGCTTATCTGGTCCAAAGTAACATCAAGACTGGCAGCTGACATAGTACAAGGTAAGAGGAAAGCGGAAGGAACGAAATCACCGAACTTCTACAGATTAAAATTTCAAGTGATGAATAAAAAAAGATAGAATGAAGATGCACGCACAGCAATTATTTAATTTTATTTAATAGTTTTCAGTGCTCTTGGATGTAAATGTGCTTTATAGACAGTTCAAATTCAAAGAATTAGTCTGCTGTCATTTCTGTTCGTGCTTCTCTTGACTAAACCTAGCAGAGACCCAATTCTTATTCTGGGCTACCAGAAAGCAAATGTCTGCTTCCACCTTGACCCATCATTCTTGGAACTCAAGGGACCTGCCCTTCCTGAAAATTTGCCAAGAATTTTCTTGGCATTATCTTTTACCAGTACCTCAGGGAAATTTAACCTTAGACACTACTAAAACAGGAAAACACAACATTTTTAGAATATTCAGACAAAAGTTAAAGTAAGTCTTAGAGGTCACTACAGCCATAGATCTAGACATAAAAAAAAATTTAAAAATTAGCATGGTTTCTGTTGGAAAAAAGCTTCGAGTATAATCAACTGAAATATAAATGACATTGTCTAAAATAATTAAGGATAACAGAGGGTACTAATTACTAAATATAAATGACCTGGCCAGTAAATCAATAAAATCAGTGCTTCTAAGTTTCTATTCTAACTATCTCTACCTGTTCACAATGCATTCTGAAGGGAGATAAAGCAAACTGGAAAAAAAAAAAAAAATCAAGCAACTCTACCTGGTTTCTTACAGCTTTACACCTGACATTTAAGTGACTTTGAGGTCTAACAAAGGCAAAAACACTGATCAAATGTTGAAGCATTTATAAGGTTACTCCCACATGGGTTTCTCTCATGCTAATAACTAAGTTTATGCCAAAAAGCCTTTCCTCAAGGGAATTAATAAATTTAGGTTTGTCACTTAAGCTGGCTACATCTTTTCACAAAACTTGAGGCATTTAATAATCATTTACATCTGAATGACTGTCAAATTTAAGTGGATTGTCAAATTAACTTGGAATTTCCTGAAGATATTGGAATGAGGCAAGAGGGAAGAAAGAAAAGTGATGACAGCTCACATCACTTCCACAGAAAACCCAGGTAAAAAAAGACAATAAAAAATTGGCTTTCCACTAGAGAATGACAATGGATAACACACCTCTCTCCCTCTTCTTGACAAAACAGATTTATTACGCTGGAAAAAATAGAGGTACCAACTCTGCAGAATGTATCATCAACAACAGAGGTTATACGAATCTAGATGTACATTTCAGTTATTACAGAAAATCTAAGATAAGGTGCCTAGAAGTTCAAAGTAATGTCATTCAGAGAGACAAAGAAAGTTGTTGAATTTTTTTTTCTAAGTTATATTAACTCTACTAATATACAGTAGATCTGGACAAACTTTTTTTTTTTGCCTGCGTACAGAGGAAACACCGCAGACCTCACAGCACGGACCTCGCATGTTCCACTGCTATGAGGCTCTGGCGATCACTCTCAGCTTATCCCTAAACACAGGAACTATACACCTGACCTCCAGAAGTGTCTCTACAACGTGGCTGCCCAATGTCACTCAAATGAAGATTTTCTTAACGGCACATGAAAATGTTTCTACAATTTTCCTTTTCTTCCCTAATCTACGATTTCCACTTAAACAAGCCATCTGTTACCATAATCCATTCTTTCAACTTGTTGCAAGTATTCAAAAATTAGTACTGTATTAAAATAGACACTTACTTTCAGAATTACGTGCACGTTTAATACCAATAGATACACCCTAGCCAAACCACATTGAGAGAGAAATTTGAGCTTTTAAAAGTGAGAAGAAAATTACTTCTGATATCTTTTTCAGCACCCTTCACTCCCAAGGAGAATCTCTTAGTGACTTTCCAGAGGTCAAGCAACTGCAATGACAGTACTTAAAACCAAAAAACATCACAACAGTTTTTAGGGAACTGGTCAGTCCCCAGGTGGACCTAACTGGCATTTGGCAAGATTTTTATGAACTTGTACGACCTCTGTCTACAAACAAAAAACCACTCAAATTTATAGTATTTTCTTGATCTGCACCAGAATGATGTTCCACTAGCAAGCTTATGCCCACTAGTTGTTATGCCCAGCTTTACACCTCAGCTGCTCTTCAGATCAGCAATCAGAATAGGCTGAGCAGACAGAGAAACGGACAAAGAAGTTTTAACAAATTAAGTCAGAGGATGCCTCTATAGCCTATCAACTACTACACACTTGTTGATTTGCTTACTTAGGACAAATGAATACTTTAACATTCAGGTGCCAGAGAGCAGAGATGAGAGAGCAGCAGTAAGATTGTCTGCATTGGTAACTCATACACATATTCTAAAAACAAATGGCTATCGCACAAGCAGCTGGCTGATGACTAGAAGTGGACAAAAGAGGTGATTACATTGCCCTCTCAAAGAGATACAACTGAAACATTGTACTGAAGAGCATTTACAGTTAAAACAGTAATTTTGACAATTCACTACTCTTACACCACCATTAAACTTAACAGCTTTGATCCTGTGTTAGGATCTTTTCGGCATTTAAAAAACTCCCAACCTCAAGTAGAGCTTTTGTATTTAAGCACTTGTAAAGAGTTGAAAACTGAGAGAGAAAACTTAAGAAGGGTCACATTTAAATGACTGCAACTTCGTTTGAATTCAGAGTGCAACTGGCAGCATCTCTTCTCAGTTAAGGGACATTACAAATACCCGTAACAGTGATTGAGAATAAAGGGCAAACGAGCAAGAACACACAAACAAGTAAAATGCAGAAATATAAACTTCAACCAATCCACTAAATGTAACCTGTCTTGCCAGATCTTTTTCAACTTATTGGAAAAGTTGCTCTACTTAATATTGACAAAGAGATGTGTAAATCAATACATTTGGAACAAGCAATATATTTTAATTTAAAAATGTTCAAACTGCAACAGTAAATCTATGCACTTAGCACATACAAATCAGAGGGGTTTGCTTGTTGGGTACTTCTGACAAGATAATACAAGATGGTATGCAAAGCTCAGAATCCAGTAACATCACAAACATTTTGAAAAACACACTAGCTAAAAGCAGGAACATGTTGAAATGAACTCTATTACCATTGGCTTGAATTTACCTAATGAAGTCAAGGAAAAGACACCATGGAAAAACTCTCAGTTTCTTGTTTTGCAATATGTTCCAACTACTTGCTACTGTCATAAAGTTCAGACTCAGGCAGCTCTCAGCAAAATGAACGTCAGAATGAGAAAAGAAAACAAGTTATTAAAAAAAAAATCTAAAAGTCTCAAGTGTAAATAAAGACTCCTTTTTTATTTCTTATGGTATAATACTGCCCCCACACATTCTCCTCATGCTACTTCAAAATTACCTCGCCACGTTTCCTAATCATTGTCTCTCAGATGAACTAAGTCTAAAAAGTTTTCAATGAAAATATACAAATCTAAAACCCATTACTCTATTCCACGTTTTAACATGGACCTAGGTGTGCCATACTGCAAAAAAAAAATCCCAGGTATTATTATTGTTATTAAAAAACATGCTACAGTAAAATAGGAGTTTCTTCTCAAGTCTGCAAAATATACTTTTAGCATTTTTCAAAATAAAAGTTTGGTAGGAAATCATTACTAAAAGGGGATGAAGTAGGATTCTATTAACTATGTATTGACAGAGTAATTATTTCAGAAGGAGAAGGTAAGCTGGGACAGTCTCAAGCCTCTCAAGTTAAAGAAGTGTTAATTAATGTCTTCCATAATAGTTATTTATGGTTCTCATTTTATGTTCGTCACCATGGAAAGGTAATTGTGATAAAGGCAGACAAAACAGTCTTAAAAAGGAAAAAGCTGTAGAGATTATTTCAGAATAGTCTTAAATTTATGAAGCTATAATTGCATATGTTAGAAACAATGATGTCACCTTTATTGCAAACACCTGCATAGACCAAAAATTTTCTTGGCAGTGCTACCGTTCTTCTTTGTGTTTGCCCTACTTGCTATAGCCTCAAATATAATCAAAGTTTCAGCTGTTTCTGCAAATGAATTCATCAAGTTTGTAGTAATTTGAAATTGGACTACAACTTTGATCATAACAAATTAGTGCTAATAAGGCCAACTGTTCATTCACCATCGTGCTATGTTAGATTTGTGATGAACGGTAAAAGACTGATTATTATTTTACTTGTAACTACAGTCAGAGAACATTAGAAGCAAGAGCCAGCACAAATCATTCTAAATGGATTTCAACAACTGGGATCTCAAAAAGAATGAGAAAATATTTCTCATTTCTCTTCCTCCCCATTTCCTATAAACACCAACCAGTAATACATTCATGTCTAATAGCTAACCCCTACCCAAAGGTAAAGTTCATAAATGGCTTCTGGGAAATGGTTGTGGATAACAAAATAGTGTTTTAAGAATACCTCTAAATTCCACTGGAATGTGCAAACCCCGAAATACACTTATCAAGTAATAGAATTTAAGATTGTTGTAACTGCCCCGCAAGCCAGTTTGATATCCCTAAACAAGACAGTGAGAAGTGTATTTAATATATCATGATGGTTCTTTAAAAAGGTTTCTCATGACATTTTAGGTCAAATAGAGGCTTAAATAATTCAGAAAGAACATTTATCTTATTCTTATTACTAAAAGTGAAAAATGCAAAGTATCAAAAGTTTGTCGAAAACAACTGCATTGTTTTCTTGATAATTTGAGTTCTATCTTCAAAACCCCATTTCTCTCTCTGCCAACACACCCATCCCACAACAAAGTTTTGGATGTAATTTAAGTAGTGGGGAAAAAAAAAAAATCTGACTTTTCCTGGTAAACTGCCAAGGATTTTTACTAAAGTATTAAAGAATTTTCCCCTTTGAATGAAAGACGGCTGCTGGTTACAATACTCTATCCCTTGCAATCCAAGTAAATCCCTTCTGCTGGGATGACTGTCTTGAATCAGTCCCTGGAAGGCCAGAGTTCATAATGCTCCTAAGCAGCTGTGGTATTGTTTTCAGCATTGATGCACTGCCAAGCAAGGCCTGTTACTGCTTTTCAGTCTCTGCTGTCACCACTCTTCAATGGCAACACAGAAATAAGCATTAGGCTTACTGTGACAAATAAATTTATTTAAAATGACTTCCAAAACCAGTACAAACAACGTGGCAAGGAAAGAAATGATGAATAAAGAATACTGTCAAAAAGACCCGAAGAGAAAATGCCATGAAAATGCCAAAGGAAAAAACATGAAAAGAAAATGCCATGAAACATTTCTGGGAAATGAGAGTCCAGGAAACAATATATGTGACAATACAGCAGGTGGTTTTCTCTTTATCCTCTTCCAGACATGCCCTTGCAGTGACACTAAGTGGCAGTCCCAGGCAGGACTGATGCAAGAGGGAAGGGAGGTTCTGGTTTATTTTTTGTCTTATATAAGACAATTAAGCAAGACATTTGTAGCTTATATTTGGACAACACAGAACTCTGAACATTCTTGCTAAATATATGAAGGTTAAGGGTTTGGGGTCATACAATGCATGCACTGGGTTACAGGATAGGAACCAGACAGAGCATGATGGAGCCAGCAAGCTGCCACTTCATGCAGCGCCTCTCCGAACACTTGCTTCTACTCACATGCACATGTCCCCTGAGTCCTAAGGAATACTACACAGATTTCCTGTGGTCTCTAGAATTCACACATCTAAGTCAGATAGTGAGAGGCCTAACTGGCCAAGTCTGACAATTCAGACAGAATGCCAGGGATGGAAAAAAAGCACGGCACCTTGCTAGAAACACAGGTGATACTGACAGCGCAGCACGAAGAATCAGACTCCTAGAAATGAGAGCCTCAAAGCACTAAGATTTAAAAAGGATCTCTCATTGTTTTACAAAATAAATCTTCTACAATTTAAATTTTTTTAGTAAATCTATATAATACTTATTTAATAAATACTCAAGCACAGAGAAACACTTTGCATCTGTTTTTGGCAATGAATACTATAATCTGACTAACACATCAGCAAGAACAACCTTTTCTTTTACCATATCCCCATTTAAAAATTCCTTTATTTAATAAATATGCATCTTTCTGCTACATGGTCTACATCAAAGATCTTTCCTTGTTCTTCTTAAAGACCATGCACTATAAACCCTCTTCTGCGCCACCGATTCTAAATTTCATCTATAAAAGTCATTTTACATATACTACAAATAACAATACATGCCCCAGTTTGAATATTAAAGCTGTAATTCAATTTCAAGGTTCTTCTGACAGTGTTCCAGTATCACACCTTTTTTTTTCCAAGATGCTACTTGAATCCTTTTTAGTAAATTCACAAACTACCACAAATCAAAGCTTAAAAGCAGATTTATTTCATCAAGAACTTCAGTAGAGCTTGTTGCTGTCCATGCAAACAGTAGTAAGACGGTGGTCCTAAAGTATAAAAATAGCAATTAACAGAAATAGCTAAAATTAATAAAAGAAGTTACATGATTCCATGTTTATAACCCATACCCTAACACCCATTCTTTTCAACTTGCCACGTGTGTTCTCCTTGCATTCCTACCAAACAGAAGGGAGGGTGTTATTAGCTATTAGACAGATACATGAAAAACCCACATTGAGATAAATACAGATTTACAGAGTGTAAACTCACTGAAGTCTCTGTTCCTTACATTTTATTAGCTTTGATTACTCAGAGATACCTAACTAATAGACAATACTAGGCTTTGACTGGATGAAATAAATGAAATTTAGCTTCTATGAATCTGGTTACCAGTCTCAATAGAGTATAGGTGGTGGTCAGGGACTGGCCTGTGCCAGTCACATTTGGTACCAGTTGGCTCCGTAATGGAAAAAATCAACTCACCGTACACCAAAACGGAACCAGGAGTCCCTGCTGCTTCTGTGGAAAGGGTATTTAGGAATGGGAGGCAAAAGCCAAAAGGAGATACACACAGGAGGATGCAGAAGGGAGATGCCAGAACGGAACAAATGCTAAACAGAGGAGACGCAAGAGTGAGACCCACTGGTCTGTAGCTCCCCAGACACTCCTTTCTCCCCTTTTTAAAAATGGGAGTGATGTTTCCCTTTTTCAGTCACTGGGGATTTTGCCTGATAGCCACGATTTTTCAAATACGACGGAGAGTGGCTTGGCAACAACATCAGTCAGTTCCCCCTTCCCCGGGATGCGTGTCATCAGGTCACATAGACTTGTGGCTGTTTAGCTTCATCAAGTGATCCTGAATCTAGTCTTCACTTAGAGTTGGAGGGACTTCACTCCCTCCACATCCACGCAGGAACCAGGCACTTGAAGTTGTGTTTTGGGCGACATCAGCACAAACTCAGCCAACTCACACATGGAGCCTGGAACAATTCACATCATACACCACCCGTCTTCAAACATGCATAGGTTTAAGAAAGTATGAAGAGGGAACTGTGGGTGTCATCAGGAACAGAAAAAAGACTTAGGAAAAAAAGGGAAGTGGGAGCAAAAGATCCTGTGGCTAAAAAATTTTGTCAAATGGCAGCAGAAAAAAAAAAAACAAGGAACTAAAGTTCTTTGAGATGGCCAGAAAAGTTGTATTTGCTAACTGCATTTTGTATATTGCCAACAAGCAAACATGGCATTAAATTCAATCTTCAACCTGTTGAAAACGCATGTTTAAAGTCTGCCATGTGAAATCTAACACAGTAAACATATGCACTTGTTACGGAAAGTCCTAGAAGCAAGACGCATTTTCCCAACCCACAAAAACAAGACAGCGCTTCCCAATATAAACAAAAATGCATACAGAATTCAGAGACATCCACAGCCAGGAGAGCACACAAATTACCAATACCTAGCCAGAACATCTCCTGGCAAAACAAAGAAACACAAAGATAACAAGCCAAGGACTGGTATAATCCATAGTCCCGAGGTCAACTTGCTCCACTTGAAAGAGGCTAAACACAGAAAACACACGGCAAGACACTGGGAAAATCTCAGAAGGGTTCTCCCCAGTCTCAACCTTTCACAACCTACCATCCTGCAGCATATGACAAAAACTCATGGCAGTGCCTGCCAAAAAACCCTCCCTATCTAACCACTTTTTTTTGACACCTTTCAAATTAGCCATTGCTGCACATACTAGGTGAGACCCTGCCAAACACCAGAAGACCCTCGATCAGGAATAATCAGAACTAAACTAAGAGAACTGATGATTCCTGTTTTGGCTTAATTGACGAGGACTGCTGGTTTGGGTTATCACTTTTGTGAGAGAAAACTCAAAGTGCCTGGGGTTAGCCAGCCTTTTCTAAGTTTGTCAGAGACAAGTTCTGAAGTGTATAGGCGCTGCTGCTCAAACAATAAGCACCACTCCTTTTCAGGCCACACAACATCTAGATCATACTAAATAACACCCGACATGTGGATCAAGAAGACCAATCTCTATAAAGCATACAAGCATGAAAACTTTAATAAGATTGACGGACAAACCTGGACAAGTACCACCAGCTTCCTCAAAATGCTCAGTCAGAAGATGTATGCTAAGGAAAGCACATAAAGCTTTAAAAAGTCTGCTCTGAGAGAATTTGTGCCAGGCATTTTGCCAAAGGATAGATCATTAATGGTTTTGATGATCTCCCCTTGGAGAGGGGGCTGCCAAGACAAATCCTCTTAGTTATACTAGAGAGGTTAAGTGAGGTCAAAAAGTCCCACCTCTCCCCAGCTGTGGGCACTTCACCAGTTTGATAATTTTGATAATGAAATAAATGAATGCTTTAGGTGTTTACATTTAATTAGTCTGATGCCAGCAGAGTTTCTAATAACCCATATTATACTTGGGTTCGTGTCTGCTTTGATTAGCTCTCTTAACGGCCGACCAGCTCTGTCACCCTACTGGAATAATCTATTTTGCGCAAGTCAAGGCCATTTGAGACCTCTGGGCTATGTGTAGGCTGACAGCACGGCTGGCCACTTACAGCTCCTACAGCAAGACAGCAAGAGTAAAGGGGACACCAGATGTACCTGAATCTCCAGGCACTTTTCTGTCTCCCTTTAGGTTAAGGTAGACACAAGAGCCTGTTTATTTTCTTCTGAAGGCATAAGAAATAGCTGGGCTTGGTAACACGCTTTGAAAGCCATGGTGCACAATACCTCAAGGATATTATTTACCTTCCAAAGCAAGAGTGTCTGAACATTCACCTGTTCCCTAAACACCTCCATGCACAGGAGGCAAGAATTAATCTCCTTTCAAGAATAATACTTCTACAGTTGATCTCCATGGCAACAAAGGCAAAACTTAAAAGCAATTGGTATACCAACATTCAGTAACCCATCAGAACAGTTAGCTACCACAAATACTATTTGAGGCTATTCATTCAAGCACATTCTCCACATTGCAATGTTCCCATTTCAATTATTTTGAGATTAAGTTCCTTTGCTTTACTAATTTAATGGAAAAACTGTAGAAGAAACACATCCAAAAGAAATCCAAAGTTTTTGAACACAAAAAACACACGTTAACTGAAAGGTCACCGATTTCTCTCAAAGAGCCAGCAACAAAGAGTATATCAATACTCTTAATAATATTAGATTATTTTATTGAAAGCTCTCTTTGAAAATATTTTCTGCTCTCTCATCACTACATGGTAAACTAGCAGGCTACAGATATAATGGATGCAATCTAGCACAATACAGCAGTTTCACATCTATTAAACTAGAATTAAAAGATCACTAAATGATTAAGGACCTACTTCTCCAAGGTCCCACAACCTCTCAGTACAGAACTCCAGCTAGAAGCAGGTAGTCATGAAGTTTTCCATGCTCATGAGAGATTTTGAGCCTGCTGCACTCGAAGACTGCTGAAGAGCTCTGATCATAACACCTGCAGTCGTAACTCCCCTGAAATAATCAAACGAAGTACAAACCTCCCTCCACAGAAAAAAAAAAACCCACAAAAATAATCCCCAACCAAAACCTTGAAAGAAAACCCAAGCAGACTGCTTTTTAGAAAGTACCCTTCGCCACCCCATAGCATCTAAAAGGAAGATCACTGTCTCAGTTTGAGACAAGTTTAGAGGGAAAAGCTCTGGAAGGAATGTCTCCTCCCCAGAAGACAGGTTTCAGCACTCCGTCCCTGACCAATACGAAAGTAATTTCTTGAATGAAAGTGAAAAAAACTATTTATTTAACAAGCAGAGTGCAGGCAGGGCACAGGAAACAATTGAATAATATTAGATACGAAACCTCCTCGATGCAGAGAAAGCTGGTGGGTTTAGAGTTCTGTCTGTAGCTGGCTCGGCCCCTCCCGAGGTCCGAGGCCGGGATGCGGCGTCCCTGCAGCCTCCCCGCCGGTCCACGGGGCCCGATGATCTGGTTCTGGGATCACAGCCAGGCCGAACAGCTCCAGAAGAAGCCACAGGAATCACTGGTGAAAGAAGCTAGCTAAAAGCAGGAAGGTGCTCCCTCGGCTCTGCAGCGGTGAGAGCCCAGGGCAGTGTGTGTGAGTCCTGGAACACAAACCGCACCGAAGAATTCACTCGGCTTCCCCCCTTTCCTCAGACCCAGCTGAAAGCTGTGGGGCCTGCTTCTGGGCAATAAGCAGACAATAGGAGAATACAGTATTGTCATAAAATCACCCCAAGACAAGTGTAATGGAACATCTGGACAACCAGTGGAGTTTGCTATTAATGGGTTATATTGACTCTGCTTATGTTTTGTTATTTTGTGTTGCTTTACAGTACACACATCTCAATATGTTTGGTTTTTTTCTTAAAAGTTGTGCTCACTGATCTAATTCAGAAAGAAACTCATTTCCTCTGAAAAGACATGAGAATTCTCTTCCATGCAATATATGCACTTACTGAAATAACTAAAGCATCCTGACAACAATAAACCCTGAGAAAGGACAGCACAATGCAGTTCCGAGGAAATTATGTTTTGAAGTTAGAAAGAGTTTACACCAAGTTAAAATGATCACATGATTCTAATATGACAATTGTCACATTTCAGAGTTAATTTACAGCCTTGCAGCAGTTTACATCATTAAATATTCATTATACCAGTTACATTTACTGATGCTCGTTTCCTCATGTGCTTCTTGCAACCACAGAAAAATGTGGCAAAAATAGAATTACACTTGCAATAGATCATGCATCTTCAGTTGCAAATGCTCCTTTCAAAGGCCAGGTCTTTCTGGATCTTACCAATTATTAGCATTAGTTAAGTAATTTCCACTTCCCCAAGGCAGTGACAAATACATATTTAAAGCAATTAAAATAGACAACATTTATAGCGATTGGCTAAAGCACAAAACAAGCATAGACAAACCCTCTGTTGTTTCTCTAATTCTATGGCAGCTTTCTCTGCCTTTCTCTTGTAGGCTGCAGTCCTACCGACTACATACCTCAGAATAAGAAGTCCTAAGGGGAGGCCACACAGAGTTGTATCACTGCTGGAAACTCAGCTGTGTCGCAAACGTTTTTGACTCCTTTCAAAACACATTATTACAATTAGAAACAGAGTAGCACTGGGTGGTTCTGATTTTGACAATTTAAAGAGGCGTTTTTCACCCAACTTCCACTTGAAGAATGTTAATACATGATTATGACATATGGACCCCTCGATAAGTATTCTGAGTATTAGATTTGTATTTGTACATAATTAGAGTAAGGTTTAAAATATGCAAAAAAAAAAATCATACTTCCATGTAAAAACAAGAAATTAACTTTGAGAGAGAGTGACACGACATATTGAAACTATTTTTAGATAAGCAGGTAAGACCTGTAATTAAAGCCTGATCCTTCCCTAAGAAAACATCTGTTTTCTTCACTATGTAATTAGTAAAATTAATGAATTCCAATCCATCCACACAAATGATTTTTTTAACTTTGAAATCAATCACTTTAAAGCCCAAGATGCTTTCAGCTACACAAATTTGCCAATAAGTGATACTGTAGATCAAGTTCAAATTAAGACTGTAATTTTCTTGTAGTTATGTTTCAAACATTTTTCAGCCTTCTTCCCCTATTCTGCCAATGTTCACATTTCTATAAATAGTTTCTACTACAAACAAAACACATTTGTGCCTTTAAGAAATTTGAGATGGCTACATACTAGATTAACCTTCTCACACATAATTCTTGTCAGAAATCTGATTAAGATCACATTTTTAACTGGATCATAACAGGAAAAACGCTTATTGGGAGATTTTTTAAGAAAGAAGACTATCCCACTCTTACACATTTTATTATATACAGAGAAGAAAACTGCTGAACAGTGAACACAATTTCACAATGCAGATTAAAATATCAATCATTAGAGAATTTTTTAAAAAAATACTTCCTTCTTAAAAGAAGTGTTACTTCTAAGAACATTACATGGCAGATGACCACACTTGAAGAGGTTAGCATTGGATAATTACAGATACCCCAAATAATGGGGCACAGAGCATGCTTTCGCAATCACCACTACTACCGTTGTATTGCTGCTACAAAGGGACAACAAAAGGAGGCTTCTATGCCACCCTCTCTGGGTTCTCACTCACAAGGGCAATTCTGATTGCCTGTACTAAAAATCTTTGACCAAAACCTATGTATCTCTTCATTTGCTATAATTGTTTCAATCCTCCTCTTTGACTCAGGAAGATGTGAAGGAAAAAAAACAGCTAACAATCTCATAAGTACTTGTTTTACGAATCTGGCCCTCAGTCAAGAAGTTGAAGTGAAAAGTCTTTTAATCACCTTCTGATCAGAATTTACTGGATTGGATCTAAGTTCAAGGGTATCAAAATGTGCAAAGGAGACTATGAAAAAATGGCTGGGTTATAGATTTTAACTTCTTAACTAGAAAATTGACTCAAAATAGATTTTCTAATTTACAATGAATCAAAAGAAAAAACATTAGACCATAGCAAAAGTGGCACAAATGTATCAAAAAGCAAATGAATAAACATTTGAAAAGATTTATTATTAGAAATTGTAATAAATTTTGGAAAGATGAATCGATTTTAGTTAAAAGGTATAACTGACAATTTATTGGGCGGGAAGATGCATTATTTTCCAATTGTTATCCACCTACAGTAAAACTGATTTGTGTCCTATTGTATTTTATGGAAAAGGAGAGAGCAACTTTCAGTGATTTAGATTAAATGTATTAATCATAACCAGACACTGTGAACTATATATCTACTATTAAAGAAGATTTTTGACATTTAATTCTGTAGCAATATTTTGGCTCTGTACCACTCTTCCTAAATCCAATTCCTGCTACAGTTGGCAGATTTCTCCCTTTTAATTTTATGGGGCTTAAAGTAGCATTTAACCACCCATGCGGTAAATAATGCAGGATTAGAAATATTTAGTGTTTTGTTTCCCTTTGAAGAGTACCAATCCATCAACCCCCAAATATTTTAAAAATATTTTCTACATTCTAGTAATATTTAATATAAGATTCAGTAAAACATCCTACGTAAATGAAGTTGTTTTTATGAGACAAAAAAATACCCCACATTAAATCCTAGAGAAAATATGCATCTGCATCTCTGATATAGAGGAATTAATTTTGCAAAGATACTGCTTTGTGTACAAAGAAAACCTTAATAAAACCGTCAGAGTTTTTAAACTCAATCTTCACACAATATCTAATACTTATTCTCAATCAGAAAAAATACAGTTAAATATTCTCCTGAACAAGGCATAACAATATATTTTATAATATTTATGCCCAAGTTAACACTGAAATGGCAGCTTTTATTTACGCAAACCCTCCCCCTCCTCTTTTTTATGCAGTCATTTCCTATCTTTCGCTTAAATGCTATATTTTGCTGCATGGAAAAGTGAGCTTAGAATAACTTTTAAGAAGCAATGTTCTTAGAGTTCTTTTAGATCCTGCAAATAGTCCTAAACTGCCTTAGACCTACATCAACACGTAGATTCCAGACTTTTATAAAACACAAACAAGAGTTGCAGTATTGCAACAAAATCTCAACTGCCACACGTGCCATGCTTCCTTTTTCACAGCATAACAGTGTGACAGAAAACAGAAAAAACTATCCACAGCAAAAATCAGATCAGGAGCAAGTAAAAGAGTCTGCTGAGTCTAATTGCAAGGGGCTGAGCGGAACAGATTTTGAGCTGTTATCAAGACTGTTGGACTGGAAGGGTTCACTTGATCAGTTACAAGCATTTACACTTCACTTCAAAAACAAGCTAAAAAAGCACCTGCTACGTCGCAGCTGAAGGGACAGTAATTAACAGGCAAGGACTGACACACTCCAGAACCACTCCAGCTGCAAGTGCTGGTGTTGATATACCTTTTCTTCATGTCCTCTTTATTCCCAGATACTGTATGTAAAACAGTAACTGGACAGATGGTTTAGGCACACACAAAACAATAATTACTCTGCTTTTGAAAACATCAAACCAATGTTTTATGTTGGTTAAACAGACCACTAAACTGAGGAGCTTTGAGTTTTTCTGTGACTCATCTCACAATTCACAGCTTTTTTAAAGAACTGATTATCTTTGGGGAATGACCTTGCCATTCTAGGATTGCTTACCACCATTTTAGGTAAAGTTAGCATTGCTGTCTCTGACGCTGGATAAACATGTTTTATAAAATGTTCACTTCCAACATGTCTTCAAATTGAACAGGTTGCAGAAACATATTAAACAAAGCCTACATTTCTATAAAGAAAAGGTTCTGCATGCAGTTATGTGCTTACTTGCTGTAAATACCACATGGCAACCATCAGAAGAGGCAGTCCCTGAGAAGTTTTGAGTAATTTTTGCCTTCTCCAAACTACGCTCTCAATATGCACATTTGATTTTCTCATTTCAAGAAACCAAACAGTAGCAAGCATGCCACTTTTCCAGTCGAGTCAGAAGCAAGGTAGATACAACAACTGTGGTTTGCTCCACTCCTTTCTGGTTGTATTTAACATGTTACAGAACACTATCTTTACGTCTCACTAACTAAAATCAGAGCAACCAAGGAGAATGGCAGAGGAGGACCTCCCCTTTCCTGTATAATCTCCCACATCAGAAAAGAAGCAAAATAAGTTTCTTGGTTGACTCAACTTCAACACAATACATCGTCTATGTTTCCTACTTTATTTTCTGTACTGTATTTTGAAGTAATTTGATACATGCATTTCCATGAAGAATTGCTGGAGAGAATACTACTGATGCCACTACAGATCCACCTTAATTCACTATATCTACAGTACCTCTTACTCTGGTTACAAGCCATATGAACTCAAACTGAACATACGACCCCCCCGCCCCACCATTTTAAGATGGAGTTTGTATTTTTGCTTTTGTTATAAATCAAACAAGATTAAAATACTCTAATTCCCCATCATTGCCTCATTGTAATGATTAGAAAGATAAGCTGCTAATGCTACCAATCACTTCACACAAGATTTTTTGAATATGTATTATATAAAGTAATTCTAGAACAGAACTACTGAACAAAACAAATGAGTGCACCTGAATATAAACTGCATATCTTAGAAGAAATCTAGAAAGTCACTTAATAGGCTTATCTAATAGAAATAATCTGCTTATCTCTAGACATCAAAAGTGGCTGTATTCCTTACAGATGACCAGCATATGAAAGGCAACTGAAAAAAAGAGATGGGACTATTTTCAAGTTTTTCCACCTATCAGTAGCCCTGACGGTGAAACCCATTCACATGGATGAGTTCCTATGGTTTGAATCAGCAAGAAACTTCCAAGTGTTGAGGACCTGTAGTTGATCTTGTACTTCCTCTTGGTTAAAAAATGTTAAACAACATGTTAACTGAAATTGCTGTCATGATTTACTTGATGTTTATGACATTATTGCAACATAAATGATATGTTGCTTATCAGGTAAACCACAGTATCTGTGCAAGTGTTCTTTGCCTATTACATGTGTTTTTCTACCTATTCCCAGCATTAAATGATCAGCTCCCCCATCAAGCTCAACAGAAGGAAACCCAACTCCTAACTTGACTCTGGATACAAGATGCTGCCCTACCATTAATTCTTCAAAATGCTGGTCTTGAGGCAATAAGAAGTTTCTAAAAGGTACAACTGAGTGAAATTCTTGCAGAAAAGACACTAAGTACAATTACATTTAAAGGCATTTTTTTTCCCATTACAACTGCACTAAAACATAAAACATCAAAGAACCTAGAGGCACCCAAGTCAAAACAAGCAAATTCCAGAAGTCTACACAAGAAACATTTCATGCAGTCACACACCAGAAAGTGGGATTTCTTTTAAAGCTGCAGAAAACAAGAGGTATAATCATGTTGCTTCATATTTTGAGGTCAGAGGCTTTTAAAATCATTATTATCTGTAAAGACTGCTGTAAAACTGTATTAAATGCGTTTTCAAGACAGACACTAACTGAAGAATGAAAGGGATATCACAATGCTATTTGTCCTCCTTTAAAATAAACTTAAGTGAAATTGTAGATGACAATCATTCGAGCGGTTGGGCTGAGGTGAATTACAAGAAATACCGCTTAGCCTAACAGTTCATAGCACTTGTCACCACGAATAAACCACAGAACGCATTTAAAAAACTAAGCAGCACATTTGGCATTTCTGAGACTAATGCTGGAGGGCAACTATTTTGCTGAAGTGGGATGCTGGTTTTGACACTATACTTCAGAGTCCAAGAAGAGAGTAAGTCACCACATTCACTTCAGCTAGACAGAAGTTAATCTTTGATAGTTTAAGGGTATGCTTTGACTGCCACCTCAGGTCAGCTACACCAAGAAAAACCATTGTGAGCTCTGCGACACAGAGTATCTCTTTTAGTGGTTACACGTAAAAGATAACAATTGTATTTTGTCAACAAAACGAAGGTATCTCCACAAGCTATTAATTGCCTGATGCAATCAAGCTATTTTTTTTTCTTGATAGTCTTAGATTTTGTAAGAATCACAGTAGGACACAATTCAAGACTCTAAACTTTAATTTGCAAGGTAAGTGCTACAGAAGAAAGAATAAAAACCACACGAGGCTCACCTTCACCAGTAACTCTTTTCTGGATAACGAACTGCAGCTTCAAATGAGACAGAAATGCTGTGGCATTATTTGTGCCTCTTTACTGATTTGATGACACCAAGATAATAGAAGATTTTCATTAGACAATTTCAGGTGACACAAAAATCACTGTCAGTTGAAGCAGTTTGTAAGGCAGACTTCATTTAACCATAAATCTCATAAGTGATAGGGAGAAATCAAAACTCTTCATAACAATGACATCAACACAGACAAACCTGATCTATTAATTGCAGTGCTCTGCTTTGAACAATCAAAATACAAACCAACTGTGCCTTATGTATGGATACCACTGTTGGTGTTACTAGAGATGAGAACCACTCTGAGAGCTGACCTACCAGGAAAAATGAAACAGGTATAATAAGGATCCTTTTCATGAGTAAGTATGCTAAACTATTATGAAAGTCACTAAGGAGCTTTAGTCCTCCAGCAGGTGCTTCCATGGCAGATGGAAGTTATACTCAGCTTGCATCAGTATAAATGAAAGCTTTAGCAAAAATGCACTAGAAAACTAATCTGTGGAAAAAAGCAGCTCTTGCTATGCAGAATACATAAGGATCATAAGGTGTAAGAACAGTGAGTAGTTCCTCCAAAAATGTATAGATAGATGAAGCTATGAACATCACAGATACCTCAACAACATCCACAAAATCTACATTTTATTTCAAAACCCATGTTGTTTATAATGGGATTTGAAATTTGACTGAAGCTTTTTTCCCTTTTGTTCATAGGCTTGGGTTGGAATGGATCTTAAAAATAATCTAATCCAACCCCCCTGCCATGGAAAGGGACACCTGCTAGATGTGAAACTACTGTTTTCTCATAAAATAAAGCTGTTTCAATGTGACTAAGTTTTGAAGTCTAGAAGTGTGCCACTTGACTCATTCCTCAGGAAAACGGTAGCATTTTTGCCAATCATTACTGAACACTGGAAGAATCAAAGGTGGGGCTTACACTGACATCACAGCAGCATCTCCTCTCCTAACAACCTCAATTTTTCTGCCTGAAAAAAAAATGTATCTGCAGGAAGCACATAAGTGCAGGAAACCACCCACTCCTTAAGGAAGCTTTATCCCTCTACATTGTAAAACTAAGGTACTGAGTTAAAGAGAGGATTAAAAGAGCATGACATTCACTATATTTTGCATAAGTAGATATCCATTTAAGGTAATTACAAACAAAAAAAAAAGGAAGAGCATCCTGAGAAATGCTTTCAGTAGCTGAGAGTATTTTTGATGACAGGAAATCTTAATAAAACCATTACAATACCTAAAGAACCCTACGCTCCTACTCGCTTAAAGGTAAATTCATTTGCAGCTTCAGCAGCATAAGGTTTCAAAATGCCACCCTCAGACAGAGGCCTAAACTTCCTCATCTTGAATGAATCAAAGTGTGAAATCCAACAAGAGTTTAGTTTTGTCATAATCTAATACCATCACTTTTCCACAGAATTTGATACAGAAACTACTGCTCCAAATGACAGAAAATCATTAACTGAAGAAAATAATTAATACACCACAGATAAATTCTTTCATGCACCTCGCTGATACTGTATTGTTTTATCTGACTGTACACCACTCAGACCATGTAAACAAATTCTCCACACCACCAAATACACTTTAACTTGAGAAGCAGTGTAGTTCCAAAAGTTGCAGAGCATCCATTCTGACCAGTCTTGTAAAAGCAATGTCCAAATTATTCTTTAGGGAAATACTCCTCGGATCCATAGAAAAGTTTCTTACCCAGTAATATTTCACTTTATTTCCAAACTATTTACAAGAAAAAAGCTCCTGAAAACACCTGTCTGTTTCTTCAGTTAGAAAGAACTTAGAGCAGAAATGTCTGATTTGATTTTACACTTTGAAAGCTGTTTAAAAAAGCACAAGTGCTCAAGGTATCTTTTCTCCTCATGTCTGTCTTTTCTCCTCAGACTGTTAATCTGCNCTTTGAAAGCTGTTTAAAAAAGCATGAGTGCTCAATGTATCTTTTCTCCTCATGTCAATAGACTGTTAATCTGTCAACAAATTTTTGAGAAAAGCTCTTTTATCTTTGAACTTTTGAAAAAAAGTCACAGGATTTGACAGAAATACCCAGACACCTTCAGATAACGGGTCCTGGAAATGCAGCTTTCATCCTTTAAGCACATTTTGAATAATTACAACTGTGTATAGTCAAGCTCAGTAGTACAGCTGCCCAAAAACTAAATCAATCTAGGAGTGCAAGACTTAATACAAGCTGTCTTTAATATAAAGAAACTAAACCCCATGACACAAAGTGATGGATGGAAAAATTGGCAGAGTCAAAACAAAGCATCTTTTTTATTGGTCATGTTTTTTGCACTTTAGCTCAGTGAAATCACTTACCAGCCTCCAGCCCAGATGGGGAACACAGGCAGGAAGAGACGACACACAAGAGTTCTCAAACAAAACCCTGCAATGCCTCTCCCTGTCTCAGGGAAGAAACAGTATCTAGAACCGTACAAGGAACAGCTAAAACAGCAGCACTCATTTTTAAAACCTTCACTTATTTGTATGGAGGAGTTGTGAACAAAAGCCAGAATTTTCAGTCGAATATTAAGTTGGGCAAAACATTTTGAAAAAAAATGAGAAAATAGTTATGTTCTGTTTTCACTAACTATAATTAACTCTAACTTTCTTTAATAAGGGTTTTATATTCTCCTCAGGATCCATCTGAGAAAAAAACGACAACCTTAATCATTTTAGGTAAAGAGGTAATTTAGTATTCTACATCATAGAAATGAACCTTTACAGTTCCAACACATCTAAAATGTCAGATTTTATTCTATGAAATACCAAAGCTTCACATGCAATTTGCTAGAAAGAACACAGATGTTATACTAGAAAAGTGACATGTATATAAACTGTATGGCACTAGGTAAGTGCCAAGTATATAAACAACAAAGAGTGGAAGAAAAAAGCATTCCTCCTAAGAAATCAGTGTTTCATTCATAGAACACGACTTCTAAATCGTAGGACTTTCGCCTATGCCTAACATAAAGCAATCTGAGGCTTGGGACTACTTGACCAGGTCATATATAACTTCAGAATTCAACCAATTCTACTGAACCCCAGTAAGATTTCATGCAATATACACCTTATTAAAAGAGTACATTAAATATGAAAGCAAATGTATAATTTTTTCTCATTTTAACAACAAAGCTGCTACTATCAACCTGGCATGGTATTAGAGAAACCACACGCTTTTCTATTTCTTTTCAAATAAAGTTTAGTTACAGTTGATGCTGTCCCAAAGCAATGAAGACATGAAAAACCACCATTATAGTTGCAAACCAAAATATATATGTGACAAACTACTTAATTAGATTCCATTGAAAACATGACTATCTTAAATAAACTGGACAACTGTAAGGCTATAAGCCAGTTGTGATGAATAGTTTCTTTTTTTTTCATTTTTTTGCTCAGCCTTTTCAGTTGTCATCTGCTGTATACTCATTCAACCTGCACATTGGATTAGGTAAGGATTTTCAAAGTATGTATGTGGTAGGATTTTATTTCTCTCTTTCTTGCCCAGTGCTGTGTGATTATCAAAAAAGTGTTTTGACTCAAGTCAGTACACCTGATGAAAGAAAGACCCATGAGTTTGCTCAAATTGAGCAACTCATTGATGAAATACAGGAAGGGCTTCTGGAGAAAATCTAAGTGCCAACTGTGGCTACCTCCAATTCAAGCTTACTAACTGCTCCATGAAGAGCAGCATTCTCCCTCTGATCCTCAGCTCCTCCTGTGCTGCGAACATGATGTGAGCTGGCAGCTTCCCTGGTCTATAGCAAGCAATATTCACACTCTTAGCCTGGTATTTCTCTTACAAGAAAACACCCCAACAATTGGGCATTAAACACTTTCTGAGAGAAGATGAGGATATATCAAGGCATTATCATAGTCACTCATTCTGCCTTCCTCAAACCTGTGATCTCACCCAGGCTCCACTAGCTGCTATAATTGTGAATCTTCAACCAACCTTTTCAAAAAAGCTTAAGCTTTGACCATGCAAAAGGCCAACTGTATGCTCACATTCCCTAGATACAAATTACACATCTATAGACTGAACAAAAGATACAATGTGTGTCTTTTAGGCAGTGTATCTCCTTTTTTTGTTTTAAACTTTGTCTGCCTTTCAGGCCTGCATAGAAGCAGTGATACAGACATCAGACTCCTTGCTGTTAAAAAAGACTTAATTCACACCACAATTCTGTTCACTAAGTTGAGTCTGCAGTGTTCTTTCCTCGGGGTATTAATCTTTCTAAAAGCATTCTTGCTCTTCTTCACTGTTACCATCTAATAGCAGTAATTACTTCTTGTTCTGTGTTATCAGATGTCACAGGTATTAAATGACTTTTTTTTGTCATTGGATTGAAGTATCTAAAGAAGATTTTCTTTAAGAAGCAATCACTGACAAAAGGAAACACATGAGCTCTGGTTTATATAGCCATGTTTGCAAAGACTGATGCAGCAGATGCGCCCACAAACATAAATAGTCTTTAAGGAGGTCAGAAAACCGCATTTGCAGAGCTAACAGCACATCCCTTCTGTGACTCCTGCCTAAACACAGTGACTCAGAAGCTACATTCACATGCCTTCCTCCACACCATCACGCCAATGATATATTTAATATCTGGAGGTAACTGAATTATCAGTCTTTAGTAGATTGGCCTGGATTTTTGTTATAAAGGGTACTACAATACCATCATTATATCTGGGATATCATGACTGGAAGACAAAATGGGCTCCTAAGGACAATCCAGAAAGCGTAGCAGAAAATAAACATTAGGATTTTTTATTATATGTATGCATTCACAGTATATCTTCATCAATTGAAATTTAATCACCTTTTTACAATTTAGAGGAAAAGGCAGGTTTTAGGGTAGTTAAGCCATGTATCATCAGTACCATGAAGCTAACCTATCAGTTATAATAGCTCCTATAAAATACCAGAGTGAAATTGCAATAAGCCTAGAAAATGGGCTACAAATCCCAGATATGCTCAAGCAAGCACTGAACCAAAAATAAAAATAGGTAGATAGGAAACCAAGAACTAGACAGCATTCATCTAATTCACGACCACTAACAGCAGAGATCACAGGCCAAGGTTTTAAAGCACCTTATTCAGCTCCAAATGGCAATTATTGGACAGGAACTTCAATTACAAAAACTGTGCCTCTTCAAAATCAGTTAAATTTCTAGAAGTTCCTTTCTATTCTCTCCAGATATAACAACTCTTACATTTCTCAGATGCAACTTATGTTGTTTAGGCAACTTGAATTTGAAAACATTTAATATTCCCAAATAATAAAAAATATCCATGTTGCAGTATTTATTGTCCTGGCCTATGTTTATTACACCTGATAAAGGATCTCCCACATTCTCTTCCTCTTCCAAATATTTTTCTTATAAGAATGGAATAGACTGGCCTATAATTAATACATTTTAGCATTTAAATTTAAAAAGTAAAATTTCTCTTCTCATAATGCCCTTCTCCAAAGAAAAATTCCAAAAATGTTTATTAGAAACTTATTTTAGACAAAAAGCTGTGGGAAAACCCAAGTATTAGATTGCACAGAAATGCAAAGACAGGTGAAATGTTTTCCTCCGCTTATAAACATTGTTCCTAGGGCTGTAAGTACTAAAAAACCCCAAACATCCCATATGTAGTTCCAGCCTCAGAACAGGCTCAGTCCAAAGAAATGCATGATATCTATGGCAGGTGCACGGATAACCTGCTTTAATTATTTTTCATGTATACCTTTTTCGCCTGACCACACAGATGTAAACAAGAGAACAAGAATATATTTTTCAAAGCAAATTTTTGGGATGAAAAATGACCTGAATTGTACCATAATGCATCCTGGAATTCTTTTATTATCGGAAAAAAAATTGGCTCGATTTTCATCATAAAAGTAATACATGTTTTCATTTAGACATAAAATATATACTGAAAACATTAAATTATATGCACACACCTGCACTGAAAACCTTTTCCTTCACTTAGTCCAAAACAAGTACTGAGAAACAGTATCAGACTCTTCCTTTTGCAGAGGGGTGAGTCAAAGGATTTTAAAAGAGCAAACACACACTCAGGCAGTGCCACACTCAGTGGCACCAAGACTTACAGTTCCATTACCCATCTACAACATCAGGGAACAACTATGAGAGGAATATACCTTTTTAAAAACTGCTCAGAACAGTGCACGTGAGCTTACAAAAATGAAAAAACCTACCAGTGCATTCTGGTTTCCTGAAGCCTTTTTTATGCTTCTTGCTGGCATTCCATGAAGATGACTACATCTACTCTGGAAACCTACAGAAAAGTACAAATTGATTTAAGATATTTTCTCAATCATAGAACCAACAAAATTCACCATTACATACCAATCTATCAATATGAACTCTGTTAAACAAAACCATCTTATGGCAAACATTGTACTGGTGGAAACACAGAGCACAGAATGGGAAAAGTGAGAGAAAGAGCAAGTTGTCACGAAAATTAACATTTCTGCAGCTATCCTTACTGCCATGCTGGATCTATGCACAGTTGTTCAGAACATACTGAACTACAATAGGAAAATGATTTTTGCATCCCTTTATCACTAGGAAACGTTAAATCTGGCCAATCTGCAGAGACCAAGTCCTCCAAAGTAATTCCAAGTATCTAGAGAACAAGCCTTACAGAAGGATTCAAAACACTCAGCTTAAAAGCGATTTGGCCACTGCTCATGTAGAAGATCTGTAGCTGAATGTGAAAGGAGATCCTTGTGGCAGAGGAAGGCATAACAAAATTCTTTGGCAGCAAGCTGACGTCTGACAACTTTAATCTTCGGACAAGAGTGGGTTCCTAGCTGTAAATGCAATCCCAACACTGGTAGAACTTACCATTGGTTACACTGGATCCACAGTGGTTGAAAGTATTTTAGAAATAAAGAAAAAGAGTATTTCCTAAGTTATAATCTCAATCCGTGCTCTAAAGGAACCCCTTCCTCTTCTATACAAACAACATGGCCTAACCATAAAGCAAAGCAGATGGGCACACTAGTCTTTCCAGACCTTGAATTAATGAACTTCTACAGAATTCCATACATTACAGCAGAAGCCAAGAAGAAAATGGAATATCAAATTTCATTTTAATTAATATTGAAAAATTCTCAATGCAAACATCAAGACAACAAATAAAAGAGCAGGCTATCAAAATGAACTGTTTTCCACCTTCTGACTTTTCTAATAATTGATTTTGAGTTATTTCTCTCTAATGATATATTAAAAATTAAACAATTCAAGGAAATAAACTCCAAGATCTTGTCCATATGTTATATATTTCATATAATCCAGAGATATTTTTCCACTGTACCAAGTGATTCTACAGCTTGCATTTGCTTGATTGCTACTTACCTCTCCTCCCTGAGCGGGACATAAGAGGGAAAGTACCAGTTAAGATACTTTCAAAGACCGGGTCAGGCAATTCTCTCTCCAGTTCTGTGGAGTCTTCTTGTTCCCACCATGGAATGACCCCCGTAATTCCACATGCTCCACCTGATTCATTCTCATGAAACCAATCACTCTGCTCATCATCACCTGTGTGAGGGCAGTGTCCACAAGTCCCCCAAAAAGAGGGAGGAGCAGAGAAGATAAAAATCAGATGTTACCATCAATAAATACTCTGACAGGATTATTATTTCTTTTGCTTTATAGCTGTATAACAATTACTGCCATATAGCAGTTTTATTTGGAAAATGTTTCTCAATAGCATGACAAGCACTGCCATCAATGAAACATCATAAAATGTAATGTTTTAAAACCAATTTACAATAGTGAAAACAATAATAAACTAGTTAATCCTTTTGGCAATAACTGTGGGGAAATCCATTTAAGTTACAGCACTTTACATATTAACAAAAAAACAAGTCTTAATCTCCTGCAGGGAATTAGAAGGTATAAAACTGAAACTGGTTCTTTGCAGCTGATAATGGTATATAATTAGCTTAATTTCATGATTTGTATGGCTAGTAAAAGGGGAAAACAATCATGAACAGATGTGACTAAATGAAGTTAATCTGATTAAGTTCATTTAGAAATAAGTTTTGAAAAAGTTGATTTTAAATGAAAACTGACAGTATCACATGATTGAGAATTACACTGCAGTATAACACAAAGTTGGTCATTTTTACAAACAATATTTATCTATGTAGAATTTAAATACTTGGATTTAAATTAAGGAATAAGACTGAAAATCTGATCTTAAAATTAGCTCATAAACACACTGGCAACTAAAAATAAATTTTTATGTTTATTTTAAAACATGTTCTTTCACACAAGAACAGCAAGTGTCTTCAAAAGACATGGGAGATCTCCCTTCCTCCACCCACAAATTAGATTAGGTATGTGCTGTACCTTTTATTCTACTTCAAACTATCCAAACCATGCCTCATTATTTCTGCACATAAATTATTTGTTTGACATTTCAATTTTTATTTGGAAATAAACTAAGCAAGATACAAATGGAAGATTTGCGAGATACAGATTTCAAGAATAGAAAAAGATTTGTGCAAAATTTCATTGTCACTCAATGCCATAGTGGGGAAACACAAATGATGAAAACTAAAGCCAAAATCTTGAGAAAAATAAAATCCAACAGACTTTCTCCAAATAAATTGTTCCAATGTAAAGAATATTTGAGATAAAGCACAAGTGAAAATGTTTGTAAACATTAAATCAGGACAAGTACTTCAAGAAAATACAGAATAATTACAGTCCTTCACTGGTCACTTCCAGGTGAAATGGGATCCTTACACCTTTAATGATCACTACTAAAAGCAAAATTAGCAGAGGCTACAGAACAGGAATTTTTAGATGGAGGAAGGGGAAAACAAAGGTGAAAAGAGATACATAGGTCAAAATAAGATTTAAATTTCTTTGCATTCCTGAAGCATTTCAGCCTGCTCTCCCTATTCACTCTAATCCTCATTTATAGCTATGACATTTCACAAAGGCATTCACCATTAACTCTATCCTCATTTTGTTACAGCCAGGTATGGGCTCTTTGGAAGAATTCTAAGAATACTTAATAGAGACACTGGTGGTGGTGGAAAGAGAATCGCACCTTTTAATTAGACTGGTCCATGGTTCAGAACTAAGGTTGGAATCCTCTGTTTTGATTTCCAAACTTTTACGTTTGTTTAATTTTGTCTTTATATTTTGTCATGAGAGCTCCAGAGACCTTCACTAACAAGAAATACTATCAGGAGCTCAAAAGTAGTCTTCTTATGCATAATTAGCCCATGGAGGTAAGCACAGAATTCTGGAATGGGGCTCCATGATGAGCTCAGGGACAGAAGCTGTCAGAGGCAGGCAGTGCAGTCTTGGAAGAGAGCTACAATTTAAGACTGGGGTGGTGGAATATGCAATAAGGCAAAGAGCAGCTATGGAAGGAAACTGGTATCTTTGCTATATACCCAATAGCTGTTCTTTGGGAGAAAAAATATAAAATTGCTGTTCCTTTTTGTGCAACAGGAATATTAGTATGTTAAGCAATTATCTGTTAAGATAACTTAATTTTTATGCTATTATACACTTTCCTAAGTACTTATGTTGTTTACAGCCAAAGGCAGAATTCAGATCTGAACCTCTTAGTCTTTTTCTATGTGACAGCAGGATCCAGATATACTTGATTTTTAGCTTCCTTGTCTGTGAAATTAAACAACTCTGAATCCTCTGAATATTTTAAATCATACTATAACCTTGAGGCAAGCATAAGCCTATTACTACTATTCTTATCCAGGTGAGAGCACTCATAGGCATTCTGCTTACCAGTTTCTCTACCCTGAAGTGATGCCATTTTCAGAGTCAGGGAAGACCACTGCATTTAATTAATTCCCTACCTCATATATATAGGCAATAAAACACGGCAGCCTCCCCACTCAAGAGTTTGGTAACCAAGCACTTGGATTTTATCCTACTTAATTTGCAGCTCTCAAAAGGCAGCACAATATTCATAGCAAATATGATCTTAAGAATATTAAAAACTCAAAGCAACATTTTTGACTTCCAAAGATTCACTACACTGTCCTTTCCCCTAGGATGCTGATTCAGCATAGGACTACAGCAAATGATGATATTTTTGCAAGGTACAGGAAAGGTAGAAAAACCTCCAGATCTCCAAAAATAGAGCCTGTGCATCCTCCTAAACACATTTTTAAAATACATCAAACTTGTTTGTGTGTAAGACTAATGCTTCAAGGAATTACTGAAAAGTAATTTACATTGAATTATAACTGCACTGATCAGTACAACAGAGTCAATTTAAGTCTTAGAAATGTCAACTTCAAACCTAACATTTCCAAGCCACTTTCTGGCTTAATTTATTTAGTTATTTTTAGGCTATCCCCTCCCTCCAACTACTATTTCCCTAAATTTCACTCTACGTTATTATGTCTACATATTTATGTAACTACTGCTCCATGGTAAATTCCTTGCCTACTTCTTTAAGAAGTTTAGAAAATGATTTATGTGATCTTCTGGTGGCTTCTCTATGGACACAGACACCTTCTGCATCACCATCAGTTTCATGTTCAGAAAAGCTTCACCTGAATCTTACTGTAGCTAAAGCAGTGCAGTTTTAAAACAAACTTTCCACCCCACACTAACAGAGAGTTTTACTCCTCTTCCTGTTTAATTACAAAATGGCCAGACCAGGCTGAACAGCAGCCAGTGCATGTGCTTGCCTATAGCAATCACAACACTCTGAGACGCCACTGTGAAAAGTTTGGCATCAGTGTCCTACAAACGCCACGTGCTACTGTGCTGCTCTGTTATCCACCAACCTGCACACAGAGAGCAAGAGCACAGGGCCTGTGAATACCCCAGGACTTTAGGCTCATTTCCAGGACCAGTGTACCTCTTTCTAGGTAAAAAAAACCCCACTGCTAACAGCTGTAATAATCATTTGGAGATATCAGGATATTCACTGTAACACATCCCAGGAGTTTCAGGAAAGCAGAATCTGAAGTTACCCATCCCCAAAGGAATACTGCATCTTGCTTTTTGTGCTCTACAGAGCTACCTTGAAAAAAATATATAAAAGATATACTATATAAATATTTAGGATTTCAACGACTCAGGTCACACGCAACAACTTCATGTTAGTTCTTTTCCATCTGCAAAGACTATAAACCTATTTGCCACAACAGTTCAGACCTGGTGTGATTTCACTTGGCATTGCACACTCCATTTCTTTTCTATATGGAGAAACACACCCTGTCACCTGTGGCTACTGACATGCTGTACAAGGTCCAAATTAGTTCCTCACTAGAATTCTTACACTGAGTCAGTACTGGGTCATCTTCATAAAGGACACAGTAATGAATATATGTTTAATCATAAAATAATGAACAGCTATCTTTAAATGCTTAGCCACATCCACAGTGGAACTCTGACATTCCCTGACCTTCTCCAATTTCAACTGTTTAACACTTTATTAACATAATATTCCTTCCTACTTGCTTAGATCTTAAAGGACATTTCAAGTGCTGCATGCCATGATTTAAGAGGTCTTAAGTCAACTGAATTTCCCCAAGTGTACAAGTAAGCATAGATGAACCAGGAATGCAGAATATGCTTTTCATTTGCTATACCCAAGCTATAAAGCTCATTAAAGAATATACTTGCAATTTAACTATTTCTTCCCCCAAAACAGGATATCATCCATTAGTGTCTGAATAACAACAGTTTTGTTAACATCCTGTTGAACGCTTAACTTGTAAAGTGCCTTTGTAAAGCAGACCTGTGAAGTTCCTTGAAACTGCAGGAGATCCTACTAGTTAGGCCTATCACAGAGTTGTATTTCATGTTGCAATGCAAAACCAGACATTTTGGTTCAAAATTCTTCTCGTAAAATTTTTCTACACCAGGTATAACACTGTTTATCATTAAAGTTTTTAATAATTGCAAAACAGCCATGAAAATACTATTGGGAACAAAAGGAAAAGAGAGGAAGAAAAAGTGAAGCAATGAGGATTTCTCATAGATAAGCTTCAGCTGCTGTTCAGGTCTTTCAATTACTTTGTTGACAGACTCTCCTAACTCCATACTCAAGAACTTGAGAGAATCACAGTATTTTCGGTTTTTTCCTAACTATTAAATCTTACCCCTAAACTGCCCAATTTGAAAACTACAACCCATAAAAAGTCACTTGAGGTTTGTTAACAATTCAGCAGCTACCTTCTACCCCGACAGTACTGTCACTAAACATTTTCCATGATCTCTAAGCTTTTGCTGACTAACTCTTTTGAGGTATGCCATGTTTCACAGAATAAAAACATTTGCCACATAGGGCCTTCCAACACTGAGCCCCAATTACTTCTGCCAGAAGGAATTACCATAGTTGGGACAGAGCACAGCAAGAGGCCTGCTGGTGCCCTCTCACATGACCTAATGCAAGCATTTGGATAACGTGGAAAAGGAGGGCAAACAAGGCTGGGCTCAGATGAGGACTTCATGCGAACCAAAGAAATCAAACAAAAAAAAGCTGTAAGACTGGAACAGAGAAAGGAAAAGAATACAGAAGTTTTAAAAAATGTTAGATGGCACAGCACATTAGAAGTTGAACAGAGGATTTTCAAGTGTCAACAATTTTCTCTTATCATAGCAATTGGTGAGAATTAAAATGTCTCTAGCCCTACCCCAATTAAAGCTACACCTGGCTTTCTTGAATCAAATTATAAAAATTGAAACTCTTCTGAGAGTCTGTCCACAGAAGAGTATGTACTGTAATGGAATTTATTTCCATATCCTTTCTGAAAAAATTTTGGAAAATATTAAAGGCCACAAGGTCAGGCACTCCAAAATTCATAACAAAATACTCAACTATTTAATGGACTGGCCAAATGCTCCAAGAAACTGCTGCTTCAGTCACTTTCCTGTCAAGAATGTCTGTCCCATAGGACGACTATACTTTGGGAATTAATTAAAGTTTTATAAAGACTATTTGTCTGCAATAAATGAGATGTGGTTCTTAATCTCATAAACACGAAACGAACAAATGTTGCCCAGAAGAACAGGAACCTCTTGTCCTCTGCTACCGAAACTTGTAAGTGATGGCAGGCACATCATTTAAACCAAGTATTTCACCAGGCAACATTAATCAATCTCTGGTTCACAACTTGACTTAGCAGAAATCTGAAGTCAGAAGTGCAGAAAATTTAAACTACAAATGAGGTCAAGATGCTGCTCTAAACATATATGTAGATATAGATATATATTTCCTGGATAAGGGACACTGGTAAGGCAGCAATTAGAGCCTAGCTTTATAACTAGCAAACAAAACCAACCATTTCTTCCCTTAATACATTTTCATCCTGTCCTCTTCCAGCTTTATCTCACCTAGGCTTTTCCTTTGCTTTTATCAGATTGACTTTCTCCTTCCTTCATTCTTGTCAATTTTGTGTGTGTTTCAGTTCAGCTACAAATTAACTTACAGAGACAAAATAACCTCACCTTATTTAAGGAGAGGAAAAATTACTAGTATTTACTATCAAGGGGAATAAGCACTATTAGAAAATCAACAATTTTGGTTTGGAAGTAGGATCTCTGAGAGTACTGTCATGGAAAAGTCTCACAAAACCAAAGCTACAATACAGATTTTTAAGTGTCTGAGCTCCAGCGTGAAGGTAATGGTCTTCTGATCACACCCACAAAATTATTAGTTCAAAGGAGAGACTGCAAAAACAATGTTTTGTCATGACAATATCCTTTCCAGGTTTAATTACTGTTGTTCTTTTTATTTATGTTTCAGAATACTATTTCAAGTCTAATGCTTTCTGCTTGAAAACTGCAAACAGAAACAAGATTCAAAAATCAAACAGACAAAAATAAGAACTACAACTTTAGAGTAAAGAACCAACACTAAAAAAGGTAACACCACACCAGTGAAAAAACAGTTTGTCACTGATCCCTCCCGTTTTCTCTTCCTACAAAATATATACAAAAACCAGAAAGCAACTGAGATGTTTTCAGTCATATTATTCAAAGATTTAAATAATACAGTTCAGGATTTAAGGATAGAAATATTGATAGAAATATATCAGAAGGATACTAGAAAAGCATGCAATTAGGAAGTGTGATAGGTCATCTTACATATAAATATGGAGGACAAATGCTTTAAAAATTCTATGTCAAAAGAGAAATTCCAATAGGGAAGTAAAAGCCAATCTTTTTGACCCGTCTTAAAGACTTAATGCATTGAAGCACTGAACTTAAAAGATCAGTCTAAACTTTCAAAGAGAACCTAAACTCTTCAAAAAACCATGAGTTAGCACAACTGGAAACAGATACTCAGACTGGGAGGTAGAGTTTGTGTAGCACAAGTTACCACTGAACAAGGGAGGTAACACTTCCGTTTTAAGCAGGAAAAATCCTCTCCCTACTGAAGACAACCCCTCCGTCCAAAACAGACAGAATGAGATATTAAAGAAAAGAAAAAAACCCAAGCATTCCTTTAACCTAGATTTGTGGAATGGGTCAGGATTTGTTTTATTGCACTCACTCATGTAGCCATTGTCAAACTGTGTAAGAAAGTATTTTAAGTACCATTATCTTGAAATTTCCAACAGAAAAGGAAGTCTTAAATATTTGAGAGACTATTTTTTGTCTCATTTTTGTATCCTATCAAAGACAGCGAATTCCTACTCCATCATAGCGTAATATAGGTAAATGTGTTGGAATAAAGACTAAAACTGATAAAAACACCAACCTTTTAATTCCATCCTCAATAGTTTTATCACATAAAAACATGTGAGAATATTATGCATACTAAAGGAAAAGTTTCAATCTTCACTGCATTTCAGAGTAAAGAAATTTTTTTCAGAGGGGACATGTTAAACAGCTCTAATCTCAGTCTTAGACTGCAGAAAAAGTAGTTTGTTTGAAAAGTAATTTCAAACAAACTACTGAATGAAAAAGAACTACAAAATCCTGCCCTATCAAACTGGAGGAAAAGAAAGAAAAAAGCCACCTCAAGAATAGCATGAGAACCAGTACTACAATCAGATTCCTGTCAGAAAATTGGAGGAACTGAGGAATTAAAACTTAATATAGACGATTTTTAGGAGACGCTCAAGTTTTAAGTAACTTTATTGTATTACAGAGGCTGCTTCTCAATACAGCTTTTGACTCAGTCATGCATTCAAGACACTCTCTGACAACATTTTAAAAAAAACCCCAGAAAGCAAGCTATACTTCCACTCATTAAAACAGTAATAGCAACTGAAATACAGTAATTAACCTATGAAATAACTTGTAACGCTTACAGAATTTCAACTGATGTGGTTTGAGGGGTGGAGAAGGGAAAGATTGTTTCAATACCTTGTCTTCCCTCATCATTGGTAAACAAACCAGCATCACTGCTGCTCAGACTGCTGGATTCACTGTAATAAGAGAAAGAAAGAAACAGATCAAAAGAACAATTGATCTTTCAGTCGTAAAATTTTAAGGAGACATGGCTGTGCTCAGATTGAACTTAAGCCCAACAGAGATCGGAGAGAAAATGGGATGATTTTTTTTAATCAAACTGCAAATATCCCAGTTCCATTAACTACAAAGCGTATTAGTTTTGGCACATAAAACCATGGGAATCTAATGGTACCCTGACAGTAAGCCAGATGTGACTGCAACGAGGTGCTGACACAATTGATGCATTTTATTATCTGCTTCCATCAAATGCTCACTGCTCCCTTCTTATGCTGTTCAATTCAGCTTGATCCTGGAACACCACTGCTCAATAAAATAGAAAAAGTCTCAATCAAAAGCAGCCTAAGCCTTCCTTCAGCACATGAAATATAGGAGTCTGAAAATCAAATTACCTTTCTGAACATCATTTGCAAATATTCAGGAAAAGACACTGCTTAAGGTTTCATGACATACTGCTAGAGGAGGACAAAAAAAGTTTATAACAAAGGTAGCCAATTAAATCAAAATAAAGGTCACCCTGAAGAAAATTATTCCTGATCATAATATCAACAACAACAACAAATAAAGCAAGGTACAGTTTACTTCTCTATGACTTGCTGCGTGGCCTTAAAACTAGAACGTGTGTATACAACATGCACACACATCTCTAAATTCAGAGGCATGAGTAGGTATTTAGTTCCTTGCCATATGCACATTGTTACATACAATAATCCACACATCCCTAAAGAGTAAATCAGACTGGTCATTTAATAACACAGATGACAGTTTGCTGAGTTTCACATGAAAGGACTGTTTTGTAAACCCTTTATTTCACTTTTTATCAAGAGAGTAGCTATGTTAAGGATGTAATATTCTCATCAAAATTTTATCACATTTTACTTACTCTGAGATGTAGAACAATTTGAAAAAACCCTCAAACACTTCAGTCCAGCACACAAATTCAAGTACATTTTACAGATACTATAGCTACTCTTGATGTGCCATACGAGCCACTCACAAGAACTTAAGGTCTGTTTACCTTTGAACACTTATTCATACTACAATTTGCAGGCTGCCCTATATTTGAAATCAACCGGTTTACATTATTTTTATTTTTAATAATAAATTATTTTTATTTTTCTACCAAATAANATATAAATATAATCAGAGCTCTGTGAAGATTAAGTTGTTTTAATCTTTGCTGTATCTTAGGCTTATCCAAATTCTTGATCCATAAGCAACACTTACACTACCTCCTATACATAATATAAGCAGAATAGACCGAAGCACCTGCATGGTTTCCCTAAGCAGCAGAAAGGTGACGTGCATGCAGCAAGGACCATCTTTCATGAGGGAGATCAAGACTTGAACTTCCTAATGTTGCAAGTCCTAATTCTCTTTTAGCAAGCATCCCATCCTCACTTTAACTGTAACACAGATGGCTTTACTGTCCTTAGATTTCACCATGTACAATTTTAGATCATCCATTTCGAAGGAAAAAACATCCCTTCTTCATAGATTCTTCTTATCCATTTATTGTTTGATTGCATGTCTTAAAAAGAAGCCAGGAACTCCTTCCAACCCTGATATTTCAGCCATCTTCCCTACCAAAATTTCCGATTTTGAGAACAATCTCCTTCCCTTTTTTAAAAGGGATAATTCAGTTGCAAAATAATTCTCACTGAAGGACTAGTCAGAACACAAAAACATAACCACTTGAAGTTTTAAGAAAAAATTTAAAAAATTAAAAATTCAAACTAACACTGGCATATCCATGGCAGTCACAGCGTTCACTCTCCTCAGGCCACAGTCACACAGGGCAGGGATTACAGTCGAGATAATTGGTATACGGCAGTCATTTCACTGAATACATTCAAAACCTCTGGAATTAATACATTAATATCTAAGTACATGAAAGCTCCTATGATGGAATTTATTTCCAGTTTTAATGTAATTTTGCAGTGTATACTGTTAATTCCTCTGCTTTGTAATGAGAATTCCGCTCCCAGCAAGAGTTTCATGACAAAGAAAAAAGCCAGAGACTCCTTTTAGTCCTATAAAATAGTGTGTGCAAGCAAAAATTTGGAAGGAACAGCTAAGCTATCCAAAAAGCTTTCACAGCTTTATTTCTACATTTATGGAAAGAAAGAAGAAATACCTGTCATTCACAGTTCCTATGACTAAGGAGCTGTCTGGTGCCTTGGTTTTATACAAGACAAGGGAGCTTTGTGCTGTGCCCAGGAACTGACCAGCTCCTGTTTTCCCCCTGGCCACAGGTCAGTGGGTGGTGTCTCCGAGCTTCACTGCTGCTTCTCTTTCAAAACAGGCAATTGAGATTTCACCTCTCTTTAGTCACTTCAAACACAAACAAGTGCCAAAGCATGTGGGAATTAAATAACACCCAGAACACCAGACACTGCTGAATTTGGCTGAAACTGGCCAACAGCTGAGTATAGAGGATAAGGACAGATAAGCTCTGATCACAAAAATCTCATTTCCAGTGCTTAAAACAATCCTCCCAGGAATTCATCTTCGGGATCATTTAGATGCTGACTTTTCAAGAGTTCGGAGACTCCTCCTCCTACTTCTGAATTATGCACTTAAAACTTGGTTATTGCTGTGTTTGGTGTTTGAGCACTCACACACAGAGATAAAAGATTGCCAAAGAAATGTCACTTAACATTTTTAATGTGCACTTCAAAAACATGTTATTTTCAAGTAATGTCATAGATACACTGAAAACTTCTGACTAGTTTCAGAGCCAAGCAATTTAACTCCCATTAAAAATTATCAGCTTTGTTTTGTTTCTAAAAAAACCAAATTCTAAAAAATTAGTCCTTTTTAAAAAAAATTACTGATCTATTGCACTGAATACTACTGCACACATTATTGCATACAAAACAAAAGCAACTTTGTATACTTCTTATTCTTCCTCTTCCAGCAAGTGTTGCTGAAGTGCAAGTGTTATCCAAGATGCTTTGTTAGCCCTTTGTATCTTGTGCAACCTCATGCTCCCTTTTAAAATCTCAGCTTTCACTTTCAGAACATACTCTTCTTAAGAGTTTGCTGGTTCTTTCAGATTCTTCTAGCTAAATGATCTCTAATAAAGGCACTATTGCATTTAAGCAAAGTTAGATTAAAACCAGTTAAAATTATTCACATACAAAATATTCTGATACAGTATCACCAGAGAGGCTTAGATATGGCAGACTTGAATCACACTATGAAATCCAAGCTTTCTAGTTTTCAAAGCTTTTTGGTACTGCTGACCATTGAAAGAAAGTCAGTACAATGACAGACCACGACTCTACCACGGGCATGAGCAGAAAACCTCGTCAAGATGAGAATGATTTTAAAGACCCTGTACTGGGACCATAGACAAGCATTTGGAGTATGACTTGAGCAACTGCAGCATTTGGGGTAACAAAACATCAAGCATTTTGAAGAGGAAGATCAACTTTTAAAACAATGATGTTTCTTTTGTGAAAAGATTCAGACTGACCTGAGAGTAGCTCAATTAGCTCAATTCTGGGAGTCTATAAGAAAATCTTATTGATCACTCTTCTCTCCACCTAAAAATCAGCTACAGAATTTTTGAGGTGAAGAACTGTTACCATTGTAGCATAACAAAGTCTTTCATAAATAAAAGATGCAACAAGTCTGTGGAGATATGAAAAATTATGCAACGGTTCCTAGTTTGAAGGAAATTTTTAAACATCTCTCTTCAGGTCCCAGGCTGGGAGGAATGGACTCCGAGTATCATCAAAGAAGAGAGAAGTTTTCTAAAGGCTTGCTGACAGCACAGACTCCTAACTTGCATGTCAAAAGGAGATGTCCAAAGTTACACTGGCTGCCCTGAAGGATGAGTTCTGCTCTAGTAATTAAGATGTAAGGAAAAATGTTTAAGGCTTGGGATTTATTCAGCTCTTCCAGCTGCTTTTTGTTCACAGGTGAGGGACAGAGCTGGTATGTAACAAACAGACTTGGGACTTTTCTGACTATAACTGGATTCTGACTATAAGTAACTGTTAGTCACTTATCGACACTGCTGTTATTACAGTAACCAATTTAAAATGCTCTGGTCAAAACCACTCTCTGCATCTCGATCCAGTAAGGAAAAGGCTTAAGAGTTTATAGATAATATGCCTACAAAAATCCAGGGACACTAGTGCCATCAAGGAATTGATCAAAATTATATATTTTAATAGCGTCTCTCTTGCAGATACTTCTGCACTCTGAACCTGGCACGTGGAATAAACATAACCAGGCATACCAGGCCCTGCAGTTAACATCCCCTGTGTATGGCAGAAAAATGACTTGCACCTTACTGTGTTGTCAAAATAGTACTTTGGAAACAATTACCACTGTAGTATGACTGCTGTCTGGAATGGATGGATGAGGTGTACTGACAAAGGGTCATCATTCCTCCATTTTTCTAATGGTAAGCTCAGGTGTTTCTGAACTGTAAATTGGTTTTTGCATTTCGTAAATGATGTATATCCTTGGCAACCTGCAGACTTTTTATGCCCACGACACATCAGAACATACTGTCTAAATGGTGACTCTAAACACTGACAATCTTTCTGATGAATAGAGATAACAATAAAAGCAGCAATGTCTAGAAATTGGAAAAACACTAAATTCTTGTCTAAGAACTGTTACCAGTTGAAATATCCAGAAAAACTCGTGTTACCCATGTGCATATTTTTTGTCATTCTTAATCTTGAAACAATCAGAATGTATTATTTCACGAAACTGGTTATTCCTCTGCTACATCACTCTCTATTTTATGCTGAATTCCTTAAGCTGAGCAACTAACATATAAAAAATAGTAGATGTAAAAGAAATTAAGAGCAATTTATTAAAACAGATACTATTGATGCTAGAATTTTAACTCCGGAATTAACAAAAAATCCAAAGATTCCCAATACAAGCAACAGTAATAAAAGCAAATAGTACCCAAAGTTTCTGTAAAAAGGAAAAGAAAGAATAACCTGTCACTCATGTTCTCATCTGAGCCTTTTTGCTCCTCATATTCCATTTTGTCCTTATTTGCTCGATTCACTTCTTCATTTTCTATAACCACTCCTTCATCCAAGATTTCTGGTCCCTGTCGAGCTGCAGATACTTTCCTTTTCTTCACTTTGCTCTTGGAAAACTCCTGGTGTTGGTATGATTTATTGTTATTGTCCATTTCTTGATCTCTGCTGTTATCCTGCTGTTGAGTTATTGTCAGTGCATTAGAGACTTCAGATGGCAGATCTATCGCCATGCGTTTTACCTTTCTTCTCCTGCGCAAAGTTCTGTTTCCCAAACTGTCCACAGCCAAATCTGGTTCATGCCACAGAGGTCTCTTGCCTCTAATGTTATTTAAGTTTGAAGGCCTACGTTTAGCAACCAACAGCTGGTCATCAGAATCACTGTGGTCTTTCTTAGTAGCATGATTCTCTCTGTAGTCTTTGTTTGATTCCTCTAAACTGGAATCGGAACCTTCACTCAGGCAGTGACCAGTCTCCCAGGGATGATGGGTGGTAAAGGAACGTCTTTTCCGTCCCCTCCTTTTCCTTGCCTGTCTCTTTAGAAGACAAGACACGCTTCGAGAATGATCTCCAGTATCAGCAAAACCTCCTCTGGCTTGCTCTGAACTTTCTTCCAGTGCTGAGACCAGATCATGAACCAGCTCCTCCATAGTCCTACTAAAATGCCTATAGATTTTAAAGGGAAAAAAACACACAAGAAAACAACAAATGAATTAAAAGTGTTAAGCATAAACTAAAACAACTTTATTCAGCAAAACCATTTTAGTCACTTTAGGCAAGGTAGAATAATCTTTACAACATGGCCATTGACTGTTTCTGCCAAGAGACAAAACCTCGCCAATCAGTCTTATGCAATTTGCAACTCATCAACATAAGTTCCTTTTAAAAGGTATCTTCCCAAACTTCTGTCTTGGAAAGAAGAGGCAGGCAGGGGGTTTCCCCATTTGTTTCTGGCCTCACTGTTATTGTTTGGTTTTAATTTATCTCATTGCCCTTATACGACTGCCAGGGATTCCACATGGCAAGAGCACCAACAAAGACCATTCACTCTAATGGCAGGTAAGAAGCACATTTTAAATTTAGGAATGGGAAATGGAATACATAATATTGTTCCTTGATGTACATTAAGGAGTTCTGTTTAAGACTTTCATAATGATAAAATGTTTTTAAAGATAATTATCTCTTGATGCTGCCTAAATGCCAAAATGAAGTTAAGACAGCAATCCTTGGATAATACAACTTTTTTTCCTAATAAAAACTACTGCTGTCTTTCCAAATGATATCTATTTGATTTTTAAAAAATATCGATCCAGTGAAGTTATATTAAGTTGAAAGAATACCCAGCTACAGATAATTCTAGAGTATTAAATGCAAAGTTTCCTACCACGTGTAGGCACTTGCAATCCATAGAATCACATGCTTGCATAAAGAAAAAAAATCCCTAAACACACAGAGTCAGATTAAGGCCTTACCCTTTTAAGTGTTCTGCTCCTTCCTCTTCAAATTTCACTAGCATTTAGCATGTCTTAAGCTCAGTATGCTCAGTAAGTTCACCCATGCATTACATGAATGTAATTACAAAAACATTAAATGATTGCTGCTGAACTCTAATCCTTCTCTGAAGGCTGTGAACCTTCTCTATAAACACAGCAATCAGACTCTCACATCAAAACATCAGAAGACCACTTTCCTTGAGGTAAAGCAAAGAATAATTTTCACGCTTGCTACTAGGTCGCACTAACTGATACATGTGGAAGACATCGTACATTCAGTAAATCATGCAGAGGACATTTAAAATCAAAACTCTCCACTTTGTTTTACAATATAAATGGCTGCAGGAACCTATAATAACAAGTTTTCTACACATACTCAGTGGTGCTGTAGATGTGGAGGAAACCTAGAGAGACCACAGACAGTTTCCCTCTGCCACTTAGCACAAACTCCAACATCAAAGGTATTTAATGGTGATGGCTGAATGGGCAGTCTTAAATACTAATGGGGGAAGTGAAGAACATATTTAAGGAGAAATCCAAGCTGCTCATGAAATACCTTACCTAAAGAAGTTATATATTCTCCTTTTAAATCATTTTCAGAAATACTTACTATAAACTTTTCAATTGCAAGAACAATAAAAGCACAGAAAGTGGTAGAAACAAAAGCTGATTTTGAATTCTTGAAACTGCTGTGTCACTTGCATTTATTTCCCATATGTCTTTTTCTGTCCTGATCTAACCTCTACTCACATTAGTCCCTCTTAACATTTTCTTAGTACAGTGGAACCATATTGTCTTTTAAATGGTGAGACAGCTCTAGAAAAGTGCTACACTTTCTCCTTAATCCATTTGGGTCACAAGATGCTTAAAAACATGTATTAGCCCATGTTTCTCTGTGGCTATAGCTGCAGTGGGGAGGTGCCAGAGACTTAAAACAGTTCATGGCTCAAACACTGATATAAAGTTTTTCTCATTATAAAGAAGCTACAACCAAAGAAGCCTCCCTGAAGACTGGGACTTTGGACTGAAAGTCAAATTGTTGATTAGATAAAGGAAAACCTACTGTGCAGTCACCTCAGGCTGAGGGAAAGGTACACATCCACAAAAGGCCAAAGCCACCAGCTGCGCTGAGAATCATCCCTGGCTGAGTTTGGGGTGGGGGGAGGGCACAGCTCACAGAAGCCAGGTTTACAGAGACTCCCCCCAACCGAGAGGGGTGGAGGAGGTTTCGGGTGAGTGGCGTAACTTCTCAGAGTTACTACAACTCTGAGAAGGCAGAGGCAACAAACACTCATCCTCTGTTACACAAACCAGCCCAGCTGTGGCACCCCCAACCCCACAGGACACATCCATGGGACTTTCACGTGAGAGGCAGCTGAGGGGCAGTCAGAATCCATCAAAGACCCCCAAAGTGCTCCCCAGAGGCTTACACCACAGGCCTGCAAATGATGCAACAGATCCAGGGTCTGCTGGATCCCCCCTCTCCCAGAGACTGCCCCCCTCCCCCAGGGGGACATGCCTGGACATTGCCACCCAGCCCAAGGGTATATTAGCCCATGGGATTCTATGCATTTTGGGAGGGACCTTCACCATAAGAAGACCAGCTGGAGAGGATCAACTGAACATCACTGGGATCCACAGAGTGCTGATATATTCCTTACTCTGTCCCGGTCACTCTCTTTCTGTCCCCCCCACCTATTTTCTGTTTCTTTCTTTCTTTCTCTCTCTCTCTCATACTTACTATCAAATAAAACCCATACTATTGACTGGCATATGGTCTCATTTGCACCTTAATTCGGGCAGAGGTATTTCTAAGAACCTCAATAATCAGATCTTGACAGGAGGGCACTCATCCCTTTAGCCTTCCTGTTAAACCCCTGTGAGGACAGGTATCCCCAGAGGTGCGTGTATCAGAAATGAGATGCCCTTGAGATTTAAGGGGCTTTTCTGCACTAATGTAACAGAAGCCATAACACTTGAACCCAAACTGCAGCACATTCGGGTTAATTTGAGGCGTCAATTCCCCCAAATGCCTGCCCAGCCCTTCCTGCCACAGACTTTTGCATCTATGGCAAACTGATAGAAGTGGAGGTGCATGAAAATGCGAACTTGTAGGCTTAAATCTAGATTTAGCTCTCCAAATGAACAGATTTCTGCTAACCCGCCAGAATATGAACTAGCTTATATAAATCTCTTGCAGCCCATTCTCTTGGTGACCCTGAAACACAAAGCAAAAGGGAAAGAGAAGACAGGGACACTAAAGCCTTGCACCATAGTTTATGATTAATTCCTTCAATTCAGTATCCCTAATCTGTATGGGTAACTATATCACTAAAATCAATGTAGCTCCTAGAGTGGACATACCAATTTACTCCAGATAATGGCACAAGTACGGTGGTAAAATTGCTTTAGTTCCACAAAGTACTTCAACATCAAACACAATATATCCAGCTCTGATTTTTATACCTGAATGAAACTTGCCCTGAATTCCTCCCAAAATACTGCAATACAGATTGTGTCACGTCAACAGATGAAACTCAAGAAAAGTGAACACCCTCAAGTGTTTCTGAAGTAAAGGGATAACAAGATTCTTAAAAGACTCTGAGCGGTAAAGGGACTTAATTTCCAGCAGACTCTGACTTTGAATATTATGAACTCCTGCAAGTAATCTTTTCTACTGAGTATTGGGTCTCTTCAATGCAGCTCCTGAATTAAGATTTGTACAGCGCACTGACCTTACTTGCCCTAAAAATTGCAGCCATGGTCCAATGTATAATATAACTGTATCATAACTGCATCATCTCCTATGCAGATCAGACAAATTAATATTTTAATTATTTCAACATGTTTCCTTAGGATAATTACGAGAACTACCTTATCAACTTGGGACAGTGCAAGCTCATTTGCAATAGATTGAGAATGCAAACACAAACTATTCAGCTTTCTATTCACATTGCACTTTCAACATGCCAGTGGTCCAGGTTAAAACTTGTTCTCCTGAAAACCCAAAAAATCTCTTTTGCCTTATTTTATTGGTGTTCTCATTTCTCCTGCTATAATTGAAGAAGAAAAAGCCAAAGGCGGCAGCAGCCAGATAGAACAGTTAATCTGAAATCTATCTCCAAAATTCAGGAGCGTATTTCTATTATAGCATTATTTTTCAGACAAACTCAGTTTTGAAACTTTCTCTGTTGTTCGCAACCAGCTGTCAAGCTTCTATTCCAAACCTATGAAGCAATTTTAATCATCACTGCAGATGGTACTGTAACAAAAATATTTGCATTTGAAACAAGTTGAAAAACAACTACAAGAAGTATTAAGGACACTACCAGTGAGTATCAGTGGTGTTCAGTAAGATAAGAAATTTCAAAGGTTGTAACAATGAATGTAGAACAACATACTGAGGTACATAAAATATTAAGATGAGCCACAGTTTAGCACGACTCACATAAGGCTATAAAAATGCTGTTACAGCAACAGCCCACAGCTAGCAATAAACTGTAATGTCCTCACTAGGAGAGGATCCTACTTTACTACAAGAAAATCTAGTTTGCCTACACTGACCTTTACATTTATCTGAAGCAATTTTAACGTAGTTCACCAAAGGCTGACCCATTTCCTATCTAACCCTTACCAGAACAGATAATTTAAGTCCTGTTTGCAGGAAACAGCACAACTGCTTTTACCTGCTCCAAACAGATCCCATGGCTTCCGTTCAGTATTAATATTCAAATTAAAAATCCTAATGGAAATAATGGGCACTCACTTTTCCAGTGAAAATTAAGTATCATTTGTGTTCACCTCTCACCCAAAGCACATAACAATGTAGAGCTCTGACTGCTGACAAAATATTTAACAAACAAACACTGATGGGGAAGTTAATTTAATTGCACAACTCCTAAGGAGAGGCATTATCTCTTGCCAAACCTACAGCTGCATTTATGTTTACTTTCTAGTTCTATACCTTTTCCTGTTAAACATGACTGCAGCTTCTTGCAGCTAAATTTATGCTGCCTCTGTGCCTCATCAGTTCTGAAAAGAACCATGAGTTTTGCTTCCTTCACAATCCACCTTGATCACAAGCTAAAAGCACAAGAAAAAAATCAAATAGTTCCTTCAACATCGGGATTATAAAACCTGACTTCCTATAATCTTTTCTACATGGATTCTCTGATGTCTTGTACCACAGCTGTACTCACAGTATACCTTTATCTACACACAAGTACTAATTTGAATCCCATTTCTCCACCTCAGAAGTTATTTTCACAAAGCCTTAGAAACACCAGTTTTGAGATCTCTGCTTTATTCATGAATGTGACTGAAGTTTGGATTGAAGAGGCGCAAGTACTTTGGAGAGAGCAGCACATGATAAATCTCACTGCCTTGCTTGAAGAATTTACAGATTGAAAAAAGAGAACTATCATGGTTCTTGGGACGCACACAGGGGGAAGCAAAACAAAGCAACACAATTAAGTTAAAACTACTAAAAAGCTAGCAAGAGACGACGTAGGTTAGGAATCACTAATAAACCTCTGTTACACAGAAGCTTATGTTTCCCTTCTCCCAGGTAACAAGACAAGAGGAAATGGCCTCAAGCTGCACCAGGGAGGTTTAGATCAGATATAAGGAAAAATGTCTTCACTGAAAGAATGGTCAAGTATTGAACCAACCCACCCAGGCAAGTGGTGGAAGCACTGGTGAAAGTGTTCAAACAATGTGTGGATGTGGCCCTTGGGGACACAGTTTAGTGGTGAACGTGGCAGTGCTGGGGTAACAGTCAGGCTCTGCCACAGGGGTCTTTCCAAACTTAGCAACTCTATGACCAGAAACTGAAGCTATGCCCAGACTATTTAAACTCCTCTGTCACTAAAAAGCCATCACTAAGAGGTGGGCAAAGCATCCACTTCCACACCCACACCTATTTATGTCGTCTGGCACTATCTGCTGGACAACCAAGCATGCAAAGCTACACCACAAGCCAGCCCTTCCATCCCATATCAACCATCATCACAGGGTGTAACAGCTACCTACCAAAAAAGCTCCATACTTTCCACCTTCTGAAGATCCTCATTCCTGTAAAGACTAAGCCAACACACTGGCAACACATCCAAAGTAAATATGACCTGCAGACCAAAGAAACTTAGTACAAATGTAATTTTCATACTAAAAAAACTAAAAATATGACAATATCAGAACAGTCACTTACAGAAATTAAATGGTTTTGACTTTCATATGAGATAGGATGGACAGTTATAAAAGATGAGGGCTCTTGAGACAAACCAGGACACCATGCTGGAACACATCTATATATGAATAGAGAAAACCAACCCCCAGATCCCAGGCTATTTTTCATCTTCAAGGTATGCCAACTCCCCTTTTTTGTAATCTGTTATGTATGTAAACAAGTTTCAAAAAAGAATAAAAGTATTGGAGAATTTTGAAAAAAAAAAGAAAATTTATAGACGTGACTATTCCTAAGTTAAAGACAGTTAATACGCTTGCTGGAAATGTCTACAAATTTTTTCTATATCAGATATGCAGCTCCTATATATTTGAATGCATACATTTACTGTAAACATTTTATTCCTCCAGTCACACAGTATACATCAATTCTTGGTACCAACTCTGCATTTGAGAAACTTCCTTAGACAAATTCTGGAGTTTCCGGACACCTGCGCGTCAGAACAGCCTAGGGCCTCGTGCTCAAAAGCAGATCTGCAGAGAAGGACCTGGGGGTCCTGGTGGACAACAAGCTGTCCCTGAGCCAGCAGTGGCCTTGTGACCAAGAAGCCCAAAGGTATCCTGAGGTGCATTAGGAAGAACATGGCCAGCAGGTTGACAGAGGTCATCCTGACCCACCACTCAGCCCTAGTAAGGCCTGGAATGCTGTGTTCAGTTCTGGGCTCCTCACCGTAAGACAGACATGGAGACGGTCCAGTACAGAGCTATGAAGCTGATTAAGGGACTGGAACTTCTCCCTTCTGAGGAAAGGCTGAGGGAGCTGGGCCTGTTCAGCCTCGAGAAGAGATGACTGAGAGGGGACCTTATCAATGTCTGTCAGTATCTGAAGTGAGGGTGCCAAGAGGATGGAGCCAGGCGCTTGTGGATGGTTCCAAGCAATAGGACAGGAGGCACCGGGCAGAAACTGATGCACTGCAAGGTCCACCTGAATATGAGTGAGAAGAAAGCTAATGCCTTTACAAACAATTTGATGGGTGAAGGTATGGGTGTTAGCATCTTTGAAATGGGTCTCAATGTCTCTACTAACTCTGGGCAGCAGGTTTGTGGCAGAGCCCAGACAGCTTGGCTCCTGAAACAGACAAGGGTCTGCACAAGCCTGAACTTCTGAACTTTGGGGTAAAACAGTAGGTTCAAGGGAGGAATATGTGGCAGGCGGTTTGGGAATGCTGTACCTTCCTAGTACCTCAGCCAATGGGGAAAGGAAGAGGGCAACATGCAGCCAGGAGTTCAGGATAAAAGGAAGCCGTGCCCTCAGAAACCTCTAGAGAGAAAACCCCAGTTTTCAGTGTGCCCCAGTGGGCTCTCTCCCTTTATTCGAATGAAGTTGCAGGACTCCTCTCTCTCCTTTTTGGACATAAACCTCTGGCGTTGGTGCATTTTCCTGACATGAGGAAGAACTTCCTGACAGCTGACTGAGCACTGGAACAGGCTGTCCAGAGAGGTTGTGGGGTCTCCCTCACTGGGGATATTCAAGAACCATCTGGATGCAATCCTGTGCCATGTGCTCTGGGATGACCTAGATTGAGCAGGGAGGTTGCACCAGAAGACCCATTGGCTCCTTTCAGCCTGACCATTTCTGTAATTCTGTCCTATACAATAAAAAGTATTTCAAGAATGATGTAATTTTATCACCTATTATACTGCTGATCCCCCTAAAAATTAGGACCAGGCTAACTTGCAGTAACTACATCTGACTTTTCTAAAACTCCTGCTTATTTAAGAAGGCACAACAACAAATACCATCAGTCTACTCCTATTTAACAGTGAAAAAGCGTTCAGTACAGAGCAATGGCATACAGTCAGAAAGACGCTGACATGAACTACATTTAACAAGGCTCTAACACAAATGAATTGGTCAGCCAGAAATGAGATTTGGAGCAATTTATCAAGAGAGGGAGCAATTCTCGCAATCCCATTGCTGCCATTTACTGATATGCTTGCCCTTTTCAGAAGTATGACTTCATTAATTAATTGTCAAGGTGCAGAATCACGTGAACTGTCAAATCGTGGTAATACGCTAAAGCACCACAGTCATTATCAAAAGAATCAGAGTGCCCAGCATGTATCCAAACTGCAAACTATTCTTATATTGCCACATGAACTCACAGCTCAAATGAAAAACATGCTGCTTTGGAGGAGCTTTACCACCCAAAGTGAAAAATTTCACTCTGAACTTACTCGCCTCTTTAGGATCTTAATGTTTTCAGAAAGCTCAAGTTCTTAATCTTCTACATCAAATATCAGACACTGTAAAAAGTATTTTCCTGCATCCCATTCAAATGGGCATCCTTTAACAGACAGCTTCTGAAATAACTTGTGTAGAAGAATAAGAGAGCAGCTCTGAGGAGTGGTCAGATTTGTAATGGAAAACATTTCGGTATTTTTCTCTGTATTGAATTCCCCTGAGCAGTGTACTTACATAAGCAAAATCATTACTGTGTGATGACAATTACAGAAAGACATGCCTACACCTCATGTTGCTGAAAGCTACTCTTAAAGCCTCTGGAACTAAATTACTTTATATGGACACAAAATAGTGAAATTTAAAGACAAATGACAAAGGTAAAACAAATAGTGAAGACTTTCACAGAATACAGATATGTGTTTGGAATGTCTTAGGCAACGTTTCTACTGTATACAGCATTAATATTCAAAAATACCAGTGCCACTGGAATATAATACCTCATTCTCTGAAACATTCTGAATTACACCAAGAGAAGTTAAGTTATATTTACACCAGGCAAATTTGGATGCCTAGCAACACCAGAAAACTTGTTCTAGCAGTTAATTATCAACTGGGCCAATAAAATCTCTTTGAAAGTTTTCTCACTTAGAAAAACATTGAGAAAAAATACCCACAGGGGAAAAAAAAATGGTGGTATCAGCAAAAGTGGAGGAGAAATGGAGTTTTCTCTGTAAGAAAATGAAGCACTAAACCTTTCTGTCCCTCTTCCTCCCCATCCCCAGAAAAGAAACAAGGAAAAGATGAAAGGAAATCTATTTCAGATCTGGGAAATCTACCAGCAGGTATCTGTATATGTAACACAGCCTCTAAAATATGTTTACCATCATTTGAAAAAAATCCCACAAGCAAAACCCCAGCAAAATCCTCCCTGCTTCCATTAATAAAAGTGAAATGAGTGAGAAGCTACACACACCAGTTGATACCAAACATATCACAAGATACCAAACATTTCAGGAAGAAAATAAAAGGCTTCCCAGCTGGTTGCTTGGAACATCTTGTTTCCATCAAGTCTCTCCACTACCAGTCTTTTTATCTCCATGGCCTACTAACAAGACTGACCTTTTCTATTCTGTTACTCAGCTTTCCCTCCTTAGAGCGCTGCAATAAAAACAATATGGCCTTTGGGGTCACTATGCTCGCATATGGAAATACACGAAACAGTAAATCTATGAACTTTTTTGCAGAAGAATTACCCATACTTTCCCCGTTCGATGGCTACAGCAGCACTTGTTGATTCTTGGTTTGCAACAGAAAAGCTTTAGAGCAGGAAACACCGCACTGGATGCTCACCTGCACACACTGCAAGGGCTTTAGGCCTTAGAGAGCCTATCACTTCTAGAAAAACCTAAACACACAGGAAAACATAACTAAGCTTGGGACAAAAGTTTTGATTTATCTTTCGCCTGCTGTCCTTTTTTCAACAAGGCGTGGAAATTTCTTCCTCCAGCCCACTGCTCGCTTATAAACGCGTCCAGCCGCCGAGATACGACAGTGGCACTTCTCAGACCTCCGGCCCCTCGTCCCCCGGGGGCCTGGGGCGGGCACTATCACCTTCCTCCCAGTGTAAGGGGCAGCAGCGGGGAGGCCCGGCTGGAGCGGGACTACCACTCGCCCCCACGTTCCCAAGCCCCACACACGGCGCGGAGATGATGTTCAGACCCCCTCTCGCTGACAGCGGCCCGGCGCTCGGGCAGGGGCGGCGGACACGTGTGTCCCCCCCGGGCTTACCAGCTCTTCCTCGCCGCCTGAGCTCGGGTCGGGGTAGGTTCAGCGACCCGGAACATGAACCCGGCGCCTCCCCCGGCCGCTCCCCGAGGAGGCTGGCGCCGCTTCGCAGAGACTGGGCGAGGGGAGGTG
>VZRR01005900.1:699-16409 GCA_013398015.1 Oreocharis arfaki | reverse complement strand
GCGCGGCCCCCCAGCAGCCTCAGCCAGGATTCGCGGCCCCTTGCGGCCTCGCAGCCCTCGCTGCCCCACGGGCTGGCGGCCGGCAGCACCCAGAGCCCCCCGGCCTCTGCCCGCGAGTCCAGCACCTCCATCGGTGGGGGCCCGTCCGCCGCCTCGCCGGGCCCTGGCCCTCCAGCCGGGCTGCGGGCTCAGGCACCCTCACGAGGGGCCGCGGCCCACCCGGCGCCCACGGGCTCGGGGCTGACACCGCCGCCCGCCCTGCCTCAGGACTCGGCGGCGGCCCGCAAGGATTCGGCGTCCAGCACGCCCGACACGGACCCGGCCAAGTCCAGGCTGTCTTCCAACTTGTGACCTCCGCGCCAGGCACGGGGACATGCGCGCCGGAGGGGCGGCGGCGGGGAGTCCCATCTCACCTCGTGTCCGCCCTGCGCCGCTGGGTGAGGGCCACGGCCGCGCCACTGGCTGCCGCCCCCCGCCGCGGCGCCAGCCCCGCTCCCCGGTCCCTCCTGCCACCCGCTGCAGAGCGGGGCAGCTGCCGAGGGTGGGCCCGGGGCTGCTGTGCCCCCCATTCCCCTCACCGCGGGGTCACTGGGCTGAGCCCCCGGGTGTGTCGTCTCCGACCAAAGTCTGACCCTGTCGCTCACTCCCCGCGGCGAAGCCCCGCTGCCCCCTGGCCTCCCCGGCTGCCCATAGAAGCCACAGCTGCATCCTCGCCATGACCAACTCTGTGTATGATATTTATGACCTGAACACATCCCTGTGTGTGACCCGCAGGACACCTCCCCGGGGCTGTCGGCGCAGCCCCGGCGCCGCGCGTGTCCCTGCGCCCCTCCCACAGACCCAAGGCGAGGGGTGACGGTCCAGGACTGGAGGTAAGTTGGGAGGGGTCTGAGGGATGGTCGCCCTGAGGCTTGTAAGCACCCACAAACACACTATCCCCCACTCCGGGGCTGCGGGTGAGCACGGCCCCATGTCCCCGTAGGCAGCGCTAGGACGGAGGCAGGCGCTGGAGCCCGAGCCCTGGGGCTGGGGAAGGCACCCACCGAGTGTACCAGGTGCCTGTGTGTGTGCTGTGTGTGCGTGCGTGTGTGGGTGCGTGTGCAGGCGTGCGTGTGTGTGTGTGCGTGTGTGTGCACGTGTGCCTCGCTGCCTCGCACTCTGGAGCCTTCCACATTGAATGTACCGCGAGCGCGGGGCCCGTGCCAGCCCCGGCACCCTGCGGCCGAGCAGCCGGAGGGACAGGGCCCCACTCCAAGCGTCCACATTCCCATTCAGCCCATCCTGTGCAATAAACGTCAGCAGCTGACAGAGCTACGCACGACTCCGGCTCTGCTTCTTCGCCACCCGTCCCTCCCCGCCGCGCCTCCCGCTCCTCGTGCCCGGCCCCCGGAGCCGGAACACTGGGCACAGCCCCAGCTTGGGCTGCGGGATGCAGCTTTGTCCTTTGAAGAGCTGCCTCCCTTGCCAGGAAAGCCACAAGGTGAAAAGCCTCTGCCAGCAGCTTTCCCCTCGCTCCAGCAGCAGCCAGGAGGAAGCTGGGTGCAGGCTGACTGTGAGCCTGTGGTTATAGGGTACGGCCAAGAACTGGGCAGAACACAGCTCCAGTTGCACGGTGCCAACCATCTCCAGCACCCGCCCTGTGGGGAGGAGGGCGGGGAAGCCACAGTCCAGTGAGAACAGAAGGCTCCTGGCTGGAGGAGCTGCAGTTGGCCCCTGTGAGAGGCCAGCTCCCACTGTGGCTGCACTGGCACAATTCCATGTTTCTGCTACAAAAGCATTTCCAGAATGTGACACCCCTGTGAGCAACCGAAGTCCAGCCAGCCAGCAGAACAGGGCCAGGCGGGGAGGCAGCAGTCCCACCTCCCCCTGTCCCTGGCAAGGTGAGGTAAGAGCCCAGACACCCCACAGGCTTCGGGCAGAGACTTCAAGGAGGACACAGGTCGCATCTCGTATTTCAAAAAACATTTTATTTACAGTATTATACATGTTGACCCCCAAGTTAGTGGTTTTCCCTGCCTGAGCCCCAGTGATCAGCAGCAAAACCCATCCCTGGAAATAAGAGTCAAGAGCTGCAGAGGCTGCGCTACAGCGAGTGGGGACAGTGCCCAGAGCTGGAGCAGGGCACAGAGCAGCACCTGCCCTGTGGCTGAGAGCAGGGCCAGGGCTCCTGCTGCATCCCGTTCAGTTGCCTGCCCCTCCCAAGTCCAAGCCCTGCTGGTGGAGAGGGAAGGAGAGGGACAGCACCCCAGGACAGGCAACAGCCAAAGGACAGTGCTCACAGCACTGTGGTGAGGGCTGAGGGGAGCCACCCTGTCTACTGTCACACCCCTTCACCCCCAGCCCAGAGCTGCAGCCCTCTGCAGGGCTTGTTGACCTCTCCCTCTGCTGGACAGACAGTGACAGCATCAGTGCAGAGCCCCTGTCCCCCACCGGCTGCTCCAGCAGAGTCTCAGTTCGCCCCAGCACCTCAGAGTGGGGCAGGGCTCTTGCTGGGCTGGAAGCTGCACCTCCTTCCCCACGAGATGTGGAACAGAAGAGCATCGTGGGCCAGTGCCCACCATAGCTGGAGCTCCAGAGGTATCCCAGGACCCTGTGGGCTGCAGGGGCTCAGCTGAAGAAATAGGTGGAATCCATCACCTGCTTCAGGTTGAATTCACCTGAGGGGAGTGAAGGAGAGGTCAGAGGAGTGCAGGGTGGGGATGGACAAGGGGGAGAGAAGCGGCCTCAGGGTCCGAAGGATCTCTGCCGCTGGACTGTGCTGCCCATGGAGCACTGGGCCACTCCACACAGAGGTCAGGCAGAGCCAGATGGCCTGGCAGACACAGGGCTGAGGGATTAGAAGGAGTTAAACTAATTGCCTTAATCCCATTGCATGTATATCATCTAGATCCTGGCAATTACCATGCCGAGTCCCTCGCTCCCATCTCCGAGCAAATGCTCACGGTTGGAAACAGATGGGAGCGGAACAAGAGCAGGATGGGAAGAGCTGGGTCAGCCTGGGGGAAATCCCAGGGACCCAGTGAGGATGGCAGGGAGCACTCACAGGGATGCTACAGGGGAATGTGGACATGCTGGACTGCTCTGCCCCATGGCTCTGCAGCCCAGAACAGGAGGGGGAACCTGATCCTAGGAGACAGCTCTGGCTTTTTGTCTTTTGATGGTTTTGGAGGCCACTTCATCTCACTGCCCTTGTCTCCAAAATGCTCCTGAGCTCTCCATGTTCCTGTTCCATGCTCCTACCTGTCCTGGGGACATTGGACAGCTGCTCCCTCAGTCTCTTCTGCCAATGGGCTATGGGCTCTGTGCTGGAGCTGGATGAACTAGAAGGAAGCAAATGAACACAGGTTATCTGGAACCAGGCACACCCTCCTCTGCTCCCCAGTGCAGCCCCTGACAACAGGATTCAGCTCTTCCAAAACAGACCACGCACCCCAGAGTGAGAGCAGGGGCCCAGCCCCAGCAGCCCAGGGCAGGCCCTAAGGCTGCCAAACCCTCCCTTGGTTCTGCAGCAAGAGGGTGCAGAGCCCTTGGTTTTTACGCAGCTGTTGAAGGTGATTGGGGTGTCAGGCGAGAAGGAAGATCAGCTCCTCCCCAGAGCAACCCCCAGGAAGGTGACACAACCTGTGAGCACCTGGACATGACCTCTGGGAGGTGGTGGGGGGGAAAACCAACAGGTCAGGAATACCTGCAATACTTCTCCAGCATGAACTCAGACAGATCCTGCAGAATCTTCTCGCTGTGCAGAGCCACGAATTGCTGCCGACAGACCTGGCCCAGGGAGACAACAGCGAGGTGCAGCTTAGCAGGTGTTTTCCCTCCTTCCCCCAGCGACGGGTCAGAGGTGAGGGGCAGGGGAAGCAGCAGGAGTGGAAAGGGGAGGCTGCCAGACAAGGGTGAAGGGAATCAGCCTGGGAGGTGTGAAGCAGAGGTCCACCCTCATTAGCACAACAGCCCTTGGGAAGGACCCAGGGCAGGGCAGGGGCACCGGCTCTGCCAGGGTTGTGTTTAGTGCCCACTTCCACAGATTCTCCCCCACATGCTCCCTGCAGAGTGGGAGGAGATGGTGCACCAGGAAATCAGCTGCGACCGCCAGCAAACATCCCAGGTTCACCTCAGCTGGGTGAATCAATCAGCCTATGGAGCAAAGCCCAGGGGAGGAGAGGCCTGGCATGGGCCCAGAGCACAGATCAGCAAGATCTTGCTCACAAGGGAGCCAGGAGGACACTCATACCTGGTTCATGACATCCACGGTGAGCGCGTGAGTCCAGTAGCAATCGTGGACTGAGACAAAGGTCAGGCCCTTCCTGGGAGGAGGCAAAGGCGCCATGAAGCAGTGCTGAGACCCTCTTTGAGCGATGGACCCAGCCCACGTAGAAGCTCTGGCTGGGACAGGAGCAGGGACCACACAAGGAGGGGGACTCCCTGCATGGCAGGTCTTCAGAGGGAGGTGGCCAACCCCAGGATCTCCCTGTCCCCACCCTGCCACCTCCTCTTCCTTCTCTGCCAGGAGCCCCAAATGCCCACCCACCGGGCACTCCGTGGTCCCATGCAATGCCTTGCCCCAGCAATGTTCCCCCAGGAGAGTCCTGAGCCAGGGAAGAGCCAGGTGAGAGCCCAGCTGCCCACTCCCTACCTGAGGCAGTGCAGTGCTGTGAGCATCATATGTGTGGAGTCCAGAGAGTGGATGAAGTTGGGGGGAAAGGCGTTCTTCTGCTTCACAGTGTCAGGTTTCCTGCAGGACAAAGCAGGGCACAGAAGAGCTGGGGCATTTCAGGGCCAAAGATGACAGCACTGGCACAGAGGCAGTGCCTCCCCAGCCTGGGGGTGAGGGGCCTGCCCTGGAGGGCCCCAAGGCCCTGCTGCTCTGTCCAGCTTTCTGCAGCTCAGGGAGATAACTGGAGCTTTGGCACTCCTTGACAGCTTTCCTGACAGGAAGGCCTCGTCCCCGGAGCACAGGCTGGGGTCAGCAGGGGTGCAGTGCAGGCCATGGTTTTGTACTTACTGGCTGCTGTTGGAGTTTTTCACACTCAAGCGCTGCATGCCACAATTCAGCTGTGGGGAGAGAGGGGAGCAGCTGTCAGCTCGCACTGCCTGGCAGCACGGGGGGCTGGGCACTGCCTCACTCCTCTGGAGAGGGGCCTGTGCCTTTCCAGGGTGTCCCAGCACCACAGCAGCTGCCACTGCCCCGTGACACCTTGCCCAGCTCCCCTCCCGAGGGTGCTGGCAGGCATCTGAACCCCTTCGCCCTCGCAGGGTGAATTGGCCCGAGCAGGGCTGCTGGAGCCGGGCTGGGGGGCCGTGAGTCAGCACAGCAGCACGTGGGAGGCGACAGCAGCGAGACTGAGTCACACGAGCCCTGAGGAGGCTCTCAGAGCGGGGAACGGCCCGTGCCCCAGCTGCCTGAGTGGGACGGAGCCGCAGAGCTTCCTCACCAGCCCACCCACACACTCCAGGCTCTGCAGGGAGCCATGAGGCTGGAGGACGTGCCTGTGCACAGGGATCCCACCTGCTCTGCAGGCTCACCCACTGGTGATGCCAACCTGCCAGGCTCTAGCCCGGCTGTCTTTTCCCTGCTCTCACCACGGCCCAGGGAGGGTGTGCCATGAGACCTCACACTGGACACTCACCACAGTGGACCTGGAGCGATAGTAGGGCTGTATGATGGGGAGCCCCAGCGGTGTGACCCACTCCACCGTCCGGCCCGACTGGGCGATGAGCTTGGCACTCTCTGTCAGCCAGTTCTTCAGAAGAGGGAAGGAAGCAGCTGGAGTTAGTGCGGAGCTGGGAGACCCCATCCCCTCCCAGCACAGGCCACCCTCACTCCTGCCACAGACTGTGACAGTCCAGCGCTCCAGCTGCTGGGGAGTTTGGCACAATCCCACACCTCTGGGCTGGGGCAGGAAGATCCTCTCTAGGCCAGGAGCCAGGAGAACCATCTCTCCCCACGGAGCATCCCCTTGTCTATGGACGAGTGGACCAGGGAATAAAAACAAGTGGAGGTAAGGGGCAACAGGCTCCTCACCTGGATATCTCGAGTCGCTGAGAACATCTCCTTGATGCTGTTGAACACCTGCTTCACCAGGTAATGAGATGCTTCCCACAAGTACTCCTGGCACAGACCAGAGGCAGAGCCATGGGTCAGGCAATGGGACAGCCAAAGACATAGAGGAAAGTGACAGGATCCAGGGAGGGGGGACACACAGGAATGCTACCTCGGGGAACTCATCGATCTCCTTGAGGCGTTTCTCTATCTGCAGGCGGCCGCCATAGCGAGTGACCCCGTACACCACCGTCATCACCGTCTGCTTCACCACCTTGCGGCTGATGAAGCCCTGCAGCACCTGGGCAATCTTCACCCCCTGCTCAGCATCCTTCTTCCGAAACTCCTCCACCTGAGGAGAGTGCCCCCAAGTCAGTCTCAGCGTGAGCCATGCCGGCTCGAGTCCCCTCTGTGGCTGGTGGCCTGTGGGACTCTCCCAGCCATGCAGTGCCTGGCCCGAGCTCCCATCAGAATCCCTGCAGCCCATTTTCACCACCCTGGATAACAGAAGGCACCTGCTGAAGGGATCCAGCACGGATAACCATGCTGCAGAGCCTTTCCTGCTGCCTTGGCACTGTCCCTTGGCAGCTGAGTGGGGCCAGCTGGGACGAGGACACAGCTTGACTGTGGCTCAGAACTTGGGTTCTCCTGCCTCTGCCCTCCAGTGATAACTGAGCAAGCCCTGCACACCCATGAACTCTTCCTGCTCTCTGGTGTGGTGCTGCCTGGAGAAAACCTGCTGAGACCCAGACTGGAGAGCCAGGGTCCATTGGCAGCTGAGTGAGTCTGGCAGGGCTTAGCACTCCCCCAGTGGTGAATATCACACCACCTTTTGCCAAAGAAACCAAAGACTTTGTAGCAGGACCAAGGCTGAGTCTCTCCCCCTCCCTCCTACTCAGCTCAAAGAAGAAAAATCTCATAAGCCATGGGCCAACCAGCGACCAAGGGAGGAGGAACACACTCTGCTCTCTTCCACCTCTCCAGCCTAGTTCTCCCAGGCTTCAGGAGAAGTGAGGACAGCAGAAATCCCAGCGGATTTCTCACAGCCACCTCTGTGAGGACAGATCTCCAGCCAGATCCCACTCGGGGACAGAGAGTCCCTGTCTCTGACCAGCTCATGCCCCGCTAGCTGTCTGCACACTCATCCCCACCTTTCTCCTTGGGAGCCTGAGTCACCCTGTGCACACCAAGAGGAGGAGGCAGGTCCAAAAGGACCCTGTGTGTCCCCAGTGTGACTCACCTGCTGGGCCACTGCACTGTAGACATCCTGAGGGAGCCCACAGGGCACCAGGTTGACGGAGGCAGCGCCGCTGAGGTCCCGGCCAAGCGCTGCATAGTGCTGCAGGCCATTGCAGGAGCCATCCTGCAGGAAGAGCACGGGGAAAACAAGGAGTTAGTGTGTGGACAGAGCCCTGCTCATCCACCCCTCCCCATGCACAGGTACCCTGGGCTCAGGTGGTCATTATTTCCCCCCCTCTCTTCAGAGCAGTGACCATTTTCCTTCTGGCTGGGTTTCCTGCCTGTGTCCATCCCTAACTACTGTGACCTGTGAGGTTTAAAATCAGAAACCTCACATCACCACCTCTGCGGGTTTCCAAAGACATCAGAGCTCTGTGGAAACACCGAAAAACAGAAAACTGGGAAAACAATGAATATGTCTGGGATGCTAAAAGCAGGCCCAAGAGCCAGCAGTCAAAACAACCTCAGCAGTGGGATCAGAGGCAGGAAAAGACAGGCCAAGCCAAAGATCCCTCAGGAAGCCTCAGCTGGCTTTGTGGCTCCAGCCAGCTGCATTGCCAGCAGATGAAAACATCTCTCTGACAGAAACCAGCTCCCACCCAGCCTTCCCAAAGCAGCATCAGAGGCACAGTGAGTATCTGCCACAGCAGCTGCCCTTGTAGCCCTCCTGGAACAAAGAGCAGCTTGGGTGAGACAGGCAGGACCTGAACGATGGGGCATGAAGATCCTGGTGCTCCCCAGACCGCACTGGCAGCAATGTTTCTCACAGATGTGCTGCCGTTCCCAGCCCCCTGTGCTCAGGGGAGCCACAGACACCCCAGGGCTGTCAGGTCCCTCAGACAGGGCCCCCTTTGTCCTGCACCCTCTCCCCCGTCCCTGCAGTGCAGAAAGGCAGCGCCAGGACCTGACGGCTCCGTTAATTGAGTGCTGATGACTCAGGCAGAACAAGACTCGGGTACCCTCCAGAAGAAGTCCTTGCTGATATTCCATTAACTGCACCCTCCATACGCCCCCACCTGCTCTCTTGATCTTTTGTTGTCATCAAAATATCAGTCCTGACTGTCTCATGCATATTCCAGACCATCGCTACTGGCAGAACAACTGCTGCCCTCTCCACTCAGTCACGGCCACTCGATCCCATAGGAGAAAGGAGCAGCCAGTCCCCACCCATGGCCACTATCAGCCATGTCCCTGCAGGGACAGGCAGCCAGGGAGGACAGGTGCCTTCAGGGAGCTGAGCAGCACCTGAGCAGGGACAGGGCACATGGTGACAGGCCACTGAACGTGGGGGAAAACCACCTTTGTCCCCGTGCCCTTCCTCAGAGTTCCAGACCTCCCATCCCCTGTAGAGCTGCTAGGCTTCAGCCTTGGAGCAGGAGCGGAGCAAAGGCCCCAAAGCACAGCCTCGAGCACTTCAGCCAGCCAGGTGTTGCCATGCTGGGCCGACTTCCAGTCCTGATCCTGTGGCTGCAGAAGGTGAGACTGGCTCTCACCCTGCGGCAGCTGCCAGCGATCTCCCGGCTGGGCTCTGCTCAAGCCAAGGGAAGCGAGGCAGCCCTTGGCTGTACCAGCTCATGGATGGCTGCGGGCAGCAGCAAATCACCAGAGTTCTCATGCCAAGATGCCCAACACTGCATTCCCATTCCTAAGAAAATGCAGCCACGTGGAACAGAGATTGCAGCTCCTGGATGCTCCTTTCCTGCCCCGCTGAGCCTCACATGGGCTCTGAGGATCTGCCAGGCTCCTACCTGGTGAACTGGGAAGTGAGAGATGTAGGCTGCTGGATCAGGGGACCTCGAGGCTTTGGCGATTTCCATACAGCATGCCAAGGCTTGCCAGGGCTCATCGGTGTCCATCCACCACTTCCTGCCCTGGGAATGAGAAAGCACAGACTGATAGGAGCAGGCAGTGCTCCTGTGCCCCTCAAACCACAGGCAGGAGCCCCTGAGCACCTGGGATATGCTGGGCACAGCACCTCCTCCCACCATGCCTCCACCTCCCGAGTATTTCACCATCATTTTCAGACAGGAAAGTGTTATTTAGGAAACTCTGCGTTGCTTTGTTCCCTTTTTACCTCTCAAAAGCGTATCTTTCAAAACGTTTTTGTTTCAAAATAGATTCTGATTTCCATTTTATTTCACTTCCTAGAAGCTCCCACCGTACCGTGAGCGGGTGGTCAGCCGAGTCCAGGATGTCCTCCATGATTTCATTGGCATACTCCAGCCGCTCCTGCAAGGCATTCTTCTTCTTCAGCCCCGTCAGGTTGATGAGGTGGATCTTGAGCCAGTCAAGTCCCCTGGGCCCCAGAGGCCTCCCCTCTGCGAACAGCAGGATGGCCCGGGTGACATCGTTCCCCAGGTGGTTGAAATAGGGCGGGCACGGGTAAGTCCTGCCACGGAAGTCCATGTTGTGAGGGAACCAGAACACCTTGTCCCTGACGTAGTTGGCGATGGAGAGCTTGTAGAGCGCGTCCATCCGCAGGCTGTGCATCTCCGCAGTCTTCTTCTTGCACAGGAACAGCTCGTGCTTGAGAGATTTGCTCCAGGTTGAGTAATGGCCGGGAGCAGTGGGAGGCTTGGGAGCCTCAGAGAGGGGTGGTGGGATGTCCAGCTTCTCGTCCCCTTTGTTGTTGAAGATGGAGATGATGATATCCAGCACCGGCTGGTTGATCTTCCAGGCGCAGTTGCCCAGCTGGTTCAGGGCATCCAGCACGGGGTGGAGGTTCACGAGGGGACACTGCTCCAGGAGCAGCTGGTGCTGGATGCTCTCATCTATGAAGCGCATCAGCTTGGTGTCGTTGAGGACAAAGGCACCGAAATGAGGGGAGGTCCAGGGCAGTGGGGGGCACAGCATGGGCATGGCAGAGGAGTTGAAGGTCAGCGTGGTCTCTGCAGCGTTCGCCATGAGCTGGCAGAAGATGGGATGGGGCTTTATCAGCCCAACCTGGAGAGGAGAATCAGCAGTAGAGGATTAGAGCTGGAGTGTGGAAGAACCTGCAGTCAGTCAGCCATTCCATAAAGATCGTGCCAAGTAAGGAGAGCACCCACACAGAACCAAGGGCTCCTCAAAGCATCCCTCAGCAGGAATGGCAGCAAGGACACAAAACGGCCCTGCAAGGGTTTGATTTTGAGGAAGGGGTATCCTGCACAGCCCCAGAGCCCCCAGGATGAGGCTCACCTGCCAGGTGCTGTAGAAGGAGTAGATGTGGTAGAGGACAGGGATAGGCTTGGACTCCAGGCGACGATTGAGGATGTTCCTGGGCACCTTGACAGCCTTCACCAGGAGCTCCAGCATGTGCATGCCCAGGCGCATGAGGAGCGCGCACGGCCAGCTGCAGTTCTTCAAGTTCAGGGAGGGCCCAAAGCCTGCTTCTGCCACCAGCTTCTCCCAATATTCCCGTGGCAAGTATTGTTTAGGCTGGGAGGTGGAAGCAGAAAATGGGGTCAGCTGGAGAGGCCAGCCATGCTGCTCCCAGGGGGTTTGCTGGATGGGATCTATCTACCTGGGATGTGGCTCTGAGAAGGACTCTCCTGTCTTTGTGTCCCCACAAGGTCCTCCCTGACAGGGGTGTTAGGGGAAGGAGGGCTGGGGAGGCTGGGGTGAGCCCAACAGTGAAAATGGGAACAGTGGCACTGCAACGACCTTCCTCTTGCCACATCCCAGTGTTGGCACCCTGTCCCCATAGCATCCTGCCCCTCCCACCCAGACTGCAGACCTGCCTGCCTCCAAGTGCACTCAGCTCTGGGAATAACCTGATCACCTAGTCCTCGAGGTGCCCAGGGCAGCAGCCTTGGCTCCTTTCTCCCATCTTGTTCCCTCCTGCCCTGCAAAGCCCAGAGCTTTCCTGCATGGGACACCTGGCTCCAAGGGCTCCTACCTGGCTGTCCTTTGCCAGCAGCTGGATGTAGCTCTCATAGACCTCCTGCACCTTCTCCAGGTGGCAGCTGCGCAGCTTCCTCTGGATGATGTACCTGTCGTAGACCTTGGAGCCCAGCTCCCTGGCCAGGATTGCCAGGGACTCACCTTGTGGAGACAGATCATTGAGGATCTGGGAAAGGGGAAGGCAAAGAGGGTCTTAGGAAGGAGGAAGAGAGAGACACAGCAGAGAGACAGAGCAAGAGTTAAAGCTGCTGTGCAAGGAGCACAGGAAGATGCTGATTTCCATGATACTGAACAGATGGTGAGACAGGAAACACAACCAGGACAGAGCAGGATTTCTCTGGCTGCTCAACACAGGGAGCAGCCAGCCTGCACCTAATAACCTGGTAAAACTCTAAGAAAGCTCCAATCTTGCTGGCTCGATTGGGATATTAGTGCTCTGTGACAGCCCCACAGTTGATGGTCCAGCCCCACTCCCATGAGGGCAGGGAAGGCTCCTACCTGCAGCATGATGTCCACATACTCCTCATCCGGCAGCAGGCACAGGTAGGGGTAGAGGACGCTGTACTTAGACCTGACCATGCTGCGCTTGGAATTCTGCAGGGCCTGGAGGATGGCATTGTGCCACTGGGAGCGGAGGGTGGCCAGCAGCTCACGCTGCATGGAAGAGGAAGGAAGAGAGCTGGTCAGCATGAGCTGCCCCCTCTTTAGCTCATGGACCCCCAGCTCTCACCCACAGGTGCTGAGGGCTGCAATGGCCCCCCCTGCCCCCAGACCCCTGAGCTTTACCGCTTTGATAGCCTGAGGGGTCAGGGGCTTGGCTGCCTCCACTGAGTCAATGGTTATGGTGTTCTTCAGCTCCATCTCCAGCTGCTGCTGGAAGCGCTCCTGCAACTCCTTCACAGAGAAATCCAGCTTGGGGTACGACACCATCGTCTCCTGCAACGGGAGAGAGGCAGTCAGTGCCCAAAGTGGGAGGAAGAGAAGATGTGCTCAATCTCCCAGCTTCCCTGCAAGAGGCTTGTGGTACAAGTCTGGGCTGAAAGCATCTTGCTGGGACCTCTGGGCCCTGGGCTCTCTGGCAGGCAAACCCCAGAGGCTGCTCTGCTCCTGTGCTATAGCCAAGCACCTCCCCAAGCATCCCCTCCAGTGCATGGAGGCCATCTCCAGCCCCCTGCAAGCCCTCTGCTTTGCTGTTGCTCTGTGAGGCTGTTGGTAACATCATTCATTTGATTGTTTGTGTGGAATATTGAGCAGAGATCAGGCTAAAAGGTTCTTCCGTTTCAGCCCTCCCCTGGGCTGTACCTGAGAACACCACCTGGCCACCTCCAACACCTCCCTGAGTGCTGTGGCTTACTCTGGAATAGAAGTCCTGGAGCAGAGAAGACTTGCAGATCTGGGGGCTGGGTGGAGGAGGCAGCTGGTAGTTGGGCTGGACAGTCCTAATGGCCCACAGCACCATCTCCTTCTCATCTGCCTCAAACAGGCACTTTTGGAAGAGCTCATCCACATGGAAGCCACTGCTGTTCAGCTGCTGCAGGTATCTGAGGAGGGGCAGACAGGACAGGCTCGATCTTCCCCAAGGGCCTGAGCACACTGTACAGAAGCTGCTGGAGCAGGAGCTGCCTCAGCACAGCCCGTCCCACAAGGTCACCCGCCTCAGGTTACACGGATCAGGTGTCCATCCCTCTGCCCGCACTGCTGCAGAGCTGCCTGGGCAGGGAGGCCGAGCTCCGGCCACTGTGGGACCGAGCTGCCCACAGGCAGCCCCACAGCCTGTGCTGCACTGCCACAGCTCCCACACCATCCAGGACAGTCACTGCCAGCCCCCTCAGAGTCAGCTGACTGTAGACATTGCCTCGAAGGCATCTAGAACTCGTTAGCAGCCAAAGGACAGAGAGAGAAGCCAGTGATACATCCCTGAGGTTCAGCACTAGGGCATCAGAAGCTTTCTCCATGCTCTGGAGAGGAGCTGGCTGTGCCTCCAGCCCCAGGCACTGCCCCTGGGCCCAGCCTGTGGAAATTTACAGGGCTCCTTCAGCTCCTCGCTTTGGCACTGACACTGTCCTGTCCATTATGCTCCATAAAACCCACCTGAATCTCCTGACCACACTCCTCTGAAGAGCCCTGCAGGAATCAGGGCTGTGACTGAGCCTGCCAAAAAGGGCAAACTCCACAGAAGTGCCATAAAAACAAACAGAGGAGCCAAGCCATTCCCAGCAGGCAGCAACAGAGAAGCCAGAGGAGCGAGATGCCTGTGATGGGTGCAGAATCAAGGAGCCCCTGAATTGAGAGGGGCTCTCCCAGCCCAGCTCTGGGGGAAGCAGTGCCAGTTCTCACCTGCCACATCTCCTCTCCCTGCACAATCTCGGACAAACTCCCCAGCAGCTGGGGGGGGGCAGGGAGGGGGCTGTGGGAGTTCTGCCCACCCCAAAATTTGGCCATGAGAAGTGGGTCAGAGCATCCAGCTGGGCACGCAGAAGGGACAGCTCTTCCTGACCCCGACCCGCTGCATCTCCCAGTCCTCCAAGCACAGGACGTGGAGCTGCTGCCCTCAAGGCTCAGCAGTACCTGAGGCAGGTGTTACCTCAAGATGGCTTTGGGAGGTGACTGGTTCCGGCCCATGCACTCCAGGGCCACTGCATAGGAGTCCAAGTTGGGCCGGAGGCCGGCGGGCTCCAGCAAGGAAAACAATCGGTCGATGCGATTCAAGGAGCCCTGCAGGTGAGAAGGGAAGGAGGCTGTGGGACTGGCACCAGTGGCCCCAAAATCACAGCTCCACGCCTCCCTGCCCCTGTTCAGATTTAGTCATGTCTACCCTGCCCTCTCCACATTCCCTTCTTCCCCTCAAAGCCACCTCACACAGATCTGTGCCCTCATGCCTGCTCCATCCCCCTTGGCAGAAGCACTGCTTGAACACTTGCTGAAGGCGGGTGTGACAAGCACAGGTAAAACCAGCTGGAGGCCCTTCCTCACAAGCCAGCCCCTCTCCCACCCAGAGCACCCACGGCTCGGTACCTTCCTGGCCCAGCAGCGCATCACGATGTTGTAGGCACCAATGTCCAGCACCTTCCTCTTCACTGGAGAGCTGTAGCACAGCAGGAGGTACCGCTCGGCCTCCTCCGGCTGCTGCAGGAACAGGAAGCACTCCAGGTTGGACTGGATGGTCTGCTGCAGGACCTGTTGGTTACTCTTGTCCCTTGGCATCCTCTGAGGCCTCTTCAGCTGAGCACCTTCCTTCACTTCCATCACCCTGGGCTTGCTGTGGTGGCCGCCAGAGCTCTGGCTCCAGGCAGCAGCTGCTTTCATCTTTGAGATCTTTGGGCTCTTCATGGTTTTGGCTTTGGCATCTGCCTCGCCCTCTAGCTTGGCCTGGCCCTTCAGAGCCAGCTGGGAGGCAGCAATAGGCAATCCTTGCTCCACCTTCAGCCGTCGGATGTACATCTCCTTCTGCAGCTTTTTGGCCCAGGTGCTGTACTGAGCCAGGCCATCATCCCGTGCCCTGGGAACGGGCTGCTTCTCCTCGGGGCCAGGGGGCAGAGCCTCCTGGTACTTGTCATTGTCCAGTGGGGCCAGGTCCACTTTGCTGACCGTCACCTCCGGGACGTTACTGCCTTGGAGCTGCTTTGCTCGAGCTTTGAGCACTAGCGGAGAACAGAGAGAGGAGATGGGAGACAAGGCACAGCAGAAGGCTCTGTCCTGTCCTCACTCTGGAAGTACCAGGATCATGCTCAGAAAAAAGGGTTCACACAAGAACTTCACCCTTCCTTAGCCAGCCCCACTCCCAGACAGAGATACAGACCATTGTCTCTTTGAGATCTACCTGAGATCTACCTACCACCCCAGCATCCCAGGAACCCACCCCAGCATCCCAGGAACCCAGCACTGCCAGGGAAAAAGCAACAGCTCAGGGTGGTCTGACTGCTGTCTGCTCACTGCAGCTCTCCCAGCACTCACCTTCCAGAAGCTCTGTCCTCTCACAGGTGCCATTTCTGTTTGCCTTCTCCTTGGTGCTGGCAGAAGAGTAGCTCCTGAAGATTCTCCATAGGATCCCTGCCATGTCAGAACACAAAGATGTGGGGGTCAGAAAAAGCTTCACTCCCTCGAGCACTCCCTGACCCCCACCCTGCCCCACGGCCCCAGCTGGACACAGCGTGGACAGAGCGAGCGAGGGACGTTTCTCAGCTCAGCTACTCCAGCAGCAGCATAGGAGGGCAGGAAGAACAGGGACACGCCTCGCCCCCCGGATCCAGAGGCTCAGAGGCAACATGACCTCAGAGACACCACAAACCCCAGCACTGTGAACGGGGTGGCAGCACCCCAATACCCCCAGAGGAGGCGGGCGCTATCTAGGAGCTGAGACGGGACCCAGAGCCCGCGTGTCAGTCCTTTCGAGAGTAACAACATGCCAGCACTTCCACAGCCCCGACTCTATCCGTGGGGTGCTCACAACGCAAAAAGGCCCTTCCAGCCTCCAGGTGTGTCCCAGAGAATGCTCAGAACCGTGGGACGTCCCGGCTCAGCTCCGTCCCCACACTCGGCCCGAGTCCTG
>VZRR01005899.1:0-10501 GCA_013398015.1 Oreocharis arfaki | reverse complement strand
ATAAATCGAGTAACCCCCTGGGCAGGGCTGGCAGGGCTCTCCAAGGGGAATTCCTGCCACAATCCCTTCTCCCAGGGTGCTCCTGGACCTGGGCATTCCCAGCCCCACCGGGAATGGAACACTGGAGGTCTCCCAGTTCCTTCCCAGCAGCTGCTGGGCTGGCAGAGCCCAACCCAGCCTCTCCCACCAGCATTCCCACCCGGATGCTCCCAGGCTTCAATTTAGGGAATAAGGAGGGGCCTGTCAGATGCTCTCCCAAAATCCCCTCATCCCGGCCCCCAGGGAGGTTGGATGCAGCCGAGATCCCATCTGCACGTGGGGCTGGGGCTGGGGGAGCAGGGCCGAGGTGAGGGGCACAGCGAGGGCTTCCCAACCCCCCGACACTGCTCCCGGCTCTGCTGCTAATGCCAGCACCCCCAGATCCTCCTGGAGGGAGTTCTGGGATCTGGGGACAGATGGGTTTGGGAGCATCCAGAGATTTGGGATCTGGGGACAGATGGGTTTGGGAGCATCCAGAGATTTGGGATTTGGGGACAGCCGGATTTGGGAGCATCCAGAGATTTGGGGACAGCCGGGTTTAGGAGCATCCAGAGATTTGGGAATTGGACAAAAATGGGTTTAAGAGCACCCAGAGAAGATTTGGGATTTGGGGACAGCCGGGTTCAGGAGCACCCAGAGTTTTGGGATTTGGGGGCAGCCGGGTTTAGGAGCACCCAGAGGAGATTTGGGATTTGGGGACAGCCGGGTTTGGGAGCACCCAGAGGAGATCTGGGATTTGGGGACAGCCAGGTTCAGGAGCATCCAGAGATTTGGGATCTGGGGACAGCCGGGTTTAGGAGCATCCAGAGGAGATTTGGGAATTGGGGACAGCCGGGTTTCGGAGCACCCAGAGTTTTGGGATTTGGGGGCAGCCGGGTTTAGGAGCACCCAGAGGAGATCTGGGATTTGGGGACAGCCAGGTTCAGGAGCATCCAGAGATTTGGGATCTGGGGACAGCCGGGTTTAGGAGCATCCAGAGGAGATTTGGGAATTGGGGACAGCCGGGTTTCGGAGCACCCAGAGTTTTGGGATTTGGGGGCAGCCGGGTTTAGGAGCACCCAGAGGAGATCTGGGATTTGGGGACAGCCAGGTTCAGGAGCATCCAGAGATTTGGGATCTGGGGACAGCCGGGTTTAGGAGCATCCAGAGGAGATTTGGGAATTGGGGACAGCCGGGTTTCGGAGCACCCAGAGTTTTGGGATTTGGGGGCAGCCGGGTTTAGGAGCACCCAGAGGAGATCTGGGNTTGGGGACAGCCGGGTTTGGGAGCATCCAGAGATTTGGGGACAGCCAGGTTTCGGAGCACCCAGAGTTTTGGGATTTGGGGACAGCCGGATTTGGGAGCACCCAGAGGAGTCCTGGCCAAGCAGGGGGCTCAGCTCAGAGCACCAAAAACCCTTGGCACAAAACGCTCCAGCAGCTTTATCCCAGTGCCCGACCAGGAAAAGCCCCGGCAGCTCCCACCCTCCGCTCCTGCCCCTTGGGGGTTTTAACTGGATAAACTGGGAGTCATTCCCGACTATCCAACAGCAGCTGCTTCCTCTCAGCCAGCCTCAGAGGCTCCAAAACGCCAAACTCTCACACCTCAGACATCCGAAAAGGGGAGTTTCCCCACAGAAAAGGGGAGTTTCCCATGGAAAACGGGAGTTTCCCCATGGAAAAGGGGAGTTTCCCTATGGAAAAGTGGAGTTTTCCTCATGGAAAAGGGGTGTTTTCCCTTGGAAAAGAGGCGTTTCCCCATGGAAAAGGGGCATTTCCCCAAGGAAAAGGGGAGTTTTCCCACGGAAAACGGGTGTTTTCCCATGGAAAAGGGTATTTCCCATGGAAAAGAGGTGTTTTCCCCATGGAAAACCTGCATTTTCTCATGGAAAACAGGCATTTCCCCATGGAAAAGGGGCATTTCCCCATGGAAAAGGGGTGTTTCCTCACGGAAAAGGGGAGTTTTCCCATGGAAAAGGGCGTTTCCCATGGGAAAAGAGCGTTTCCCCCTGGAAAAGGGGCGTTTCCCCCTGGAAAAGGGACGTTTTCCCCTGGAATACAAAAGCAGCACCCACGAAATTCAAACCTGGAGAGAAGAGCTGAGCTGGAAGTGCCCCCCAAAACCCCCCAAACCCAGAGCTGCTCCTCCCCCTCCCCGAGGACGCTGCTCTCCACCTGCCCACGGATTTCCCTGAGCTTTGCTTCCCGGGATTTGCTTATCACCCCCCTCCCGTGGCTTCTCCCAGGTCTCTCCCTCCCAAGGAAGGGGAAAACAGCAGGAAATCAGAAATAATGGGAAAGTCACAAGGGAAAACTCCCCGAGGAAGGAGCAGCGCTCCAAACGTATTTTAAGGGATTTTTCAACCCTTGTGGTGCCTCCCTGGTTTTCTCCTGGAGAGCTGGGATGCCCTGGGTGCCACAGATCCCGAGCTCAATATTCCATCCCGGCCTGGAATTTCACACAGGGCCTCTTGAGGAGCTCAAGGGTTTGCAGGTCCCGTTCTCCTGAAGCAGGAGGCTTTGGGAAATCCCGGCCCTAATCCCTGCGTGCCGTGGGAGCCGCCCTTCCCTGCTGTAAAAATGGGATAAGATCCTCTTAGCCCGAAGGAATATCGGCCTGGAGCTGCTCAGGGCCTGCTCTGGAAGAGGCTGGGCATGGGAATTGCTCCCCAAACACAGCTCCTGCAGCTGCTTTTCCTCGGGATCCCTTTCCCTACGGCTCAGCTCGGCCGTTCCCAGCCCCGAGGATCCGAACCCGTTGTATCCCACCATTCCTGCGTGGCTCTGGATCGGTTATGTCACCCCTCCCAGCCTCAGTTTCCCCTCTGGATCGGTGAGAAGGACACAAGCGCCCCTTCACCTGCCTGGCCACAGGCGTTTCCAGCCCCAGGGGATTCCGAAATCCTTGGAAAAGAGGCAGGGAAAGCGTGAGAGCAGCTGGAACCCCCGTGGTTGTTTGTGGGATGAAGAAATTGAGGCTGAGTCACGGAGCCGGAGCCCAGCGTTCCCAGGAGAGCTCCAGACTCCCAACAAACTGGTTCCAGAGAGGATTCCGGTGCTGATCCCGGAACCACAGCATCCCAAGGTCCCGGCACTGGGGATTCGGCAGGGCTGGAGCAGCTGGAAGGGGATTTGGGGCCATCACCTGCAGGGGAGGCGGGATACGCACTCCACATCCACCCAAAACTTCCCAGAGCAGCATTCCCAACCGCCCCAAATGAGTTCTTTTATCCCACAGGATCCTCCTGCAGAAAGAGGAGGGAAAAGCTGGGCTCATTCCCACAAAAAAAGCAAGGAAAAGCTGGGCTCATCCCAGCAGAAAGAGCAGGGAAAAGCTGGGCTCATCCCACAAAAAGAGCAGGGAAAAGCTGGGCTCATCCCACAGAAAGAGCAGGGAAAAGCTGGGCTCACCCCAGCCCGAAGAGCGGTGCCCCTGGAACACACAATTCCCTCAAATCCGCCTTGCCCCTGCTCCTGGCCCCCTCCCCATCCCGGGATATTCCTGATCCCGATTTCCTAATCTGCAGCGCGTGACGCAAGGGCAGAGCTCGGCTCGGCGCTGCACATGGAGAGGCAGCCACGAGGCTGGGGTGGGGGAAGCACTTCCCTGGCTCCTGGAGGGCCCCGGGAAAGCGGGATGGGGGCAGCAGCTCCCGGCCCCGGGCGGGAATGCCGGGAGCAGGAGCGGGCTCCTGGGAAGGACGCTGGAGGTGGAAAAAGCCAGCGGCTGCTTCCCCAGGGGCTCGGCCGAGTCACGGTCCCACGATGGAGCCAGGGGCCAGCAGGACTCCCAGGATTCCATCATTCCACGGATCTGATGGAGACAGAGGGAAGGGGATGCTGGGGCAGAGGGAGGAGATCTCAGGGTACAACGAATTTCACCCCAAACCCATCCCTTCGTTCCTTCAGAGCACTTCCCAACCTGATCCTGCCCTTCCCTCGTGGGAAAGGGAATCCCTCTGCAGCCAGGCCAGGCCAGGCTCCTTCCCAAGGGCAGGGAAAGCCGGGAAGCAAAGGAACCACAGGGCAGGGAAAAGCCTGGAAGCAAAGGAACTTCAGGGCAGGAAAAGCCTGGAGAGCCCCAACGCGACCTCTGCGAGGGCAGCGAAGCTTCCAAGGCAAAAGCAGGAGTTTCACGGGATGGTTTGGCTCGGAAAGGACCTTGACGATCACCCAGCTCCAACTCCTGCCCTGGATTTGGCGGCCAAAAGCCGCCGTGAGCCCGGGAAGAAGGACGGGAAACAAAGGAAAAGGGCCGGGGAGGGAGGAAGAGGGAGAAGGGGACGGGCGGGAGGGGACGGGAGCAGAGGGAAGGGTTTGCTCGGAGCCAGAGCCGCAGCCCGCTCCCGAAACTTCCCTCCCGCGTGCCGGGAGCTCCCGAATACTAATCAGAGCCGAGAAAACACGGAACAATTAGGAAGGAAAAGTCTCCTGGCAGGGTTTCTCCTGGAGACGTCGGGCTGGTTTTGTTTACGGGCGGGAGGAAGTGGGAACCGCTCCTGTTTGTTCTGCGGGAGAGGAGAGAAAGCTCCAGTGTTTCAATTTCTCCGCTGAAAACCCGGGAGATTTGGCCTGAAACGGAGCGGGGAGGCTGATCCAGATTCACCCGCAGCCTTTTGTTGCGAGGAAATATTTGAGTCGCTTTTTTTTTCCCTTTCCCTCCCTCCCCTCCCCTCCCCTTCTGCGTGGGCAAAGAAAGGGGCAGTGGATACAAAGCCGGCGTTTTTTGTTCCCAGAAAATATCAATGAAGAGAGCATTCCAGAGGCCGAGGGCGCAGCGCAGCTCCCAGGGCACGGGAGATGTCCCGGCTGGGCCGGCACAGCCCAGGAAGGGCAAAAAAAAAAAAAAAAAATCACCTCAAAAATCTCCTTTTTGTTGTAGGGGCAGGTGAGCGACGCTCGGGAAGCCTAAATTCAGTTTTTCACCGAATTTTTGCCCCTCCCAGGGTCACACTCGAGGCTGGGAGGGGACGGGGTGGCACCGACGCCGTTTGCTCGGAGGTGCAACTTGCAGCTCCCGGGATGGACATTTCCCTTCGGGAGGGGCTGAAGCGGCACCTCGGGAAATTAAATAAATCGGTGTGGGCTGTAACAGCGAGCAGCAGGAGCTGGGAGGGAGCTGGGACAGGAGCCGGGACGGTTCCTGGGTGAGGAAAAGCAGATCCCAGGACAAATCCCGGCATCCCGGGGCCGGAGGGCTCTCCTGGAGCGCGGAGCAGCGTGAGAACGGAGCTCGGGCTGCCCCCGAGGCTCTCAGGGGCCGGTCAGAGCTCTCTGCTGGGCTCTGCCAGCTCTGCCCCCGCAGGGATGGACAAACGGTGCCATTCCCGGCTAAAAACTTCCCAAAATCCCGGCTTTTCGGAGCAGACCCCAAATGGCTTCACCATGGAAACCCAGCCCGGGGCTGGTAGAGCCGCTGGAATTCGCCCTTGGCCGCGGCCCGGGAGGAGCCCGGACAGGGAGAGCTTTCAGCTTGGGCAGTGCCAGCCCGGGAGCCTGGGACTGCTCGGGAAGCGCTTCCAAGGCGGCCGAAGGCGCGGGATTATCCCGCAGTGATTCCCCGTTCCCAGACACGGCCGTGCGGAAGCGGAGCCAGGCTCGGCTCCCGATCCCTCCTCTCCCCGGGGGGCTGGGGAAGGGAGGGGAAAGCGAACGGGGAAGGGAGAGGCAGAGCAGGAGCTGCCCGAGCTTTTCTTCGGGAGAAGGGAGCACGTTGGGCCATCCCGCCGGGAGCGCAGCTCCGGGAATGCTGGAGGCATCCCGAGGCAAACCTCACCCGGCGTCCTCCCGTCCCCGTGCACACCCCCAGGTCCCACATTCCCAGCTCACACGCGTGGATCAGCCGCTTTCCAGACGCGGGTTTAAGTTTTCCCAAGTGCCACAGGCTGCTGGCTAAAGGCACATCCATAAAAGCCACGTTCATCACCCCGGATCTGCTCTCTCTCCATCCTCATCCCTCATCTCTCATCCCTCATCCCTCATCCTCATCCCTCATTCTCGTGGTGCTCCAGTCCCAGGGAGCCAAGAACCACATTGGGGCTCTCCAGAATCATGGAATATCCCCAGCTGGAAGCGACCCACGAGGATCAAGTCCAGCTCCTCAATAACTGCTTGGGTTTGGGGTCTGGACTTCCACGGGCATCTCGGGAGGCTGGGAATTGCCCTGCCCCGGGAGGCTGGGAATTGCCCTGCCCCGGGAGGCTGGGAATTGCCCTGCCCCGGGAGCAGCACCCACGGGCACCCAGCGGAGTGGGAGCCGCTCTGGGCGGGCGCTGGAAGCCGCCGGTGGAGCGGGAGCGGGGGAGGGATGCAGGCCCGGGAGCGGGGGAGGGATGCAGGCCCGGGAGCGGCGGAGGGATGGAGCGGGGATGCCGCAGGACGGGAATGCCGCGGAGCTCCGCTGCCATCCAGCGGCCGCGGGACGCGGCTCCGGCAGCGCCGCGGGTTCCCCGAAGCCGCTGTCACCTCCCGGGCGACTTCTGGCGCAGCCAACAGCACCTGGATGCGTTTTCCCCTTTGTCCCACCTCCTCTGGAGCAGCCCTGCGGCGTTTGACTGCCGCTCCCAAGGATATTGGTCGCTCCATGGGGGTTTTTACTCCTTTTTCCCAGTTTTTCCAGCTCACAGAGCAGAGGGCTGGAGCAGCTCTGCTTTGCAGCCAGGCTGGGAAAGCTGGGAATGCTCAGCCTGAGGAAGGGAAGGCTCCGGAGAAAGTTTAAAACCCTTTCCAGCTCCTGGAGAAGCTCCAGAAGAGCTGGTGAGGGGATTTGGATAAGGGATGGAACCACAGGACAAGAGGGAGTGGCTTCTCACTGCCAGGGGGCAGGGACAGGCGGGATATGGGGGAGGAATTCTTGGCTGCCCCACCGCTGGAAGTGTCCAAGGCCGGGTTGGATGGAGCTTGGAGCAGCCTGGGATGGCGGAAGGTGTCCCTGCACGGGGTGAGCTTCAGGGTCCCTTCAATCCCACCGCATTCCCGGCGATCCCAGAGAATCCCACTCCCCCTGCGGGCCCCGCCGGGCACTGCGGGCGCTGCCGCCGCCGCCGCCAGGGGTCAGCGCGAGCCCGGGAGAGACCCCCGAGCCCGCCGGAATCCCGCTGGAATCCCCAGGAACCCCGCAGGGACCCCACATCTCCAGCCCGGGATGTGCCCCCGAGCGGGATCCGGCATCTCCCGCCTGGAGCGCGCTCCCGAGCCCCGCTGGGATCTGGGATCCAGCATCGCCCTGCCCAGGGGAGGTCACCTCACTCCCGGGAGCCCTCTGAGCCCGGGATCCTCATCCGTGCCCTGGGAAAGCGCCCTTCCCAAGGGAATCTGGCCCTGGGAACAGGGGGCACTGGCGGCCTCGGCAGCGCTGTGGGAATGGTTGGGATCCGTGACCTCCGAGGGCTTTCCCAAGGGGAATCATTCCGTGATTCCACAGGGGCTCGGCAGGGTCAGGGAGCCCCTCAAGCCTTCTGCTCGTGGGGTGTCCCTGAGCCCAAACCCCACCGGGCCGCAGCAGCCCTGGGCTTCCCTGGAGCATCCCGGAGCTGCACCGGGACAGATCCCGCTCGGGGGTGCCCGGGGCACCGGCGTGCAGCGAGAAATTAACGGTGACAGAGTGCCTGTGGAGAGGGGATTTCACAGACGGGGTTTGGGAAGGGATTGCTAAAGATCCTCGTAAAGATCCCAGTACAGGTCCCCACGGAGATCCCCACAAAGGCCCCCAAAAAGGCCCGGGTGAGGATCTCTGCAGCCGGATTCAGTTCACCCCCCCTGCAGGGTTGCGAGGCCGGGTTGGACAGGATCCTGTTCTCTGGAAGGGGTCCCTGATCACGGCGAGGTTGGAACAAGACGGACTTGAAGATTCCCAGTCCAAACCATTCCAGAAGTGCAGCACCAGGACAGGACCCGGCCACCACAAACACCAACATCTGCACCACCCAGAAACCGCAGGACAGCCCTCAGAAAAAGGGAAAAACGTGAAAAACCCCAAACCAAACCCCAATGTCCGCCCAGCCCCACACCACAGCAGCCGGGGCAGAGGAGCCAGGGAGGGCTGGGCGGCTTGACACCAGCGCAGGGATGAAATTCTGCCCTAACTCAGCCCAAAGAGCTCAGCCTGGAAATGGGGAACTGCAGCACAATCGTGGGCACAAATCCCAGCCCTTCCACTCCTCCTCCTCCTTCCCCGCTGTTCAGGGGCAGGGACAGCACAGGGAGCCAGGAGACTCCCGATGGAAAGGGATGAAGTCGAGGCCTTGGTGCATTCATGGGATCACCAAGGAAAAACCCCAATCCCGAGGGACTGGGGAGAGGCCGAGCTGGAACAGCACCACTCAGACACGGACAGGGAGGAAGATACAAAGCCCAGCTCTGTTCCAACACTTGGATGCTGCAGCGCTCAGGGACAGAATTCCAGAGCTCCAGGTTCCCATTTGCCACCTCTGGGAGGAGCAGATGCCAGATCCTCCTGGACCTGTGCTCTACAGCAGCTCGTTCCCCACGGGAGAAATCCCTTGTTCCATCCTCCTGCCCCCAGGCCAGACACCCCCAACCCCCCGGCTGCTCCCAGCATCGCACCCAGACAGCAACACCAGCACAAGTCCGCTCAAAATCCAAAGTCTGGCATCATTTTCCAGCAGGAAAATGGATTTTCCATCCCGTGGGGGGTCACAGCAGCCTCCCTCTCCGAAGGGAGCCTGTCAGCTCCTTCCCTGTGGCCACCGGGAGCCCCCCAGGACGAGCCACACTCTGTCCCCAGTGACCCCGCCAAGGGTCCCCCCTGCAGTCCCTGATGGTGTGGGAGACCATCAGGATTCCCCTCCGGAGGGAAAGGAAGGAAAACCTCCCGGGAAGCTGCAGCCTTTAACCTTTCTCATCCATTGCTCAGCAGTGGAGCTGCAGGAAGAAAACTCCTCCGGGGGATTTCCAGCTGAGACGGCGCTGAAAGAATCCCTGTTCCGATGAAAGCAGCCGGCAGAACAAACCTCTCTGCTCCCTCATTCCCTCGGAGCAGCTCGCTGGGCTGGGAATTTTTTCCCCTCGAGGCAGGGAAAATACCACATTTTCCAAGAAGTCCAATGAGAAGGTGCTTTAGGGAAAAAATAAAGGAGAAGTACATGTTCCTGACTCACCTGAGAGCAGCAGGGTCTGTCCTACGGGAGAGCACGGAATCCTCCCTCCTCCAGAGCCGGGATGCTCAGAGCAGCCCGGAAAAAGAGGGAACTGTAGCCTTGGGCTGTAAGTGCAGCTTTTCCACCTCTGTCCCTCGGGAAATTCCCTGTAACGGAGCCAGCTCCACCAGGATGATGCCGAGAGCAGTAAATCCATGGGATTTTGGGAGCAGCAGGTGCCCGCAGCCTCCTGGCCGTGCCATTCCCAGCTCCGGACAGAAGGGAGCATCCAAATCCCAGCGCAGAGGAACCATCCGGGGACAAATCCTGGCTCGGGAGCCTTTTCCTGGCGGAGGGGCCAAGCCCCAGCCCTGGGCACTGCCAGGCTCGGGCGTCCTCACCGCTGGCACGAGGAGATTCCAGCAGCTCCCGCGGCCGGCGGCGTCTGTCCCCTCGGGAACGCCGAAACCTATGGGGAAACGAGCGTCAGTGAGGGACAGGAGTGACCTCGGGCACTGCAGAACGGCCTCGTGCCCGGTCCTTGCTCTCCTCGGGGCACCTGAGCACATCCCCCGCAGCGGGGCTGCCGGAGCTCCCCAAATCCGGCACCCAAAAGCCGGGATCGCTCCGGAATTTGGGACCCAGCCGGATTTTCCCTGCTGCTGCTGAACACGGGCGCTGGCCACGGCCTCGGGGAGCACCCGGTTCCTCGCTCAGGACTGGTCCCACCGGTCCCTGGCACGGGGGATTCCCTCTCCAACCCACCCAGGGAGCCAAGGCCGGCACCGGCTCCCTCGCGGGGAGCATCTCCCGCGCGCGGCAAACGCGGCCCTGGCGCTCCCAAAGGCCGCCCTTCCCGAGCTGAATTCCCACCAGGAGACCACGACCTGAGCCCTTCCAGGGTCTGGGCAGGGCTCAAAGGCCGAGCCCAGCCTGCCCCTTACCTCGGTGACCACCCCAGCAGAGAGCCCGGCGCAGGAGCGGCTCTTCCCCGAACCGACCCGCGGACGTTTGGGATGCGCTGGCAGCGGGAGCAGGGCCAGGGGGCAGCCAGAGGGGTTTTTGGGGGCGTTCTGGCTTCCTCGCCGTGTGCCAGGTCCCCCCCGAGCCCCTCACGTGGCCACCCCGCTCGCCGCAGCCCCGTTAGGCCTCGTTAGGGCGCCGCCGCCGCCGGCACAAAGTCCGTATTTGTTTCCCCGCAGGGGTGGAAAGAAAGGGGGTTTTGTGTTTTCTTCCTCTGCTCTTTGCAGGCTGCGGGGAGTTTATTTGACACTCCGGCACTCTTTGTGAGCTGAGTGCCCCGGGATAAATGCTACCCTTAAGAGTTACTTGGCGTTAGACAGAGGGACCCTCTTCAGAGGAGAATGGGGGCTTGTTGGGATGGGG
>VZRR01005894.1:0-201323 GCA_013398015.1 Oreocharis arfaki | reverse complement strand
AGTGTAGGGACACCCCCAGCCCCTTGGGAGTGTAGGGACACCCCCAGCCTCATGGGAATGTAGGGACACCCCCAACCCCACGGGAATGTAGGGACACCTCCAGCCCCCTCCCAGGGACAGCGCCCCAAAACCTGCACCAAGAGCACCACGGATGGCTCAGGGTCAGGGCCAAGGTTGGGGTTGGGATCAGGGTTAGGATGAGGGTCAAGGCTGGAATTGGGGTTAGGCTGAGGGTGGAAGTCAGGCTCTGGGTCAAGGACAAGGTTAAGGTTGGTTTGAGAGTCAGGATTAGGTTTAAGATGAGGGTTAGGGTCAAGTTTAGGGTCAAGCTCAGGCTCAGGCTTCAGTTTAGGGTTAGTCTAAGCCTTATGGTCAGAGTCAGCACTAGCTAAAGGGTCAGGGTTAGGGCAAGGTTTAGGATCAGGGTTAAGGTTGGAGTCAGGGTTAGGATGAGGGCTGGGATCAGGTTTAATGTCGGGGTCAGGATTTTGGTCAGGGTCAGGGCCAGTGTCAGGATTAGGGCCAGGAACAGGTTCATGTCAGGATTGGGGTCAAGGTCAGGACTGGGGTCAGGCTCAGGATCAGGGTCAGGGCCAGGGCCAGGGTGCACCCCTCGGAGCTCCTCTGCCCCTGTCACAAACGGGCCACATTTGATGCCAGCACCCGCTGGGGGTCACCAGGACACCAGGCCTTTCCAGACAATTCCAGAGAGACCATCCCAAAACACCACAGCCGAGGGTGCTGGGACACCTGGGAGCCCACTGTGCCCGCAGCCGCGGGCTCACCCCGATGCCCCGGTGCCCGCAGTGTGACATGCAGAAGCTGACGGTGGACGAGCTGAAGCGGCTGCTGTACGACACCTTCTGCGAGCACCTGTCCATGAAGGACATCGAGAACATCATCATGACGGAGGAGGAGAGCCACATGGGCACGGCCGAGGAGTGCCCCGTGGACGTGGAGAGTGAGCGCCGGGCACCGGGAACGCCAAATACCCCGCGGGGATGCCGAACCCCCCCACGGGGATGCCAAACGCCACGGGGATGGCACCAGGTACATCCGTGCTACGGGGGGGTGGATTTGGGATCGGGGTAACGCGGTGTTTGTCCCACCCCCAGCCTGCTCCAGCCAGCAGATCCGCCAGACCTGCGTGCGGAAGAGCCTCATCTGCGCCTTCGCCATCGCCTTCATCATCAGCGTGATGCTCATCGCCGCCAACCAGGTGCTGCGCAGCGGGATGAAGTAACGGGGTGCCCCCGCCGCGGGGACCCCGCAGCGACAGCGAGCAGGACACACCTATAAATATCTATAAATATCTCGATGTACATCCATGTGTGGCCCAGAGACGTGACCCCCCCCGGGAGGGGGGCAGCCGAGGGGACAGAGCCGCGCCGGGGCCCCGCCGTGCCGGGCGCTGCCGTGGCCGCTGTGAGCAGAGCACGGAGACTTTGGTACCGACACCGACACACCGAACCCCCCTCGCCAGACAAAAACCGCCCCGTGAGTGCATGTGACGTGCATGGAGCCCCGTGAGCCCCCTCCCCGCGCCGGGCCGGCGGCCCCTCCCACGGCGGATCCCGTCGGATTCTCCGATCTAGCGTTAGAGCTCATATTTAGGATAAACCAAATCATCCCCTAAGCAATACACGCGCCTGAGATGGTTCCTAGAGCCGGGAGCGTTTGCATGGACTTGGCTGCCAAGGGCTGGATTCCACCCCCACCAAAGGCTCTTCCCGTCCCCCCGCCCCGGCCCCGTGCCGTGCCTCGGTTTCCCCACCTGCCCGGTGCGGGGACATTCCTGACCTCCTGCTTGATGCACTTTGAGCCGACCCCCTTTGGGAAGAGCCGGAGCAACCCCGAGGCCGGGGACCCCCGCACGCCCCGGACCCCCCAGCCTGTATGTAGCACCCACCTGGGCACGGACTGGTTTGGATTTGGGGCCGTTTCTCATCCTTTGGAGTTTTTTGGGGGGTTTTGGGGTGGTGGTTTTTGTTTTTTTTTTTGTTGTTCGTTTGGTTTTTTTGTTTGTTTGTTTGTTTGTTTGTTTTTTTATCTTCCTGGTTGGTTGTTTCCGATCTGAAATAAAACTGGGATTTCTGAAGCGCTCTGGGCTGTGGGGGCTCCTGGAGATGCTGGGGTGGAGGGTGACAGGGTGGGGTGATGGGGCAGAGCCCTGGGAGCACCCGAGGCTGCTGCTGAGTCCTTCTGGCATGGGAGGTGGGCACTGTTTTGGGGGGCTGTTCCCCAGAATCCTGGGGATTGGAGCATCCCTAAACTTCGGGGCAGTGGGACCTGGCTCCTTCCCAGCAGCTCCCATGTCCCCACCCCGCTCCAGCTGTGCATCCTGCTATAGCTCCTGCCCTTTCCCACGGATCCAGGTGGTTTTATCCCCCTCTCTGTGTCTCATGTCCTGATATTTCATGTGGGGTTTGATGAATGTTTCACGCCCCTTGGCCTCGACGGGGAGGCACTCAGCCCAAGCCCCTTCCCAGAAGTGCTTTCACCTGGATTAACAGTAATTCCAGCAGGATCTGTTTGGGGCGCTCAGAGAGGCTCCACGGGGTCACCATTCCTGGGCCGGGCTGGGGGTCCTGCCCCAAGGCTGGTGGGGGGAAGCACCCTGTTACTCCTGATTTACACCACAGGGGCCTGGCCCCGGTGTGACCCTCCCACGCCGAGGGCCATCGGGAATCTCACGGCCTCACGTCCGTGTGTGCTGGGGGAGCCCATTCCCACCTAATGGATCGCCCTCCCCGAGCCCCCAGCAATGCATTTTTAATGGCAAAGAGATTAAAGGAATAAATAAAACCAGGGAAAGCGCTTGGGGCTGGGAGAGAATTGGGCAAAGCTGCTGCTCCCCTATTACAGGGCACTTCCCACAGGGAACGGGGCTGGAGGAGCCCATCCCAGGACATCGGGGCTGGGACATCCCCACCCTCACCTCCCCGGCTGGTCCCACGGGGAAAACATTTCCTCGCACCGGCATGGGAATTCCCACCCTGCAGCACCACGGGGGGGACACCTCATTTTTGGGATGCCGGGAGGAATTGGCGTCGTTTTATTGATTTGGGGTTTGGGTGGGGCATTTTTTTGATCTTCTCTAATTTATCAAACAAATTGAAATGAACGTCCAAATGAGAAATGGAAATGGGAAGTGCTCCACGGCAATGAAATCATTCCGGCTGCCTCGCAAAGTGCGGGAGGCTCCGCATCCGTAATGAAATTTCATCCATCTCCCCGTGGAAAGTTTGGATTTTTTATGGACTGGCATTTCCAAAGGAGCCACGTGGCCTCGGAGACATGTGTATATATATATGTATTTATTTTTAACCAGGTCTATTATAGACACTGTGAATAAACATAAGAGAAGAAAAAAAAAAAAAAATCCCCAAAAAACGAGGACAATTTAATTTGCCAGAAAATACAATAACGTAAAAGAAAAAATTAGATAAAAGGAATAACGCCATCCCCCAAGCTCAGCGTTTCAAAGCTGCTCAATTAATTTTCATGGGAATCGGGAGAACGGATTTCTTCGGGCAGGTTTGGAACGGCAGCTCCCGATCCCGGAGCGGGCGGGATGCGGGAGCGGGGTCCCAGCCGCGTCCCTGCGCTGCCGCAGCGGGGACGGAACACTGCGGCTGCTGCGACAGCGATGCTCCGGGATAATTCAATTAAGGGATCGCCAGGAAAGGGAGAAACAAAGGGAATGTGCCGGGGGGTGGGGACTGCCCTGGGCGAGGGAGTAGGACCCTGCTCGGGTTCCCTGGACACGGAGACAACGGAGCAAAAGCGGCAGCAAACCCAGCGGGGGTTGCAGGGCTGTGATTCCGTAGCTCTGGGAAGTGTTTGGGATGGGAAGGGAAGAAGTTGGTAATGGTTGTTTCTCTCTCTTGTGCTGCAAGAAGTGTGGGATGGGCTCAGCTCCATCCCTGTCCCTGTCCCTGTCCCATTTCCATCCCTGTCCCTGTCCCAAACTCTGTCTCCATCTCCAACCCCATCTCCAGTCCCACTCCCATCCTTATTTCCTTTCCTCTCTCTGTCCCTTTCCCCTCTCCCCATCCCCACTGCTGTCCCATCCTTATTTGTCCCCATTTCCATCACCATCTCCTCCCCATGCCCATTCCCATCCTTATTTCCATCCCTGCCCCTCTCTCCACCCCAATCCCCATCCTTGACCCTATCTCTATCCCTATTCCAATCCTTTTTTCCATCCCTCTCTGTCCTGTCCTCACCCCAGCCCACATCCTGTCCCCATTCCCACTCCTATTCCCGTTCCCCCCTCTCCCAGCAAGAGCTGCCAGAGGACACGGGCAGAGCCCAGCGGGGCTGCGCTTGGCAGGGGCCCAGCAGCCGCTCATTTCCCTAAAAGCTTCCCGATAAATTACTCCGGCTCTTGCTCCAGCAAAGGCACTTTGGCTCGTGCTTCACTATTGGGCAGCAGCTCCTCACCCCCACCCTGGGGACAGTGAGTCCATCCCTGCAGCATCCCTTGGGATGCAGGTACCAGCCCTCCCTGTGGGAAGGAGCCAGAGCCCCATCCTGCTCTGGTGTCCTCCTCCCGCAGCCTTTTTCCATGGATGAGCCCACACTGGCTGTGTCCCTCCCCGGTGATCCATGGCATTGTCACACCTCCTGCCACCCGCTGTAACACACACCCCACAAACCCTGCAATTCCCAGCCTCCTCCATCCCCCCGGAGCTACACGGCTCCGTGAATCCACAACGTCCTGCGGGCGATGCTTGGCTCAGCCCGCCGGCCACACATCCCACAGGTTTTGTGGGAAAACACCGATTTCCATGAATCCTCCTTGCCAGCCCCTCTCACCTACCCCTGGGCAGGCTGGAGCTCAGCAGGGAATGATCCCGCTCTTTCCTTTTGGGCTTTATTGGGAATTTCTGCTTCCAGAGCAGCTCAGCTCCTTGGGAGCAAGGAAGAGCCTGGAAAGGCTGTGGCTGTTGTGTTTTACAGCGTAATTTTCATTTACAGTCAGGTTCCAGAGCTTGCCCAGAGAACTCTACCTAATTTAAGCTGGATCTGGGGAGCCCTGAAGTTTGGGAGTATTGGGTAAAATACCCTCTCCTGGATCAGCTGGAAAACCCACGAGGACCGGAGCACACGGAGCAGGGACAGGCCTAGGGGCTGATGAAAGCACAGCTCCAATCAATGCAAGGAACAGGGAAGGATTTTGATAGTGATTGGGGAAAAAAAAAATCCATGGAAGAGATGGGAGTGGGAGCTCCTTGATCTGTCAAAAGGCCTTGGAAGGTGTCTGGGAGTGTGTCCTGGCTGCCACCAGCACAGCAGCCACTGTCCCTCCCCGGTCAGCAGAGCCCCTCAGCATTCCCCAGGGCTCTCCCCCGTGCCAGGCTGGGGCACAGGGATGCCCATCCAAGCTTGGAGAGAGCAGGCACAGCTCCCACTCTGCAGCATCCCACAGCCCCTGGGGGTTCCCCACTTCCCATCTCCTTGGGGACAGGGTTCCCCTGCTCCAGGGACTCCCATCCATTCCCAAAGAGGAGGCACCTGGGTGCTCCTGTTCATGCACCTGTCCTGCATGTGGAAGTGAGGATGGGACACGGGGCTGATCCTGCATCCTCCAAGCCCAAGCCCTGTGCTTCTGCTCTCCAGCAAGGCCAGGGCTCCTGCCTGGAAGGATAAAAACATTCTTTAGTTGGACCTCGAGCTCATCCAGGCTCCAGCCAAGGCTGATTCCAGGCTGCTGTCACATCCAGTCCTCGCTCCTGTCAGAGCCGCGCCCCAGGATGGGGCCGATGCTCCCGTGACAATTTGCCATCACATCCCGAGGTGGGAGCGATCCAGGCGGGATTTGGCTGCAGGCAGCTGGCTCCTGCCTGTGCTCTTCATGAATCTGGACCCACCGCCTCCCTGCCCAGCCAAACCTGGAATGCTCTGGCAGTGGGATCCCTCCTGGACAAGCCCGCTGCTGGAGAGCTGCCTCCCGGGATGCTGCTGGACAGGAACTCCCCTTGCCCCTGGAGCTGCAGCACCCCCCTCCCTTCCTGAGACAGCCAAGGGCCTCCCTCACCCCACCCTTCTCCAGCAAGGAGAGATGACTCAAACTCTCACTGTGGAGAAACCCTGGGATATTTTCCCTCCTTGCCCCTCGCCTCCAGCACAGCAGGAGCGGGACTGAGGGACACTCCTCAGACTCTCCATTGGGAGCTCCAGCACCCAGATCCAGGCAGGCTCACACCCTGAGTTGATCAGGAACAAACACGGCACAAACACCCGAGGAAATTAAACATCAGTTCTAAAAGCCTGGGTCCTTCTGAAGCCTGGATCCCTGAGCCCAGCACGGAGCTGGGCTGAGAGCAGGCAGAGCAGACAGCAGCGATCTGAGGGGAGGGATCCTACCCTGGGAAATGGGGAATGTCTGCTCCCAGTGCCAACAGACAGCCCCTCTGCAGGGCTGGAGCTCTGCTGAGCACGGATCCCCATTCCAGAGGCAGGGAGAGAGCCACGGGAGCAGCTCAGCCCACGGGAGGCTGCCAGGCCAGCAGGAACACAACACACATGGGCTGCAATGGGCGCAGGAGGGTTTATTGATATCAAAGTGTGTATAAATAATCCCATCCCTTCCCGCAGCCGAGGCAGCCAGCCAGCCCCAGCCAGCCTCTGGAGGTGCCACTGCCTCAGCCCCACTGCAGGCTGGGGGGCACTGGCCACCCCCCGGGTGGGGGGGCCTGCAGGGACGGGGGCAGCTCCTGCACTGGTGGCCAGCCCGGAGGGTACTGGAAAGGCGCTGGTTTCTCGGGAAGGGCACTGCGAGGGGAGATGGAAAGGGATGGGGTGAGAAGCACTGTCTCAGTCTGACACCAAGGCCATGCTGGGCTTCCCTGTGCCCCCTCCAGTAGCCCCCAAAGAGAAGAGGGTGGCAGAGAAGGGTTTTGGTTATCACCAAATGGGTTCATTCACCTCCCCCCATCCCAAATCCAGCACCAGAACAGTTGTGTGACCATTCCCAGCCTATCCAAGCAGGGCTTCCTAACACAGTGTGTGACCATTCCCAGCCTATCCAAGCAGGGCTTCCTAACACAGTGTGTGCCAGTGAAAACCCAGGAGGGAACACTGAGGTGAGGGGCTCTGGGGTGGGGGAGCAGCACGGCCCCCCGAGAGGGGCTCAGCAGGCACAGCTGCCGGGTGCTGGGAGCAGGGCTGCTCCCAGGCCCTCCATCCCCACTCCTCACACAGCTGAGCTGGGAGAAGAACAAACAAAACGAGCAGATGTTTCTTTGCGAGCAGCCCGAATCCTGAGCCAGCTGTGCACTTCCCAAGGACAAGGACCCCTCGGAAACGGAGGAGCTGCCAAACCAGCGGGGTGTGTTCACCAGAGGACCCTTCAGCAGAGGGAAGAGGCTTCTCCCCCGCCCCATGGCCTGGGAATCACTCTGTCCCTGCCCCTGTCCCTCAGCTTTACTGGTCGAGGCCACTGCAAGCACCACAGTGGGATGAAGAAGTACAGGAGCAAGAACCATCTCTCCCTTGCCTCCAGCTCGACCGGGGCACGTTTAAATTCATGGGAAACGTACCTTTTCCATTAATTCCCAAGTGCAGGAAGCTCATTTGTTCTCTCACACAAGCCCTGACAGCAGCCTTGCAGCTTCTCAGGCCTCTACCTCCGATCCTGATGAATCTTTTTAATTGTTATGCCAGAAGAAATCTAATCAAACTCCTTTACATAACCCCAGGGAGAAGCAGCACCCTCCTCTCCCTGCGGGGCCGTGGCCCAGAGCCAACGAGAGGAGTAGTTTTCCAGGAGTGTTTTCCAGGCAACTAACACAGAGCAAAGTCACTTGCTTTAAGGTTTATCCCCTCAGTGGGGATTCTCCAGAGGCCAGGATGAGGCAGGACCATGAGGACACACACCAGCCCCTCCAGGCAGGGATATTTGGTGTCGTTCCCCCAGCACTATGGCTCAGGCACACAGTGGATATGGAGCAGAGGGAATGCTGAAGGTGGAACAGCAAAGCCATCACCTAATGAGCTGTTCCCTGAGCAGCAGGACTGATCAATAGGGAGGATGCTGCCTGGGTACTCAATTCCCTGGGGTCTCACGAGCTACAAGTGCCCTATCAAAGGTTTACCTACAGCTGGAGCATTCCCAATGGCTGTCCCACATGGATTTTCCAGTCTCTAGCAAGGTCAAGAATATTTCCTTTCTGAAGGTGTTAATGGGATCCCTCTCCTCTACCCACTTCCACATGCATGGAACTTGTGGCATCTCAGAAGCTTTGAGGCCTTGGACCCTTTTCTGATGGAAATCCACACTCTGTGTTTCCTTTGGAAATTGGTAAAAATCAATCCCATGAAATGAGTGGCTGGAGGGCATAAGGGGAGAACAGGGATGATCGGGAGAGGCATTGGCAAGGCTGGAGAGAGGAAGGGAAGTTCCAATAGTTGGTGTTTAGTTCCTGTAGCAGATGGTTTCTGAGCCTGCAGGGACAGGGAGGCTGGAAAAAGAGCAGCAACCCTGGAAATTTGTTTTGTGCATCTATGGAGGCAGCAGGGACCGAGTTCTGAAGGTCTGAACATTCCTCTGGGTATGACCAAGTAGTTCTGAAGGTCTGGAAATTCCTCTGGGAATAGTGATGGCTATCTTCTGTAAGAGCTGATCTACCCCAAGTTCCAGGGATTGACAGGCAGGACAAACAAAATGGGGCAAGTGACGTGTAGGGGACAGGAATGCGGGCACCTCTGCAAGGCCACGGGCAGCCGAGCTGAGGGACAGAACAAGCCCAGAGCAACAAGCTCAGACAAGCACCAGAAGGAAGAGCCTGCCCAGTCCAAACACGGAGAGGACAGGAACAAACAGAGAAAGAACAGAAGAGAGATTTGGCACCTGCCCAAATGTCATCCCATTAAGCCTGCGGCACAGTCAGGTGAGCGAGGGAACAGCCAGAGCCTGAATCTGAATGGATACTGTGAGGAGGAGCCAATTCCACCCTCCCTGGCAGGCAGGGGATGGGGGAGCTGTCAACAGATGAGAGCAGGCTCCTGCCACTGAACCCCGGGCATTAATGACCCAGCAGAGCAGCGGCTCTGTCCTTGCAGGTGTGTCTGTGCACTCTGCAGACAGCAAGGGGCAACCCTCTGCTGGGGCTTGTTCCCAGAGGGTGTCCCCTGGCACAGGGGGACACCTGTGCACACACCCCTGGCAGGGGCAGGCAGGGCTGGATCCACACACGTGCCCCTCACGAGTGCTGGCTGGGTGTTGGGACCTCTGATCCCCTGCACCCTCTGCTATCCCAGCCCTCCTGTGGGATCCCCCTCTGTTGGGATCCCCTGGATGATCCCCAGCCCCCAGTACCTGTTACTCTGAGCTGCACTCAGCCTCTGGGCTCTCTTGTCCAGCCAGTCCTCGATGGTGCCAGGTGGGATATCTGCTCCCTCCCTCTGCAGCTCCTTCAGCCTCTTCTCCCCTGCTTGAGAGAGAGACTGAGATCAGAGAGGGCTGGATCAGAGGGAGAGCCATGAGGGAAAGGGCCACCAGACCCTTGTCCTTTCACTCCATTAAACCTGCTGCTCATTACACTGCACAGTTTACAGGGTGGAGAGAGTGCGCACTGTGCCTGTGGCAGCCACTCCTCCTCCTCCTCCTCTGCCCTCCTGCCATCTGACACTTGGAGCCATCCCTGGTGACAGCTCCAGCCAGGCAGAGCAGGGGACAAGAGCTAAGCCAGCACGGTGGCAGTTTGGGCACTGAGGGGAGTCTGACATCTCCCCCTGGGGACATCACCCTCATCCTCTCCTGGGACAGCCTCGCCTGGCCCTGAGCCGTTTCCAGAGCTGTGTCCCTCCAGCTGGCAGCAGCGACTGTGCCACCCCTGCCCTGCTAGGTGGGAGTGACAGGGACAGTGTCCGGATCGATGCAGCCTTGGCAGCTCGGGAGAGCCTGAACGGTTCCAGGTGCGCGTTCCAGCCGGCACACGGACCCCAGAGCTGCTGTCAGGGCTGGTTAAGGAGCTCGCTGCCTGATGTGTCCCCAACCCCTGCACAGCCCAGGCAGAGCTGTCACCAGCCCAGGGGCAGAACCAGGGCAGAGAGAACCAGGGGATAAGTTCCTGCATTTAGAACCATGGAATGGTTTGGTTGGAAGGGAACTTAAAACCTCATCCAGTGCCACCCCTGCTATGGGCAGGGACACCTTCCACTAGCCCAGGCAGCTCCAAGCCCTGTCCAACCTGGCCTTGGACACTGCCAGGGATCCAGGGACAGTCTGGGCACCCTGTGCCAGGGCCTGCCCACCCTCACAGGGAAGAATTTCTTCCATATACCACAGAATTACAGAATCAGTTAGGTTCAAGAGAGATCATTGAGTCCAACCTATATCCAACCTAAATTCCTTTCAGTTTGAACCCATTACTGCTTGTTCTATTTCTCCTGCAAATTAGGAATGACAAAGGAAACCAGTAGGAAACCCCTGCTGTTTACTAATCAAGATTTCAACCCCTCCAAACACTCAGGAAGGGCTGTGTGGGGCAGATGTCCACAGGCACCCTGTGGGGAGAAGGGCATGGAGCCAGCATGGCACAAACCCCCAGCTGCCCAGTTAGCAAAGCTCCCCAGTCCCCCCTCCAGCTGCAGGGAGTGAGCTGCTGGTGAACAGGTCTAGCAGGAGTCCTGACACAGCCACACTCCTGCCAGCATATCAGGGATGAGGACATGCTCCCAGCGATCCCATTTCCAGCCTAGTGGAAACTTCCCACCTAACAGAACAGGGAACTCACAAACCCAAATACTGATGGTAAAAACGAGGCAGAGGCAGCTGCGTGTCATTCCCTCTGCCCCTCTCATCCATCTCTCCGGGGCATCCCTGATCCCATTTAGGGATCAAGGTACCTGCAGCTGTGCCCTCCAGGAGCCTGCTCCACACCCACCCACCACATGTCACACGCTTAAAGAAAATACTATACCTTTGCAGACAGGGTGTGAAATTAATAGTGCTTGGGCAGAGTGAAGGATCGCTTCATCCTACTGGTGGCAACCAATTATTCATCTGCCTGTAGAATACTAATCGGGATGGCAGGGATGTGCTACACAATGAGCAGCCAGATGGATCATTTGTCACCCAGCCTTTTCAGCTGCTGCTGCTGGGCGGGGTGACGACGTGCCCAGTGCCACCACAGCCAGCCCGCTGTGCCCAGTGCCACCACAGCCAGCCCGCTGTGGTCCTGATGTCTGGGCGCTGCTCTGAACCCACCGATAAGGTTGGAGAAAGGAATGTTCCAGTCTCCCACAGTTGTTCCCAAGGATCTAAGCCCCAGCAGAGCTACCTGGGGTCAACCCAACCAACCGGCCAGGTGGGGAAATGGGGAGGCAAGAAGCTCAGCCTGGAGAGCTGGGCACTGCTCACACTCAGGGTTAGACTCACCTGGCAACCTTGAGCACCTTATTTCCCTTTGTTCCACGTTTTTCCACCTCCTGAGCACATCCCACCTCGGCAAGGGGACAAGCAGCAGCTGTGAGAGGCTGAGACGAGGCAGGGAAGAAAATCACAGAGAAAAACCTCTCCCACCTCTCTGTACCACTGTGATTTCCTCTTCATCCAACTCCCGGCTCCAACAGAGAACAGACCACAAACAGCTGAAGCTTCTCTGCTCAGAGCAGGGAGCCCCAAGGTACCACACCAGGAATGGGGCAGCCACAACTCATGGTCCCATGCAGAAAAGTTCACTGGGTGCCATGAGACCACTCCAGGCTCACACTGCCCCAAAAGAGGCTCCAGGTATCCACATTAGAAAGATATCCAGCTTTTCCCTGTCCTCACAGCTCCAGGAACTGCTGCTCCGGAGCACTCCAACCCTCAGGCTCAGAAATGCGGCAGCAGGGATGGGCAACTCTCCAGCTCTGCTCACCTTGATGATGTCTGTCTCCCTCTGGAGCACCCACGTCCCATCCAGGGACCACCAAACACACCCTGAGATTGGAAATACTCCCTGAATGCCAACAGATATTCCAAGAAGCAGCTCTGAAAGGCCTTTACCAGTCCTTGCTCCTCTGTCTGCAGCCGGACAGGTGTGAAGGTGCTTCCCCCCTCTTCCTCCTCCTCCTCAGTGTGGTGTTTGCTTCAAAGTGTAATTACAGCCCATTAAAAGAGCATCTGTAGTAGTGAAGTGCCTCTAATGATGCCAGAGTGTGGTCCACACTTATCTTCTCTCCCCAGGCAGCTTTTCCCACGCGTTTTCTTCTTGAAAAAGGCAGTGCTGTGTAAGAGATGGAACCCCCAGCACGGGCGGGTCACCCAGCAAGGAGATGCACAGGAAATCCTTCAGCTGCCTCCCTGGTGCATGATGTGGAACCCCAGCTCCTCCAGAGCACAAGAACAGCACCAGAGCGTGGCTGAGATGAGGCTGAGGAGCCCCTGCAATAGGAGCAGCCCAACAAGCGACCGCCCTGCAGCCGAGTGCGAGCGCTCCTCCCGCTCCCCGCCCAGTTAAACCAGTTGACTCCAGCCACCCCAGCAGGGTCCCTCAGATCCTTTCAACCTCATGGGCATCCTGCAAACACTCACCCAGCTGTGCCCTCCCCGTGCAGCCCTGGCTGGCTGGAGTCACCGGAGCCCAGCCAGGTCGATCCCGCCCGCACCAGGGACACGGATTAGCGGGGAGCCAATAACTCCGAGCAAGGAGATGGCAATTTGACAGTGACTTTTCCTGACAGGACTGTACTTAAAATGACAGCCTGGAGGTGTCTGGCTGATGAATGATGCAGCAGATGCAGAAGGCTAATGCTTTGATGGGGGAACAGCTGGGAATATGAGCTCCCTCACTGCTGAAGGTGTAAACTGTTGCTTCTTGATGAGGATATTCTACAGGGTGCAGAGATGCTGATGCCAAAGTAGGCCAGGCTCCAAGCTGTTCTAGAACAAGGAATCATCCAGAAATTTTCCTACTTAACCCACAAAACTTCCATAAACGAGAGGGTGGACTCCCAGCACTAAAAAGGCCAAATGTTAAGGATAATGTCACGTTTCCTTTGGCTGTGATAAAAATGCTTCGTTATCAAGGTGAGTTCACTGGCACGAAGCTACCAACACCAAACACTCACAGGGACTCAGGGACAGGATCAATATTTACATGATAAAAAAAGTGCCATCATAGTTCAGCTGAGTTAAAAAAAAGTCAGACAAGGCTTTGCCTGCACCAGAGCTGAGGAAAGGGGGGTTAAGCAGCACTGTGGGCCCACCAGGAGAGCGTCCCCCACCAGCCTGGCCACCCCCAGCATGGTCACCCCAGGCTTGGGAAGGCTCTGGAGCTTCCAGCCTCTTGGCTCATCTCAAATCTCTGACAGCCCCTGGCTCCAAAGCTGTCAAAATCTCCCAGCTGGGTCAGTGAGAAGCAGCCTGATCCAGATTGCTCCAATCCCACTGGCTGTGGCTTGGGATGGCTCATGGCACAGAAACCCTGAGACTGAATGGGAATGCACGTGGGACATTACTGATGGAGGATCCTGTGTGAATTACACACCCTGCCACACATGAGCTTGCCCTCAGCTCTGCCCTCAGCCCCAGCACCTGGGACACAGGTGCTTTGGCAGCTGAAGGAGTGCTGGAATGTCCCCATGACTCACCAGACAGCGTCTGATCCTTCCATCCAGTCTGTCACAGGCTGTCCCTCTCCTCCACCAAATCCTGCTGAGTCTTTCCCTGCACCAAATCCCTCTGATCAGAGTCTGTGTGATGCACAAAGCCACACCAGGAGAGAGGTGAGCAGGACTGAACTCTCCAGCCAAGCACCCCCTGTCCCCTGGCCATTGCTCCTTCAGGGCTAATCGGTAAATGAAATGTTTGACTCCAGAACACAAATGCAAGGTTTCCCAGTAATCTCCCTGGAATTGGCTCTCAGCAGCCAATCCTGCACTTACACCGACCCATTTGACACAAGTCAATACTCCATAACAAGTGTAATTGGCAAGGAAAGCTGCCCGAGCGCAGAGGAGCTGCCAGCCTTCCCTGCTCCGCTCCAGAGAGCTCCCACTTCTCCTGCAGGAACAGCCAGTGCCTGGAACTGCTACAGGTTCCTGTGCCTGTCACTCTGTGCCACCCTCGGGAGCCCAGCAGAGAGGGGTCAGGGAGAGGCTCTGGCTGGAAGGTGACTCTGGGAAGGGCTGGAGCGCTCCGTCCCCGCCGTGGTTTTATCGACTGTCAGCGGCGCTCAGAGATTGATTCAGAGTCACCTCGGGGGCTCACACACTGACTCAGCACGGCCTGGAATAGCTCTGTGCTGCCTGCCTGCCTCCCCCTGGCTCCCCTGAGCTCTTCCTCCCCAAATGGGATCCCTCCGAGGGCCAGGAGAGGCTCTACCCCACGCACTCCCCCCGTCTCACATCCCACACTTCCGACACTTCAGCCTGGCTTTGCCAGACTCTCGGCAAAACAACAGCTGGCTCCAGTGAGGATGTGGGCATGAGAGCTGCTCCAAGCTGGGCTGCACTGGGGAAACAGTGGCTGGGCTACACCAGCTTGGGGAAAGGATCCTTCTTCTCTGCTCCACACTGTGAGGCCACATCTGGGTGCTGTGCCCAGTGCTGGGCTCCCCAGTACAGACACGATGGGCATAAACCAAAATACAGGAATTTCCTTTAGGAATTTCTATTTAAATACTTTAAAATGTATACATTTTTATTATGAACCCAGTCAAACAGTGGGTCAGGTCATCCACAGAGTCTCCAGCCTTGAGATATTGAAAATACAACTGGATGTGGTCCTGAGCACCCTGCTTGAGTTCACCCAGCTTTCAGCATGGTTGGGATGAGATCATCTCCAGTGGGGATTTCAACCATTCCACAAGTTCTCACCAACACCTCACTCACACTCCCTGGCAGTGTCCAAAGCCAGGCTGGACGGGGCTTGGAGCAACCTGGCCTAGTGGAAGGTGTCCCTGCCCACAGCAGGGGTGGAATGAGCTGAGCTTTAAGATCCCTTCCCACCCAGCCCAGTCTGTGATTCTGTAATTTTCCTTAACCACTAAAGTAATGACTCCTATGGAGAAAACACAGTTAACACCTCTTTTCCCCAAAACAAAAGTAGTTCCAAGAATGGTAGTCTCAGAATGAGAAAGTTCAAAAGTGCTCTGCAGACTCCCAGCAGGGAGCAGCTGCCATCCACCCTCTGCCCACTCTTCACTTCCATCCAAAGCCACCCAAGCAGAGGCTGTTTCTGGATCCAGGACCCCTTTCACAGCCCGACAGCAGGACAGCTCTTCCCACCAGCTCTTCCCACGGGTGGAAGCAGCAGCTCCCTGGTAATAGCAGCAAGGTGGGGCAAAATCAAATCCATAAATTTAAGGGGACGTGATGTACCAGTGCCCTCTGCTGCTGACAGTTTTTATTCCCTGACTGAACAAAACCCCGAGGGCTCACGAAGCCCACTCCAAACTCTTGCTGCCAAGTGGTAACAGCACTGCTCAGCTCCAGGTTTGTGTCTGTGCCAGCAGCTCGAGAGCAGGGAGCATATGACAAACTGCAGCACTGCCAGGCTCACACAGCACTGGGAAGCAGGAGGGAGGCATCTGCACTTGGGTAGCTCTGTGCAGGTAGCAGGGGCTCACAGCCTGCACGCCCCCTCACATGCCCCCTGCAGCAACTCTCCCTCCAAGGACATCCCTGGACATTGCCTTGTTGGAGGACTCACCTTGAACCTGGGCACTCAGCTTCTCCAGGTCCTGCTCTGTCATGTGGGAAAATCTGCAGTTGGACCCAAAATCACACTGTCCTGGAAGGAAATGGTGAGATTTGAAAATTCAATTGCAATTTCAAAATTCTCTACATTAGATGTTAGGAAACATTTCTTCACAGAAAGGCTTGTAAAGCATTGGAATGGGCTGCCCAGGGAAGTGGCGCAGTCACCATCCCTGGAAGTGTTCAAAAAAACAAGTGGATGTGGCACTTGGGGACATGGTTTAATAGTGAACATGGTGGTGCTGTATTGACATTTGGACTTGGTGATCTTAAAGGTCTTTTCCAACTTTAACAATTCTGGGAAAAGCCACAGAGTTCCACGAGAACCACCCACACGAGGTCCCTGTGCAGGCAAACCCAGGCTCCATCCCACCTGGATGCCAGACACAGGCACAAACTCCTCCCTCCAGCCTTGGGCTGGCTCTGGAAGGAGCTGCTGGAGCCCAGGCTCTTATTTCCACCTCAGAACTCCTCACCTGTTTGCAGAAACTTCCGACAAGGTTTCTTGGTTTGCTCCTCCTGCAGGATAGCAGCAGCATCTGCGGAGACAAGGGATGAACCCAGGTAAAGATCCTGGCACAGCAATATCCCATCGTGTCCAGTCCCAAACGGGTCAGGGACCAGAAGGAAGCAGAGAGACACCCAAGCAATGGTTTCACAGCCAGTTTAACCCATTCCCACCACACTCCTCAGGCTGGCACCAACACACCTGCAACTGTGTGGTGAGACAGGTCAGAGCCCCACACGAGGGTTCCACCTCTGAGACTGCTTGAGGCAGCAGCATCAAGTGCTCAATTCGCAGGCACACAGAGTGTATAAACCATCAGTGCTGATTTATTTTCTATTCCCACTCCCCCACCTCATCCATCACCTCCCCCAGTCCCAGGAAGGGAGTGGCAGACAGCTGGGAGCACCCACCTCGGAATAAGTCGTACCAGACTCTCTTAGCCCGGAGATGCTGCACTCCATTGAGGTGTTTCTTCCTGTTGTGCAGGTTGTCCTGGAAGGACCTGTCACAGTAGTCACAGAAGTATCTTTTCCCCATCTCTCTCCTGGCAAAACAGCATCAGCATGTCCTGGAATCACCAGGCAGCTCCTCGGCGCCCAGCCATGGGAATGGAGGATCCAGGATTTACAGCGCCTGCTTCCAAAGGAGGAGAACTCAAATCACTTAGGGTTGGCAGACAGAGAAAGAGGTGAGACCCAACAGTTTATATCCTTGTCCATCACAGACTGCTGGGGCAGGATCTGCTGCCTGTACATGGGAGAAAAGGCTGGGATCTGCATTTATCTCTGTCACCCAAAGCAACAGCTCTGCTGGAAGGATTCTCCTTCCCCGAGTTCAGACCACATGGAACAGAGAGCCAAAGGCTCCAGGCAAGGTGCACAAACCATCCAAGGCGCAAACAGGAGGAGCTGGAGGTCCTGGGGACCTTTGACCACAACCTCCACGAGCTGACACAAAAGAGGAAGGAAATTCCCTGGTGTCCATCTTTGCAAGGTGAGGAAGAAACTCAGCAAAGCAATTTATTTTATCCTCAAAGATAAAACCAAAGCTCATCTCAGCTGTCCTGCAGGTGGGAAGCTGCATTACAAACACTGCAGGACATATTTCCTACAATCCACTGAGCCACCTGTTTTTTCCTGTACATCATGGATTGCTCTCCTCATCCTCCCCAGCTTCTGGCACCAAGGTGTGTCTGGTTGAGCACAGCACTAACATCACAACAGAATTTGGGAGCTCCCACCTGGGCTGGGCCATGAGCCACTGGCAGTGCAGGTGAGATCAATTTTATCCTTCAGGCACCAAAGGCTCCAGGCAAGGTCCCGCTGGAGGTGCAGCGGATGTCCCCGCTGGAGCTGCAAGCTCTCTCCCGAGGGATATAAAGGCACCTGATGAATGGCAAAGATGGATGGACTGGGAGATAAACTCCAAAAGCAATTCTCCAGGTTTTGACACTTTGACAGCCGAATGTATTTAAAAAATGGCACGGAGACCGGCAGGAGAAATAAAGATTTTATAAATAAAAGGGGTCTGGAATCAATCACAGCCTCCCGGCCAATTCCTCCAGCACAGCAGGAAGAGCAGAGCACCAGGCAATCCCTCAGAGCCTGGCGTGCCCAGCCCAGGCAGGGCTGCCAAGCCTCCCGCCAGACATCCATCCCAGCACGAGCACCAGCATCACATTCCCTTCCCTGCCCTGCTCCCCAGAACTGCTGCTTCAAAATCAATCCCCTGCAAATCTCCGAGGCCTCGCACCACGAGTTAAAGCAAAGCTGCACTCGATGGGAAAACCTTCTGAGATTTTTTACACTGGATTGAAAACCCCCCCACAGAAGGTAGAATGTTCAGATGTTCCAAGGGAACTGGAAATCTCGTGCTGAGGTTCTTCCCTTGGGGGGTGAGGGCTGGCCATGCCCCAGCTGTGTGTGCTGGGACCCCAAACCCCCCATGCCCTGGGCTGATCCCGACTCAGCTCCGCAGGGCTTGAGGTGTGAAACCGTCCTCCTCCAGCCCAAGAATCCAAACCCAAGTGCTGCTGAATGAGCACGGAGCCATGAATTCCCTCAGTCTTTACATCCCTGAGTTTTGCAGCCAGGTTTGCAGCGCTGTGGTGGGGCTGCTGGAATTCAGAGGGAACATGTCTGGCCCACTGGCAGGGTCTGCTTTTGAACACTGAAAAATCCCTGTTCCACATGTTATTCCATAGTCTCCCAAAGTTCCTGGTAACACAAAAAGCTCCCTGTCTCAGCTGCTGGCTCCTGCACTCCATCTCTGCAGAAGAGAATGCTGCAAACAGGGAAAACAAATGAGATTCTGCAGTGGTCCCACACAAGTTTCCAGAGATCTCCCAGGGAATTCTGCCTGCGGAAGCCCAGCAGCAGCCAGCCTTTGAAATCGTATTTCAAACTTTCTCTTTCATCACCCCGACAGCAATAATTGCAGAAGCTCTTTCCCCCTCCTCCCCCAACAAGCAGGGCAGAAAGCTCCTACAGACTCCAGACAGCCAGATCCCACATCCCACGGCTCCCGAATTCTCCAAGCAATTCCCATTGCAGGGGACGGACGGAATGTAAAAAGCAATTAGAGGAGTATCAGATTCTCCCTGAGACTTCCCCCTTCAGTGATTATACCCGACACTTATTCCCATCTTTTCAAGGATTCCACTGCATGGATACCTTGCTGGGTTCTGCCAACTCTCTGCAGCACCAGCACTTCCCAGCGCTCTGCGAGTCCCAAGGAATGAAAAGCTGCTTCTGAGCAGCACCAACCTATTTCCATCTCCCCAAACGGCTCCAGCAGTAAACAAAGAGCATTATTCAGCTGAAAACAGAGATGGTTCCTAATTAAATCCATCTTAGTCATTATGAAATAAAGTAAATGTAGCTGTTCTATAAAGAACTGCCTCAGCCTGGCCGTTTCCTCTCTGCATCTCCAGCCCCTGATTTGCAACTGAATCAGGGCACTCAGACCTGGACCCACCGCAGCCATAAACGCTTCCAGCCAGGCTTTGTGCCTGCTTCAAAATCTTCCTGAATAAATGCAAATACAAAAAAAAAACCCCAAGCCAGGGCTCTGTGTTGTACGAAAGTATAACAGAAATGCTGTGCTGTGTCTCCTGGAGCCCTGCTGGGTGAGCAACGCCCTGCTGTGAGGCACCTCGAAGGTGTGTCCCTCAGCCTTGGGACAGCTCCAGCCGACATCTCCTGTGCACCATCCTACACTCTCCCTTCTCCAGCTGCTGCCAGAACACTCCACGCTGCTCTGTATCAGCTGCACGTTTCATCTGGGACTCTCGGGGGTGTTTCACCGGGCAGAGGGAGGAAGGTGACCCCGGAAGGGGCACAGACTCCTCTGTCTGGGGGGAGCTGCTGCTCTCCACACCGAACCCCGGGAGGTGCTGCTGGGCCGTGACCTCAATTTCCTGCTCTCTCACAGCCCGGGCTCGGGGCCATTCCAGCCACTTTGGATATCCAGGCAGATGTGAATTAATTAAATCCAAGTGTCGGGCTTATGATACTCAGCTGCCAATTTAAATGGGCTCAGATCTGCAGGGAGACTTGGAATAGCAGCAGAGTCTGCCAGCACCTTCCCAATGACAGAGGCACAGATCCTGCTTTCCATCACACCCAGAGGAAATCATGGAATCATGGAGTGGTTTGGGTTGGAAGGGACCTTAAAGCTCATCCCATCCCACCCCTGCCATGGGCAGGGATTCACCTTCTACTGTCCCAGGCTGCTCCAAGCCCCATCCAACCTGGCCTTGGACACTGCCAGGGATCCAGGGGCAGCCACAGCTGCTCTGGGCACCCTGTGCCAGGGCCTGCCCACCCTCCCAGGGAACAATTCCTTCCCAATATCCCATCCAGCCCTGCCCTCTGGCACTGGGAAGCCATTCCTTGTGTCCTGTCATAGACTCATGGAATGGTTTGGGTTGGAAGGGGCTTTAAAGATCTCATTCCAACCCCTGCCACAAGCAGGGACACCTTCCACTGGAAATCCAGAGCTCGGTTTGGGATTAACACCAACCTGATCATACACAAACCATCCTGGTGGCAGCAATTAATGGGCAACTCGGGGAATTTGTCTTAGATAATCCAGAGCAGTTACATTTGAAAAATAACAATAGAGTTTTTCTGAGCTCTGCTCTGCGGTGACCAGTGACAGAACCCCAGGGAACGGCTGGAGCTGGGCCAGGGCAGGCTCAGGCTGCAGAGCAGGGAAAGGTTCTTCCCCCAGAGGGTGCTGGGCACTGCCCAGGCTCCCCAGGGAATGGGCACGGCCCCGAGGCTGCCAGAGCTCCAGGAGCATTTGGACAGCGCTGCCAGGGATGCCCAGGGTGGGGTTGTTGGGGTGTCTGGGCAGGGCCAGGGGCTGGGCTGGATGATCCCTGTGGGTCCCTTCCTGCTCGGGATATGCTGGGGTTCCAAAGGGATAACACTACACACAGAAATGTGCCAGGCACCTTCCAGGCTTCCAGAACAAGCAGAGGTCTTGCCCTAACCCAGAAAAATCCCACGGATCCCCACAGTCACTGCATGAGGGAACAAACATAAATAAATCAGGAGAAATTACTCTGCAGCCAGACCTTGTGCTACTTCTGAGTGGGTGAGACAAACAAAACAACAGAGCAGCGTCACTTGAGGGTCTGCTCTGGAATTTATCTGTAGATACTCGTTTAACAACAGCCCTGTAGGGAAACAGCTTCACTGTTAGGATTCCCCTGGCCCCTCCCTGTCTGTTCTGCGTTCCTAAATCCAAATTTACCTCTCTCCCATCCGTGCTGGAGTCACCCTGGGGCTACTCTGCCCTCACTGAGGTTAAAAAGAGAGAAACACGAAGAGAGGGCAGCAAATACGAACGTTCCCACTTTTGTTCTGCCACATGGGGCCAGGTCCCACTCCTCCCGAGGCCTCTGGAGCAGCTGTCAGAGGGTGGGGAGGCCCTGGCACAGGGTGCCCAGAGCAGCTGTGGCTGCCCCTGGATCCCTGGCAGTGCCCAAGGCCAGGCTGGATGGGGCTTGGAGCAGCCTGGGACAGTGGAAGGTGTCCCTGCCCACGGCAGGGGTGGGATGGGATGAGCTTTAAGGTCCCTTTCAACCAAACCATCCAATGATTCCATGATTTATGAGCCCCACACCCCTCTCCCACTCCCCCGGCACTGACACCAACCACCCTTTGCAGCCCTAAACTGCAAAAAACACCCCAAATCCCCTCCCACGCCCCCGCCGGCGGTGAGCTGAGGGCAGTGACGGCAACCCGTTTGCTGTCACAGTCACCCTTAGCCAGACACCCGGGCAGGGCAGGGCAGGGCAGGGCAGGGCAGGGCAGGCCCGGGGTGTCTCTGCCCCCTCAGCCTCCCGGCCCCAGCCCCCTCTGGGTGCCGCCCCAGCCGCGGCCGGACCGGTTTCACCGCACAAAGCCGGGCAGAGACCCCAGGGTTGCCCGGGAGGCCGCTGAGGACAAGGCGGGAGGGACGGGACAAGCAGAGCCTCACAGGGACCACTCACAGGGACCCCTCACAGGGACCCCTCACAAGGACCCTCACACGCACTCCTCACACGAGGCCCTCTCAGGGACCCCCCAGCCCCCCCGCCACGCTTACCTACCTCCGGCCAGGCCCGCGCCGCGCCGCCTACAACTCCCACAATACCCCACGGCACAGGCGCATGCGCAGATCACAAACATCATAGCGCGCGGCCTACAACTTCCAGCATGCCCCACGGGTGCCTGGCGCTGCGTACGAATTACAGAGCGCCGCCTACATCCCCCAGCAGCCCCCGCGGCACGGCGCAGGCGCGGAGCGCGCGGCCAAGATGGCGCTGCTGCGGCAGGTGTACAGCTCGCTGTTCCGCCGCACGTCCACGTTCGCGCTGTCGGTCGTGCTGGGCGCGGTGCTCTTCGAGCGCGCCTTCGACCAGGGCGCGGACGCGCTCTTCGAGCAGCTTAACGAAGGGGTAAGGACTGTGTAAGGCCCCGTTGGGGCCGCCCGGGCGCAGGCCCGGCGCTGAAGGTCAGGCCGGCCCCGCTGGGCCCTGCGCGGGCCGCGCCCCGGCAGCCCCGGGCCCGCGGCTCGGCCCCAGGGCTCGCTGAGGGTCAGCGCGACTCGGCCGTACCCGAGGGGGCTCCGCGGCTGTCGTGGCGCTCGGTGGTCGGGGTTTCGGGGTGTCCTTGGGCTTTTCTAGCTGCTTGGAAGTGGCGCGCAAGGCAGTGGGGAGCGGAAGGGGTAAAAGGAACTTGTTTTGTGTTCTGTAGGCCCCCGGCTTGGCCGATCTGCCCTTGGCAGAGAGAGCGGATAAGGGCTGGTGGCCTCGGTTGTCCCCAGCGTGAACCTTGGGTGAAAGGGCTCAAGTCGTCTTTAGGTTCCTAAGTACAGCAGTGACGGAATAATGACTGCAGGATACTGAGGCAGACTTGGGGGAGATCTTAGAGCCCCATTCAGTGCCTAAAGGGGCTCCAGGAGAGCTGGAGAGGAACTTGGGACAAGGAATGGAGCGACAGGACACAGAGAATGGCTTCCCACTGCCAGAGGGCAGGGATGGATGGGATATTGGGAAGGAATTGTTCCCTAGGAGGGTGGGCAGGCCCTGGCACAGGGTGCCCAGAGCAGCTGTGGCTGCCCCTGGATCCCTGGCAGTGCCCAAGGCCAGGTTGGATGGGGCTTGGAGCAGCCTGGGACAGTGGAAGGGGTCCCTGCCCATGGCCGGGGTGGCACTGGATGAGCTTTAAGGTCCCTTCCCACCCAAAGCATTCCGTGGTTCTATGAATAGGATTGTTCTGTGCATCCCATGTGTGCAGAAGTGCCCTCTCCAGTCGGGGTGGGAATTCAAGGCAGTGTCTCTGGCCCACTAATCCAGAGCAGGAGAACAGAGGGAGGGGGATCTCTGCAGCTTCCTCCCTGCCCAGCTTAGAAGGCAAGAGCCTCTATGCGCATCCTTGTGTCCCTCAGATCCAGTGCAGGACTCCATCACCACCTACCCAGGCAGGATAATTTGAATTTTGTTATCCCAACACCACTGAGAAGCTGCCTAAAATGTCTTGATTTTTTTTTCTGCTTGTTTTTCATGCAGAAACTGTGGAAACACATCAAGCACAAGTATGAGAACTGAACAGCTCAGCAGCAGGAGCCAGCCTGGGGTGGCTGCAGGCACTGCAGGGATGGGTTCAGCCTCCTGAGACTGGGAATGGATTCCTGATGGAACAACTCTGAGCCAGATGCTGTCAGCCACCTACTGATACGATGTGAAGCAAGATGGACTCAGGGAGTTCTGCTGCTGTACTCAACTCACTGTGTTCAAATAAAACTCCTGGTCCTGTCTTGTGTCTGTGTGTTCACCTCACTCATCCTTTGGCCCCTGTGTCACTCCTCCTGCTCTGGGAGGTGGAGAATCCTTAAAAACAGCCCTGTTCCTTCATTCCAAGGCAGTGTCAGGAATCTCAATGTCTTAAAATGGGTTTGAAAGCACTTAGGCAGCTGTGGTTCAATGACAACTCTTGGCTTCTGCCTGGGAAGGGTGAGAAGCTGGTTGCTGCTTCTGGTCTGTCCACAGAAAAGGGGCTTAAAATCATTCCCAGCACCTTTTGTAGCTCAGATTTGATGGAGGTTCCTGGCCTGGCCTCTTTCAGAGCTGCAGGTGCTGCTTCACCCCTGCCCTAACAGAGGAAGCTGCTCTGCACTTTGAGCAGCCTGGGTGTGCCCAGCACTGCTGGGCTGAGAATGGGGATCCCTTTCCTAATTCTTCCTGTGCCTTCTGGCTCCACGGCTTGAGGAGCAGAAGTGATGTCAGGTCTGTGTGTCACACACCTGCCTCCATCCTGACTGAGCCAAGGGAAGGGACAGGGATCACTCTGTGCCCCCCAGCAGCTGGCTCGGAGGAGTCATGGAACGGTTTGGATGGGAAGGGACTTTTAAGATCGTCTAGTTCCTCCCCTCTGAACCTTCTCTTGCCCCGAGGAGAGTCACTCACTTGTCCCTGAAGAGCGCAGCCCTGCCTGGCCCTGTCAAACACTTCTTTCTACACCGGAAGGGAGATTTGGGCACTGCCTGGGATAATGACTCAGTTAATTCCTCAGCTCTCAGGTGGCTGTAGGGAGATGTGGCTGAGTGACTCCTTCTCTTCCACTTTCCCAGCCCAGCAGCCCCATCTCTCCCTCCTCACTCCGTTTTCACTGATCAGGAGGAATTTCAGCAATGGCTGAGGCAGAGCCCATCAGAGCAGTGCTCACAGCAGCTTTGTTGGGTTTGCAAACGAGTGCCAGGGGGGTAAAACATTTACTCTGAGAACGCAACCAGCACTTAAAACACTTGTGCTTGTGTTTTTGAAGCCAAACCCAACTCCAGCTGTCCCAGTCCCAGCTGGGCTTTATGGAGATGGTTAAGAGGAAGGTTTAAGCTTTCCTGGGACAATCCCATCCGAGTGAGTGCCAGCCCCCTGTGCCCTGCTGCTGTTCTACATCAGGCTGAGCAGCTCAGAGAGAGTTGCAGGCTCTGAGCAGCGAGAACCAAAGCTGAATACAGGATGAGGGGACAGCACTGCAGTGGGCAGCAGGGAGGGGCTGAAGCCATCGGTGCAGAGAGCAGGAGCTGCAGGAGAGCAGCCTTATCCTAGCAGGGGATTTCCCTGGACTCAGCATTTGGGGATGCTGGTAAATGTAATTCCTTTTCTTATGTCTGTCACTGGGAGGTTTGGGCAGCACTGATAAGCAAAGAAAAATCTCCTCCTTGGAGCACTCAGGGCTTCCCCTTATTTCATGGCAGGGGCTGTTCTGCTGCATTTCTGCTTCTCTGCCAACAGCCCCACAGCAGCCCCAATCACATCCCTGCCCTCTGCACAACACCAGGCACCAAGGTACAAGCCTATGTACTTTATTACCACTTTACCACCCCACTGCTCCTGCAGCACTGGGATTGCCCTGGAGCACAACCCACTGCTGTTTTTCTCACTGTGGGGGTGGCTGCCACAGGCAGTGCTGCAGTGCTAGAAAACAGTGTGGTGGGGAGATGTGCACTCAGGGCACATTAACCAGTAAATTAACCTAAGCAAAGACTAATTGGAGACCAGGAAGTTCATCAATACTGACTGTAAGAGCCCAAAAACCCAACTAAAACATCTACATCTTTTATTTGTACCTTCTGTTTTCACAGGCCTCACTCAAGGGACAGAAATCCATAAGGTCTTACTCACCTGAACCCCTGTGGGTCTGGCAGCAGTGGGAACAGCCTGAGCCTTTTCCTGCCAGCACAGAGCTGTGTCAGGAGGTTTAGGTGGAGATCAGGGAAAGGCTCTTCCCCCAGAGGGTGCTGGGCACTGCCCAGGCTCCCCAGGGAATGGGCACGGCCCCGAGGCTGCCAGAGCTCCAGGAGCGTTTGGACAGCGCTGCCAGGGCTGCCCAGGGTGGGATTGTTGGGGTGTCTGTGCAGGGGCAGGAGCTGGGCTGGATGATCCCTGGGGGGCCCTTCCAGCTCGGGACAGTCTACAGGCCAAGTTCAGGATAAGGCATTTCCACGGAAGCCGTGCTCTCGGAGCTGCCCACTCCACGGTGGGCAGGGAGGGTGCAAGGAGCCAGTATGAAAATAAAACTCTGTGAACTATAAATAGTACAAAAGGGCAGGAATGGCTGCTGCAGCCTGTCCCATGTATTGGGTGCAGCCACTGGCACACACAGCCAGGGCAGCTCCTTCCCAGGAATGGGCAGCACTCCCACAGGGAATGCAGTTCCGTGCGAGCCGAGGTGCCAGGTATTGCACACGACATCCATCCCCTGAGCAAAGGGAACGCCGAGCAAACGGAGCCTCCTCCTGGGCAGGGGCCCGGGGATGGCGCAGCCCCTGCCCCGGGAGCTGCTCAGGAAGGGATCATGCCCTTGCTGCGCTTCCTGTCGGCCATGGCCCGGCGGTTGTGGTTGGCTCTCGTGCTTTTGTTTGCTTCCTTCTTCCTCCGCTCCTGCACCGTCTCCCGGTTCTGCCCGTGGCCCTTGGCATTCCCAACAACGGCAGAGCTGTCGTGCTTGTGCCTGGGGGACACAGAAAAGGACATCATGACAGGCACACTGCACTCCTGGGGACAAAATCCCAGATCCCCACAAACACCGGGGTGCGAGGGGTTCAGCCCTCAGGCCTCGGCTCATCCCAGGGCTCCCACAGCAGCCACTCCACGACTGTGTCCTTCCCCACATTGAGCCCATCAGCTGAAAACAGCTACCAAATTGTCCCGAAATCCCTGTGGGAGCTGTTGGAGCTCTGGAAGTTGGCCTCTCCAAGATCCTGTCTCGCACAGGATTCTGCTGCTTGGATTGACAGGACAAGGGGGAATGGCTTTGAAAGAGAGATTTAGATTGGGTATTAGGAAGAAATTCTTCCCTGGGAGAGTGGGGAAGCCCTGGCACAGGGTGCCCAGAGAAGCTGTGGCTGCCCCTGGATCTCTGGCAGTGTCCAAGGCCAGGCTGGACAGGGCTTGGAGCAGCCTGGGACAGTGGAAGATGTCCCTGCCCATGGCAGGGGTGGCACTGGATGGGCTTCAAAGTCCCTTACCCCCCAAGCCACTCCATGACTCTGTGACATCCCTATTCAGAGGGATAAAACAACCAGCAGTGAAGTAAAGGGCGGGTGAGAAGTTCACCCCACTGTGGCAGGACCCTGAAACACAGGAATGTCAAGGAGCAGGAACGCCCTCAGCAATTCCAGTCAGCAGCAAAACAGCTGCCAGCTGCAGAGCCCGAGGGAGATCCTCACTTACCCCTTCCTGGCAAGGAATGCCTGGCGCCTGGCTTCAGCCCTCTCCCGCAGGACAGCCGGGTCCTGCACAAAGTGGTCCTACAAGGAAGCGAGGCAACAGGTCAGGAAACTCATCAGCACCGTGCAGAAGCCTGGAGAGGAGGGGATTCTGCTGGAAACAGAGTCAATTCCTGCTTCATTACCTCTGGACCAGTGGGATTGGTGTCAGGGACTCTAAACACAACACCTGGCACAAAACCTGCCTGAATACCTTCCCACACCAGGCCTACTCTCAGCACATCCATGGAAACAGACCCTCAGAGTGCTCTGCTGGCACTGTCTGTCTCTGGGATAAAGCAGATTAAAGCTCCCCCCGGAGGAAGTGTCACTGTTCCAGCACAGTTAGGCCAGCAGGCAGTGGAGAGCTGTCCTTGGGGACACGTCACAGCCCAGCAGGCACTGAACAGCAGCTCAGTCCCTGCTGCTGCTCAAAGATTCCCTCTCTGAAATGGGAAATCTGCTCTACATCATCTGCAGGTGAAGCAGGGAAGAAATATGATAAGTCTTAATGCAACTCCAGCTAAATGTCACCTTTGTTCTTTCCTTTTCAGCTTCCTCCTCCTCCTCTTCATCCTCTTCCTCTGTGTCCTGCCCTTCCTCCTGTCCCTTGGGTCTCAAGACCTGAGGAATTGTGAATGGCCTGGGAGTTAAGACAAAAAAAAGTTAGAAAACAGCACAGCCACAAACGTTCCTCTGAACAGCACATCCTTTTTGGTTTGCATTATGCCTTTAAAAAGATGAGAATCTACAGATTTCATGGACTTTATTTTCCTGAAGGAAAAAACCAGGAGACCCAGGAGTTAATGCCACATTCCTATGGGCAATTAGCAAACACACACTCTTCACTGGGGAATGTTCACTATGAAGTTGTGACTGAAAATAATAACAGTAATAGTTAAAAAAAACAACCCTGAAACCTCACAAGGAATTTCTCCACAGGAACAACTGCTTCCTTTGGGAAATGGGCATCCAGACACAGCCACAAGGCAAAATATTGAGGAGTATCCTTTGCTAGGCTTTAGCTCAGCAGCCAGGGAGCATCTGTGGCACAAGACAAACAAACTTGGACAGAAACATTAATGCTCAGCCACTGCTGGGCTCCAAACCCTCTCTGACTGGTCAGGGCTACTCAGGGAGCCCCAGTTCCATTGCTGTGCCCCAGTTTCCTGCAGGGGGAAATCCCTGGAGAAATGCATCAGGCTTTATGAATCACCCTGGACATGCAGAGCGAAGGGCCTGGGGGTGGGGGCAGAATTTACCATATGCCTGTAACTCTTCTTTAACATAAATATGTGTCTGTGTTTAAATTCCATTGGAATTCAGACCCACCATTCCACTGCCAAAGAAATAAATGTAAAACCAGAAAAGCCTTTGTTATTTCAAACCAACAGATCCAGTTTTCAGCAGTGACATCCACTAATTGTTTCTGGGGGCAGTGAGACCTGAAAGAGGGGAAAAGACCTGGGTGCCACGTTCTTACAGGCAAAACACAAAAAGGATCTAGATTGAAGCTTCTCAACGCTTTAGGAGGGGAAAAAAGGGACAAAAGAACCTCAAACCTTCGATTTGGTTTGAGGTTAGGAATGGTGACATCTTCATAATACATCAGAATTCAAAAGGCCACTTTCAGAAATGTTAAAGCAGCTTTTTAACCACATGTTTACTAAAATAAATATTCTCCAGCCTCCATCCCCACTAACCCTTTGCTTCTTAAAAGCTAATTGTGTGCAGCTGTCAGTCATGGTGCAGAGTGCTGTGCAGCCCATCAAGGACTCAATTCCAGCTGCCAGCACTCAGAGGGGATTGGCAGGAAAAAGTCTGGTTGTAAATTTCCCAAATGTTGAAGTTTTCCTTTGCTAACCAGCCATTTTAGGTTGCCCAGCTCCACTGATTTTCCAAGGCATTTGTCCCTGCTGCAGGGTAGTTTCTCTAAGGAGAAGCACTGCTGGGTACAAGTTTGAACACATTGGGAAATTTCCCTCTTGGATTTGCTGATTAATTGAGGCAGTGGCCAAGTGGAAGCTGGAGAACATCCTGGGCACGTGCCATGGGAACACTCCCTGCCCACGGGAGAAGGGAGACCCAAACCTCCCTCCTTGCACATCACAGTGAAAACAGAGAAAGGAGTGGTTTGAAGCTCTCGTGGAGGAACAGAGCCCAAAGCAGCATTTCCCAGGTTCGTGGGAGCCAGAGAATTCTGTGGCGATTCTCGCAAAGCTCCCTCCCTCTCCCCCCAGCATTCACCTCCTGGAGATGAGCTCGTCATCCGAGTCAGCATCGTTAGCGCCCACTTGGTTCCCGTCGTAGGTGTCGTCGTACTCATCCTCGTAGTCCTCGTAGGGCTGGGCTGCTCCCGGCTCCAGCGGCAGCTCCTCCACCACCACGCTGTACTGGCTGTAGCGCTCCCTCTGCTCCATCACCAGCCGCTTGTCATTCACCAAGCTCCGCGTCGTGTCCTTCTCCCTCCTGCCCGGGAGGGGGAGGAAAAGGCAGAGGGTCAAAACCTTCCCTAGAAGCTGCTTTTTCCCCCTGTTGGTCAGTGGAAGGTGAAGTAATGCAAGTCTCATCCCCAATGCCACAAGCACTCCTTGCCCCACCTACTGCCCTGCTGGTTTATAGGATCCTGGAATGGTTTGGGTGGGAAGGGATCTTAAAGCTCATCCAGTTCCATCCCCACATCTTCCACTGTCCCAGGCTGCTCCAAGCCCCATCCGACCTGGCCTTGGACACTGCCAGGGATCCAGGGGCAGCCACAGCTGCTCTGGGCACCCTGGGCCAGGGCCTCCCCACCCTCCCAGGGAACAATTTCGTCCCAATATCCCATCTATCCCTGCCCTCTGGCAGTGGGAAGCTATTCTCTGTGTCCTGTCACTCCAAGCCCTTGTAAATGGTCTCTTCCACCTTCCTTGTCAGCCCCTTCAGGCACTGGAAGGCCACAATTAGGTCATCCCGGAGTCTTCTCTTCCCCAGACTTTTCAATACCAACTGTCTCAGCCTTTCCTCTCAGCAGAGCTTCCCCATCCCTCTGATCATCTTGGTGTCTCCCCTGCTCTCACTCCAGCAGCTCCAGGTCCTTCCTGTGCTGGGCCCTAGAGCTGGATGGAGTGATCCAGGGAAGGTCATTTGTACAAGGGCTGTTTGGCCACTAAAAAAGAGCAGGAACTGGACATGACCACTGTCACTTGTGACAGAGAGGAAGCTTTCACAGGAGGCCAAATGCAATTCCGTTCCAGATTAAACTTGGCCAAGGTGCATGGAGCACAAATGTGAAGGGAAAAGGACAAACAGAGATGGGGAGAGCCAAAAAATAAACAGTGCAGCAGGTGAAGATGGGAATAAACACAACCACCAAGGCAAAGAACAAAACAGTAGAGAGTGATTGTGATTCAACCTCTCAGAGAACTGCAAGGGCTTGCTTTTCAAATTTAGAAGGCAAGTAAATTATAGTAATTTTAAAGAAGGGAAGACCAAGAAACAAAGGGATTAAAAAGCATCAGCTGAATGTCTCAACCTGCAATAATAATGTGAAGCAATAAGCTGTGAAGTTCCATTTTTCAGACCAGGCAAGTACATATTTACAGCAAAGCACCAGAGGATTCCACTGTCCAGCACTCCCAGGACAACCTGCAGCCCCCAGAGTCCAGGAGGACCCAGCACCCATGGATATTATTGGGGAAAGGACCAATCCAAGGCAGTGGCAGTGACTCAGGAAGGGACAGACTGAGGGGGTGTGATCCAGCAGCCCAATTTTCATTGGGAATCTCAAAACAAAGGAAGTTTACAGCCGGAGGTGGTTCCCTCTCTCCCATGACTCACTGCCCGCATTCAGCTGCACAATGCCCTCCCAAGCACGTGGTGAGTTCACCCATCCCGGGATCCCTGGGATAACACCTTCTGTGGGAATTCAGCTGAGGCTGGGACCAAGCACTTGGTAATTGCTTCCTGTCGAGCTGGTCTGATGACTGCAGAGGAGCTGCATGAAATGGTCTGGGCACCAATCCCAGGAAAAACAGTGGCACAGCTCCTCTAGTCCCGTGGAGCTCAGGACATGCTCTGGCTTCAGGAGACAGATTCAGCTGACAATTAGGGCTGGACAGGCACAGACAAGTGCCATCACTTTTCAGGATCAGCAGAGTCTGTGCTGGCACATTCATTTCTTTGTGTTTGATTCTCTCCTCATCCTGGCTGGACTTCTCTTTCTCAAGGACAGTCCCTGCCCCAAACTGCTGATGCTGAGAGTGGCCAGAACAATCTGCTCTGGTTCTTTAAGCACTATGGTGGCACCAGGCTTAGCAACAGCACCCTGAACACAAGAGAATTTGGTGAGCAAAAGGTATTTAGAAGGAGAAAAAAAATTAATATTTGATACAATTCAAATCCAAAGCAGATCTCTGACCAAGCTTGGAGAGCCCCGTTACCCCAACACTGGGATGAACCATCAGGCTTCTTGTCACTTCTGAGGAAGTGACACTTTCACCACTGAATAGAGACCATTCATATTTACGGAGTGCTGAATGTTAAACCCTGGAGACAAGGTACTGCAGCTTCTCCTTGGATTCAGTTGGATATGGTCATCTTTGGGCACTGCTGATCTCCAGGTTTTAAACTACTCAAACCACAACTAATATGTGTTGAGTCCTGCAGAGTTATCCCACATGAAGGGAGGCAAACGACACCAGGAAAAGCAGCAGCAAGAGGATAATCCCAAGAGGTCACATAACTACAGCAGGAGAGAGAACTTCTCCAGGAGTGATGGTTCCACTGGAGAGAAGGCACAGCTGGAGGGCAGTGCCACGGGAGCAGAACCCAGAGCCCAGCCCAGGGATGATTTACAGCTTCCAAAGCTCTCCAAGTGATCTGCAGAGGGAGCTCCGAGCAGGATATTCCAGCCACTGGATGCTCTGTGCTGAACTCGGTGCTCTCTGGCCTTGGCCAGGTGCTGCAGCAAGGCTTTGGGGATCAGGGATAACCCAGCACATCTGTGCAAGGCTTTGGGGATCAGGGATAACCCAACACACCTCTGCAAGGCTTTGGGAATCAGGGATAACCCAGCACACCTCTGCAAGGCTTTGGGAATCAGGGATAACCCCACACATCTGTGCAAGGCTTTGGGAATCAGGGATAACCCCACACATCTGTGCAATGCACCTGTCTCACAGAGCAAGGCACCACCACGAGGAGAAAGGTTCTGTCTGTGAATTCTCAGCTGTGGACACAACAAAAGTCATTGCCTTGGCCAGAGAGAAAAGAAATTCCTTTCTCTCCCAGCCAAGACAGGATCAGCACCGTGGCACTGCTCTGAGGAGCTGGGCCACTGGACTTGGAGACAAAAGTGGTTTTCTCCTAGACTTTGATGCAACTTTGCAACCAAAACCTTAACTGGGAGCTCTTAGGTCACATGGCTCCAGCTCCAGGCAGACTTTCAGTTATCTGCTGTGTAAATAGATCCCAACATTAAGATCACACTTGGCTGGTTAGAGGAGGTGTTTGAAGTCTAGTGGAAGGTGTCCCTGCCCATGGGAGGGGGTGGAACAAGATGAGCTTTAAGGTTCCTTCCCTCCCAAACCATTCCGTGGTGCTGCAATCTGTTTTAAAAGAATCTGGAACAAGGGAACCACATCACAGACTTGACATCAGTGGGAGCCAACACCACACACCCAACTAGGCAGAAAGCAAAGTGAAAACTGGTGGGGTTCTGCAGAAATCTCTACTCATGGCAGGGGGATCCCTGCTCATTGCAGGGAGATGGACTAAATGACCTTTAAAGGTCCCTTCCAAACCAAACTACTCCAGGAGTCCCAGTGCCCTTCTGCAGGAAGCTTTACAGCAGCAGGAACAACAGAAGTAGTCTAAGGCACTGAATGTTATCAGATGTTGAAGTAGATGGATATTGAATCTTCCCTTGGCTCTAAACCAAATCATTATTTATTCTCAGCTCTTGAGTCACAACCCCAGGCTCAGGGATGGTGCTTTTCAAGGTTTGTTGTTCAGTGCAAGTCTAACATTAAGCCCAAGGAGCAAGAGCCTGACATTACAAATGAGCTTGGCAGAGCAATCTCCAGCAGCAGACACAGGAAAGCCAATTAGGAAAAACACTAAGTGAAAACAACCCCCTCATACTATTCCACTTTACTTTCGCAGACAAACAGGTGGGAAACATTTTTGATAAGCCTTCCCCCCTTGCCAAAACACTCCTGCAGGAGGTTTGTAGGAGAGATAAATGTGCAGGTTCCCAGGCGTTTGTTCCTCCTGACAGGCAGAGTTAATGACTGGGTGCCAACACTCACCTCTTGCCTTTCTGGATCCGAGACACATCCACTGCATCCCTGCTGAAAACATCAAACTCATCGTTCTGGAAAACGTTATAGCGAGAGCTGACCAGAGGGGTAGGGTCTGGCTTCAGCTGTCTGTTAACAACAAGGACAGAGAACAAAAACAAAAGTGAAGTGAGGAAGACAAATCCTCTCCCTTCCCCAAGCCCTTGGTTTATCCCTTGTCAGTCCCAAAGCGATCCTGAGCACGCCAGGAGGTGCTGGCTGGGTCACAGGGCACGACCCCTTCGCTTCACAGCCACGCTCTGGCACGAGCACAGCACAGCACTTCCCAAAGCCTGGATCTGAGGGGAAACCAAACCAACTCACAGAAAGCCAAGAGAAAATTCTTCTGTTCATTTCAGAGTCTATCAAACTGTGCAGCACAACAGAATATTCAACAGACTGCCTGGTCTCAACACAGTGACTCAGTGAAGACAAACACTAAGTGTGATGAATTGCATGCTGGAAAAAATTCCAATAATTTGTTGCTGCTGATTTCAAGATATTTATCTCCCTTGTTAAATCTTTCTCAGGGTTCCAGGTTTATGTTTGTTCAACTTATAAGCCAAAAGACTGTACTTTTGACATTCATTTTGGTGGTGCAGACAGCTCAGCTGGGCAGCTGCAAATGCTGCTGTGCTCCCCCATAAATCAGCAGGGGTCAGAATTCGACATTTCCTATCGAACCAGCAGCTTTGTTTCAAGATGCAAAAGGCAGGGAAAAAACCAAAACAGCTCTATCTTGGGGAACTGCTGGCTTTGCAGAAAAAACAATCCTTCCTAAAGCCCATCCTGCACCAGTTGTGCCAAAGTCAGCAGATCTGACTGCGGGAACACAAAGATTGTTGCAAAACTAAGATCTTTTACATCATTTTTCTGATAAAGATGCTTTCCTGTAATGCAACAGTGAGACAGTCTGCCCATAACTCCATGAAATGTGAACAAACAGCACATTCACATCCTGATGCTCTGTCAGGAACTGCTGGTGCAGCACAAACTCACACTCACAGCTGCAGGCAGACTCCAACAACTCAATCCTGCCACCAGCTCTAAACCATCCATCCCTTGTCCAACCCAGGGAAGCAGGATAAGCCCAGCAAGTTTGTCAGAGGGAACATAAAAATGGATCTGAATTGCCAGTTCCAACCTCTCTCTGGTCTAACTTCACTCACAAAACAGCAGCCTGTTAAATAACCATATTAGACCCTGTGGGTTGAATTCTAGCTGGATTGGCTCCTCTGAAGGCTCCTCTCCTGTAGGACAGCTGGGATTTTCACACCTGTGACACCAAACTGCAGCAAAATAACTCTTGAAGGCAACATATTCTATTGCCCAGCATTCTATCCTATTCTAATTCTATTTGAGCATTTAATATACAAGGGGTTTTGTCCCATCACAAACACAACCCAGCACCTGCTCTATTCCAACACTGAGCAGAAAAGGTCCCACTCCTCTGCAGGGACACAAGGAGGGCAGAAAACTGGTGACAGGTGACAAAGAGAAGCTCTCACTGCAGTTCTCTACCCCAAAAACGAAAATTCTTAGAGCTCTACAAGCGTTGAGCCTTCAGTAGGACCAGTTGAGACAGAAACCACCAGGGGTTGTCCCGCACCTTTGCATCCTTCGGTCCAGCTTATCCAGGTATGGTACCAGCTTATCTTCCAGAATGTTGTTGATCACCTGCTCCGTGTCGTATCCATACTCCTCCAGGCAGGCCAGGATGAATCCCTCACCAAGGTCTGGCAGCAGATCTTTCACTTGGGAGATCAGGGAGTCCAGCTCCACGCCAGACACGCGGGCGATGGGTGCAGCCGCAGCGCCGGCACACTGGGGACACCAAACACAACTGGTGGGTACTGGGGAGGGACAGAGCTGAGGGCAGGCAGTGTGCACAGAAACACAGGGAAAGCAGCACTCTGGGCTGTCAGAGTTTAAACACAGAAGTCCGAGACTGGAGCCAAAAGAGAAATCAGCTGTTTAAACTACACAAGGTTTCTGACACAGATTTGGGCACACAGCTACTTTTGCCAGTCTCTGAGTCAGCAAGGACACCCCGGAGAATCCCTTCCTCAAATAACAGGCAAGCTCTGCATTTCAAAAATATGCACATGAACTGCAGGGATGAGGCAGAGTATTTGAATAATCCCCAGCAAGGGAAAACCCAAGCCATGGGAGTTGGAAGCAATTTGCTCAGAGATAACTCAGGATTCCGGTGTAGCTTCAGCTCTCATTTCCCAAGGCTGCACGGAGATCCAGCAAAGGTCAGAAATGACACCAAATCTCATGTTGTCCCCAAAGTCGAGCAAATTAAGCCTGTCCTCGTAGATAAAAGAAGGCCAGGAAGAGCAGAGCCCCCATGAAGATCAGAGCCCAGTCCCACCACAGAGCTGTACCCACCTCATCCTCCAGGGCACATGCAGCCCCCGGATCCTCTCCGTCCTCAGGGGTGCTCTCCACTGTCACTGAAGCTCCATTGGATATTGCTGGATCTTTACCAGCTTGTCCTTTTTTCCTGTCTACCCCTTCCCAGGCACTTTCCACTGCTTGGAGGATATAGGCTGTCCTGGTCTCATCTCTAAGAGCACAGCATTAAGGACATTCCTGGATGCACATGTCCAGGGATCACCTGGAAGTAACTATGGGACTGTCAGTGACTTCCAAACTTGTGCCTACATCAACACTCACAGAACCATGGAATGGTTTGGGTGGGAAGGGACCTTAAAGCTCATCTCATCCCACCCCCTGCCATGGGCAAGGACACCTTCCATTAGACCAGGCTGCTCCAAGTCCCATTCAGCCTGGCCTTGGACACTGCCAGGGATCCAGGGGCAGCCACAGCTTCTCTGGGCACTGAGAAGAGAGAACAACTTCCCCATCTCCCTTCTTTTCTATCAAGGGAAAACTTTCCAGTACTCCTCGCCAGTCATGCAGCTCAACCAGAGGCAGAAATGTCACTGGTGTGAAGGAATCCCAGAGCAGCCAGGTGTGCAAAGCCCAGGGTGGGAGCAAAGGATACAGTGCAGAGGATGCCTGCTGGAGCAGACTCACATCGTCCTCAACGGGGAACAGCTCGTCATAGTCACAGAGAAACCTGAAAACACAGGAGCAAGCTGAATCAGTTGAGCTCAGTTAGTTACCACTGCTGTGCCTCTCTGACTGCCTCAGTGCTCAGGCAGGAACAGAGAACCTCTCACCCAATGCTGGATTCCAGCCATGTCTGATTTCGGTCCCACTACACCACAGCAACACTCCTCAGGTGCGAGGGCTGGAACCCAGTGCTGCATTACAGGGAAAATCTGCTTTACTATGTGAACGTGCTCAGAATGCCAGCATGGGCAGGAGGACAAGATGGAATTCCCAGTTCTGCCACTTCCTTTGCATCTCCAGCACTAGTATTTAATATTTTTCTGGTCTGGTCAGCCCAGCTGGAAAGCACAGACCAGTAATAATAGGCTAACTTGTCACGGGAGCTAATGGCTAAATTTCTCTTCTCTTCTTTGAGAAGCTAGATTAAAGGGAGTGAGGAATAGCATTTCTCAGTGCCAGGGTTTGTGCTGCAGGCTGAAATCCTCTCACTCCCAACTACTTACAAAGATTTCTGACTCCCAAATGCCTCGTAATGCTGCCTCAGGCAATTCTGCTGTAAAGAATGGCAGAGGAAGGAGGTGAGCCCCCCCTCGGGCCTCTTGCCAGCCAGACTCACCTCCTTTCCTGAAGCACCGAGGTGAAGATCTGCAGAAATTCCTCAATAAATGGCTGAATATTCTCACAGCTACAGGAAACACAGCAGAGTGAACACCCAGAGATAAGCCTGCCCACGTTCTGCCCCACCAGCCAAACTACTCACATTAACACACCAAGGGAAAGCCCCACTTGAAAATAGATTTCAGGTCACTTTTTGGCATTCACAGGAGCAAAGAGTCAAATGCAAACAAATGGTTTTTAAGGCTTCAGCAAACATTTCAGCAGTTAGATCTGAAGCTGTATCACACCTAGAATTACAAGTCTTCAGACAGACTTTACAAATAGTTTGATGCCTCAGACCTGCAGTGAGCAGAAAAGGGCATGCAGATCTTTTGAATTGTGCCTTTATGTCTTGGGATTATAGCAGTGAACCTTCAAGAAAGTTTGTGCCCACCTGTGCAAGAACACCTGCCAAGCAAACTCCCACTGCAGCCTCAGTGCCCAAACCCCTGGGTGCTGAGGAGACTCCAAGATTCTCTTCATGGTACCTTTGGGTGGGAAGGGACCCTAAGACCATCCCAGTGCCACCCCCTGCCATGGGCAGGGACACCTTCCACTAGCCCAGGCTGCTCCAAGCCTCGTCCAACCTGGCCTTGGGCACTGCCAGGGATCCAGGGGCAGCCACAGCTGCTCTGGGCACCCTGTGCCAGGGTCTCCCCCCTCTCACACGGAACAATTCCTTCCCAGTATCCCCTCTATACCCTCTTAACTCTGCCCTCTGTCTGTGGGAAGCCATTCCCCTCTGTCCTGTCACTGCAAGCCCTTGTAAACAGTCATTCTCCATCTGTCTTGTTGGCCCCTCCAGGTCCTGGAAGGTCACAATTAGGTCTCAAGGTGTTATACATGATGAAAGTTTGCATGAGCCACACACTGGGGTCAGAAAGCTCCTTGGACCACAGCTCTCACAGAGATTCTGGACCAAACAGCTCCGTCTGGAACATTCCTGATATACAGGAGAACAGAATTGGACCGTAGTCAAGTCTTTGGCTACAATCCCAACACAAAAAGCAGTTTCTGTTCATTTTCTCCAGTAAATTCGTAAATTAGAATCTCCCACACAGCAATCAACTGGCGAATAGCACGTGCCAAGTGCCAATACCTGCTCTCCAGGATGGGCTGCAGACAGACTTGGTTTATTAGGATATGAAAAACTTCTATCATCTTCTTTCTGGAGTGTGAAATCCTCCTCCACAAATCAGCAAAAACACTTCAGAGAGAGCAAAAGACACTGTTGGTGTCAGCAGGAGAATCTGTAACACACCTTTATGCCAGAGTTAACCCTCTAGAAGAAGAATTTCATTAGGAGAATCATTTCCTTGCTGCAAAGACCAGATATTAGACACATTTCATGGTTATTAAGGAAAATCCATGCTCCAAATAAAGCTGGTTTCAATCCCAATTGTCCTGGCAGCTCCACACACGAGATCCCCACTGTCTCAGCACAGCATGTGCCTTACAGTGAGACTGAGCTGCACAGAGATATCGTTCATGTTCTCACACTTTGTTACAATTTGAATGCACCTCCCATCAAATTCCTTCTTACACAGCACTAAAAATGATTAGTCACCCCACTGCCCAGGAAAATTTGGAATTACAGAAGTCATCTCTTCAGAGCTCTTTGAAGCAGCACAAAAAAAGCCAGGCTCTGCAGGGATGGCTAAAGCAGCATGAAGTGAATTTTTAACTAAGCCCTGGGAAGTCTCACTGAAGATCCAAAGCAAGCCTTTGAAGGAATTCTCACCTGTTATCTTCATAATGCCTCTTCTTGATCGCAGATTCCAGCTCAGGAATTGCCAGTTCATAAAACGAAGCTAATCTGTACAAAGGGGGAACAAAACTGTACCTGTCAGCTGAGGTTCCAAAAATCATTTGCTAAAAGGCAGAACAAATGGCTGATTTCATGAAACCCTCCTCACCAGCAGTACTCATGAGCATCACCTCATTTCGGTATTTTTCCCCCAAAACACAAGCAAACACACCATAGACAAAGAGCAGCACTCTAAGGAAATCACAGAGAGGTCTTTGAGGAGGCAGGAGAGAAATGCATTTGAAAAGCATCCTGGTGCTGATCAGAACCATCTGCCCAACCCAGAAACAGCCCCAACACATCTGCAGCCTGCAAAGAGCCAACAGACTCACAGAATCACAGAATTCTTCAGGTTGGAAAGGCCCCTCGGGAGCATCAAGTCCAACCGTTGCCCAGCAGTGCCAAGGCCACCTCTGACCATGTCCCCAAGTGCCACATCCACATGGCTGTTTAATCCCTCCAGGGATGGAGACTCCAGCACTGCCCTGGGCAGCTGTGCCAGGGCTGGACAGCCCTTTCCATGAAGAAATGTTCCCTAATATCCAACCTGAGCCTCCCCTGGCACAGCCTGAGGCCGTTCCCTCTCATGCCTTGTCACCCTCTCCCAGCCCCTCAGCTTTTGCCAAACCTCGCTGATATTCTCTAGCATAAAACTTGGGCATAACATCAAAGACATTTGTTTTCAGACCTTGAAGAACTGTTTTTCTGAAATATTTTTTGCTTCCCTTGCTTTGGGTCCTACAGCAGAAAGCTCTTTTTGTCCATAACTCATCCCTCTCCACCCTTTCCAGAGCACACCGAGTACTGTTGAGCTGATTTTTGAAATTATCATGGATGCCTGGCTCTAGGATCACTCTTAGATAATGACATAGACAGAACAGAAAATCTACACATCCCTATATCCATGTATTTATTATGCTGCATTCCTGTCAGAGAGAACCCAGCAGCCTTGGCATTAAATCTGTCTCCTCATTTAACAATGGAACAGGACACAGCAGCACATTCAGTATTTTTACATGGCCAGGACAAGCTCTGCCTGCACTCCAAGACATACCTGTAACAAAACTCGTGTTTTTGGAAGGTCTGGCAAGCCAAGGGAAAGACATCAAGAAAGGCCCAGAGAGTTGTGCAGGTGTCACATAAATACAGCACAATGTCCTTCAGCTCCTGAGAGGGAAAAAACAGTAATTGAGGGAAGAGCCAGGCAAGTTTTCCCAGGAACACAGTGTAACTCTCCAACAGGGACGCAGAATATTAGGCCAGGCCTTTTCCTGACTGCACAGAGCCTGTATCAACCATAAACCTGTAACAGGTCTGGGGGCAGAGACAACGCCTCTCCTAGAACTCCTATCCTTTACAGACCTATAATGCAATCCCAACTGTTTGCTTTCATTAAAGATCCTCTGAGATTATAAGAATCCTCCTCAGATCCTGCTCTGGACAGTGGCTTTGCCCTCAATACACCCTCCACATATGGACTTCTTCCCTGTGCAGCACTTTTCCATGAAGCACTGCACAGCAGAAACATGGCAATCAAAGGGATGTTTTCAGCAGTCTGGTCCAGTGCAAGCTGCATTTCCAAGGCAGCTGAAACAAACTGAATGACACACTAAATGGTAGTTTCAAAATATCATTTACCACAATATGATAGTTAGAACTGATAGCGTGTTCCCCCACACAAAGTGAATGACTAAGGTTTTGTAGAGGACCATGTTTACTGTCTTTGTACAGCACCCAGCACATAAACCCCCTCTTAATTAACTACAGTTAAATTACACTGCTGTTAAAACACACATTTCTGAAGAAAAAAAAAATCAGCTCTTATCACTGCTAGGGTTAGGTGGAGACTTCTGTCAGATATTCTGTTACATTATTTATAAGCTGGTTAAGCAAAAAAGTTGCCAGGTTTAAAACTATCCATGTTACAAAGGCTATGGTAGAAATGAATCAGCTCACGGTGGAAAGGTTTTATCACCATGTCCCAGGACAAAGAGTGCAACAGTGGCACAGAACCATGAGCTGTAGGAGTTTTTGGGAACAGAATGACCTTGTGTGATCTATTCAGCTTGCAGGAGTACAGAGAGCTCAGTCCCACCTGGAGGGGCATGTTCCCTGGAGTCACACTGACTTTCTCTCCCAGTTTCTGGGGCTCAGCAGAGGCTCCTTCACACTGCAAACCACACTTGTGCAAAATATTGTTGAACACCTAAATCAGGAGAACAGGGCAGTGTTAACAGACAAGAGCCAGCAGTGGGACACTGCAGGCAAGGCCAGAAGCTGAAGGAAAGTGGGAGGGAAGAGTCATCAAGTATTAATTTTAGATAAAGGTTCAAAACCTTCCTGACACACATTAACATAAACTAGGGAAAGGGAGCAACAGCAAAGTCAGGGGAGGTTCAGGCTGGATATTAGGGAAAGTTCTTTCCCCAGAGGGTGGGCAGAGCCCAAGGAATGTTTGGACAACGAGTGGGATTGTTGGGGTGTCTGTGCAAGGCCAGGGGTCGGACTCAATGATCCTCGTGGGTCCCTTCCAACTCAGGATATTCCATGATTTCATGAAATACATTCTGCCTGCCTACAGGTTCCCCTTCCATTCTCCGAGCTATAGCACATTTCCAGATGAAATCCCAGCAGGAAAGCAGTACCTGGAGGACAGTGGGCAGAGTTTCATCGAGGTCACTGAAGTAACTGGGCTGCTGAGTGAAGATATTTCCTGAAAAGGGGAAGGAGAGCATCTCCATCAGTTCAGACACGGATGCCTGGTTTTCAACCAGAAAACCATACTTGTTCTACTGTACTTGTGTTATCCCTGACCCCCCCAGACACACCTACTGACCATGCAGGACACTGCCCACCCTCACTCCTCAGCTCATGCACAGGCCTGTCCCCAAAAAGCTGATCCATCAGGTCTCCAGTGGCACTGGGGATCCAGCAATGGGAATATGCTCATCAGAGCAGAGCAAACGAGATGTCAGATGATTCATGCTCCAGGGGCTGAATCAATGAATAATGCAAATACTATCACTGAACATCCCCAGTTCCTTTATTTGACAACTGGAGTTGACTTTTAATTACTGATAACAGTTCAGCACACACCAGGAGATGTGCTGCAGAATATTTCTTAAAGGTAATGAGGCTTTAGTAACACCTGCTATTATATTACTAGGGCTCCATTATCTTTACAAAATACTCCACTGAGTAATGCTGTACCATAAATCCTCACCAAGCAAGCATTGAGGCTCCTATTTCCCTGGGAATTACTGTTCGGATGATGAAAATTAAGAGTTCTCCAGCAAGGACAAAACTCAGGTAAGAGCTGAGACAAGTTTCAGAAGAATTTATACCCTGAAAAGAACTTCAAGTTTATGAAGTTATGAATTACACACCAGAACTGCTCATGCTATTACTGTCATGACATAATGAAATAATCAGGTGAACAAATCCTTGGTCACCTGCATGCAGCATGGTTGTGTGGCACTCCAGAGTGTAATTCAAAGGAGGTTTTATTACTTAAGTCTTTCTTGGAATACTTTAAGACCCAGATAATCTAAGCTTCGCATCTGAAAGGGAAGTATCTATCTTGCCATGCCTACTTTCCACCTCTGAGGCTCGACAGAGGAATTTAGAGTAGAAGCTACTGAAAAAGGATAAAAAGATTAAAAATGCAAAGGTTTATCTCAGATTTTCTGGCTGGAAATCTGTCTGCATCACATGATCTCCAACACTTCTCATGTTAGTGAGCTTGGAAACGAGACAAACATAACTACCAAAGAAATGGAAAAGCTTCATGCCACGAGCTGCAGACAAAGTGAGTTAGAACTCAGGAAGAGCTCACTTAATCCAAGGCTAGATATTCCTCCACTCAGGTGCTCAGTTGATGTTTAAGATCACAGAATTGTGAAGGGAGCACAGGATAAATAGAGAAGCTAAATCAATATGCTGCATCTTCATCCCTCAGCATCCATGGCTGGAACGTCCCTCCCTGTGTACTTGCCACTAAGACTGTGTGTACAGACACAGAAATGCGGGGATAAGCACAGCTTGAGCAAGGCTCTGAAGTGTTTGTGGTTTGGAAGCTCTGTATACATCAATGTCTGCATGGAAGTTTCAGGTTCTCCCACTTCCCAGAGCAGTGATTACCTCACACTGAATGTTTCACTTGGCTCCCAGCTCTGGGAACAACAGCACTCACAGCTGAACTGTGTCCCATCTCCCAACCCTCCTCCCCCTTTTCCATCTCTACCAGGATTTTACAGAGCCCCAGTTCCTCTTACAAGGGCTGAGAATATATTTAATTGGCACAGGAAACAGCTGAGCCTGGGTTTATGTCTAACAACATGAGCCCAGCTCAGGGCAGCAAAGCAGAACATGAAGCTTTCCTCAGCACAAAGTGCATGTGGAAAAAGAAAAGCACAATCTGGTCTAGAAACCGATCAAGAAATGACAGATCTTAGTTGCTACTGAACAATTCATTTCCAGAGCAATACCACTGGTATAAACCCCACTAAGTCACTCATCATACAAGCAAAAGCCTAAATGTAGCAAGCTGTTCCTTGGCTTTTACTGACCAATCATCTTCTGGAGCAGGAGGCCATTTCCTTTCCCAAAAAGCACACAGAGATCCAGAATCTTCGGGATGTCGAACAGGAAGTTATTGTAAATAATTTTTCCAAAGACAGAGGGAGTGATAAAGTGATCCTACAAGGAAAAAAAAAAAGAATTTGAAGGATAATCCATATCTTGCTCTGCAGTGACTCCAGCATTATAATGACACCTGTAAAAACATCTCTCTAAGGTGTATTAAGGAATTTATTTCATAGAAGGCAGCAACTCTGCTTGGAACAGCTTCTGTGGAGCCATCCATTCCCACATTCCTTCTCAGCCACACCAGGCACCCCACTGATCCATTCACCAGGAGGTGAACTCATCTAACCTAAAAGTTTAACAACAAATCTCTCTACAGGTTGCAGCCTGACACCAGAACAGCTCAGCCCAGGAGCAGGAATGAGTAACCAGGCACAAGGACAGCCTGAGGTTCTCGTAACCTGAGAGAGCAGAATCCAGCACCAGAGACCACAGCCTACAAGGCAAGCAGGGAGAAACTCCAGAACTGCAGCTCTACACCCTCACTGCTGAACACTGTGCCAAAAACTCATCACACTGAAGGAATTTCTTACGAAATTCTAGATGAGAAAAATTCCATTGTCTGACACTGAGAAACAGGCAGCTCAAATGTGATTTTGGATTTTCGGAAGCCCCGTTTGCCTGTGACAGCAAATGTTTTCAATCCCAGTGAAAGGCAGGGCACATTCTCCCTGCTGAAGCAGAGGGATGGGGCAGTGCTGGCCAGGTTCCCTTTCCAGAACTCCTGCTGACTCCTGTCTGACAACAGACTATTCATTCCCTGCAAATCACTCAACTATAAAATGGTTTCAAATGCTCGCCTGCCTCTCGGAGCGGTGAGGTTTAATCAGATCCTGCAATGAAAGACACCACAGAGGTGTCGGGTACTTCTGCTGAAGTGGTGCCAGGCTCCAGCATTCCTTCAACCTGCTCCTGTCCCAGTCCTCCACTCCCAGACCTTTCCCTCAAAACATCCTGAACGTCACCACTGTGATTAGCAAGAGAATCAACACAGCCCCAACGAGTCACAAACCAATGAGATGAAGGGAGTAATTGATAAAACACAAGGTACCTCACTCATCCTGCCCAAAGGCCTGGTGAAAATTTCACAGCTCCAGATGGGAGTTGCACTCACACAATTAGTGCTGAGTATGACTTTTAATTATACAATCTCAGAATGGTTTGGGTGGGAAGGGACCTTAAAGCTCATCCAGTCCCCATCCCTGCCATGGGCAGGGACACCTTCCACTAGCCCAGGCTGCTCCAAGCCCCATCCAGCCTGGCCTTGGACACTGCCAGGGATCCAGGGGCAGCAACAGCTTCTCTGGGCACCCTGTGCCAGGGCCTCCCCACCCTCCCAGGGAACAATTCCTTCCCAATATCCCATCCAGCCCTGCCCTCTGGCAGTGGGGAGCCATTCCCTGTGTCCTGTCCCTCCCAGCCCATGTCCCAAGTCCCTCTCCAGGGCTCCTGGAGCCCCTTTGAGCACTGGAAGGGGCTCCGAGTTCTCCCTGGAGCCTTCTCCAGGTTGAATGCCTGACGATGCCCAGATAACAGTAATTTAGAGAAATTTCAGTGTGTGTCCAGAACTTGGGACAGGTTCAAGGAGAGACAAATATTAGCAGGAATTTTGTGGCACCACACGGCCCTGAGGGAGTGAACGCCTGGGAAATGGTGACCTGAAGAGCCTGTCCCATGTGGCCACACAAAGGCCAACGTGCTCTCCTCTCACCATGACATATCCAACCACCACACATGGATAACCTGCTATTACTCAGGAGGGAGATGCAGGCAATCAACCAAGGAATCACTGCATAGTTCAGATATTTCAGCTCTGAGTGTTATCTCCACACTGATAAAATCATCAGGGAGAGGAATGTCATGCGAGAAAGAAAATGATTCATTTATCTAATTCTCTTTTTTCCTAAGTCACACAGCCTCAAGGCAGAGGAATATTTACCTTGGACTCCTTGTGGGTGGACATCCTGAGGAAAGTGAGGAAGACACTCCGATGGAGGCATTTCTGCAGCTCATTCACCTCCGGATGGCAATCCCACAGCGCGTCGAACTTGCGAGGGGCAGAGCGCAGGTAGGAATCCAAACACTTCTGCAGGGTCTCATCAAATATCACCTGGCACACGGAAAGACAGGAAAATGGGAAGGAGGGAACGTCACACCCTCATAGGTTGTGCTCACGAGCAGCCTAGTTAAATTCAAAGCAATCTAAAACACTCAGGCATATTAAAAGGACTCCCATATCCATCAAATACAAGCGAACTCTTAAAATCCACAATGGAAAATCCACAGGGAAATACTTTCTTTGCATTCTAAATTGCAAAGAATGCACTTAAAAATTCAAATGTTTCCTGGGTGACATAATAAGCATAAACAAATCTTTACGAAAATGATGTAAAACTCATGGCTTTTACAAGCACGTAGATGTCTATGTTGTATCTCCAGATAAAAAACAATGATTACCTGGCACCAGAATTTGTCATGAGGCAAAGCCAGAAGCCAGTTCAGGTCATCTGCAATGAATTTTGCTCGCTCCAGGAATTCTTCCACCAGAGCAGGGTCTCTGATGGTAGGAGGGGGTTTGTACAGCACAAACGACCGATCTGCTTTAATTTCTGGGTGCTGCAGAAAGCCAAAAACCACTGTATTAAAACTCCAGACCAAGTGACAGGAATGCCCAGTTACCATCTGCTCACTGAATTCCAGGAAACACAAAGTTACTCTTTAATACAACTTGACATTATAGAATCACAGAACAGTTTGGGTGGGAAGGGACCTTAAAGCTCATCCAGTGCCACCCCTGCCATGGCAGGGACACCTTCCACTGTCCCAGGCTGCTCCAAGCCCCGTCCAGCCTGGCCTTGGACACTTCCAGGGATCCAGGGGCAGCCACAGCTGCTCTGGGCACCCTGTGCCAGGGCCTCCCCACCCTCCCAGGGCACAATTCCTTCCCAATATCTAACCTAAGTTTCAGTTTGAACCAATTGCTCCTTGTCCTGTCACTATAGTCCTGACGACAGGAACATTCCGTTCCCTGGTAATTTCTCATTTTCTACCCTTTCAAAGCAGAGGGTTTGCACCTTTCTTTATGAGCAACATTTTCAGACCTTGATAATTTGGCAGATGTTGCTCCTTGCTTTCTCTTAACCAAAGCCTGACAAAGCAATCCTCCCACACCATCCAAACAAAGAGCAGAAGCTTCCTGGCATGTCTTTGAACTCTCTCTTTTTCCTCTGAACTGGTTCTTGCACAATATTCCATGAACTCAAACTGACACAACCATCAAAGACAGAAAGAAACACTTCACTACCCTTCCCAAGGGTTACCGAACAGGCTTTGCCCAAATATCTCCACCCTAAAAGAAGACTTACAATGAGCAGCAAGTTTGGGCTCTGCCTCATCCCACAGGTGTGCTCATGGTAAAGCTCCTCAGGAGTGAGCAGCACTGACAGTCCCACTCCTGCAACACATCCAGAACGCTCTCTCCAGGCCTTTTGTTTTGGGGAAAAGAGTTTCTGTGGGTTGAATTTTCTAGTTTCATCAAGCTGAAGGCACAAGGGACTGATCCCAGTGCCACAGCTCAGAGCTAAACTTGAGGCAGAGCTTGCAAAACCTCCCTGAGCATCTCTCCATTGCAGCAGAGGTTACAGACTCAAGAGAGGGCGATGTCCTGGAAACAGTTTACTCCAGATGTTAAACAGAGTAAGTTTGGTTCTTGTATTTTGGGTTTTTTTAAGGCAGGCAAATGAAATCTCAACTATCTGAATGCATTTTAAAAAAAACCTTCTTTAACAGGCAGGCTGAACAAATTTCACAGAATATACTGAATTGGAAGGGACCCATAGGATCATCCAGCCCAGCCCCTGGCCCTGCACAGACACCCCAAAAATCCCACCCCGGGCATCCCTGGCAGCGCTGTCCAAATGCTCCTGGAGCTCTGGCAGCCTCGGGGCCGTGCCCATTCCCTGGGGCGCCTGGGCAGTGCCCAGCATCCTCTGGGGGAAGAACCTTTCCCCGCTCTCCACCTAAACATCCCTGACACAGCTCCAGCCATTCCTGTCACATATCCCAGACCAAGCCTCACTATAAGACAACTATTATTAAAGGTCTGTTTGGCTTTCAGGAAAAACAGAGCTCACCAGTGCTGGCAAAGTTCTCAGCTTCCCTGTCTTGGGATCCCTTTCTGTCAGCTGGAGCTCATCCAGAGGCAACGCTGGCATCCTGGCGGCTTGTTCCTGTCCTCAGCAAACAAAAGCAGCACAGGATGCACTTTACAAGGTCGCTCAGGCAAAAGCAGAACAAAAGAGGCTGCAGCCTTGCTGTAACACACACACACACTGGCTGGGAATACATTTATGCCAAGCAATTTATACCCAGCAATTTATACCCCACCAAAATGCCAAATCCTGAGGGAACACCCAGGAGCCACATGCACACGTCTCAGAGGAAATCTGGAATGTGGTGCTAAACTTTTATCCCTGCTCCTTACTGAAAGGCCACAGATATCTTCCAGGACAACAAAACGCATGTGAGGACACTGTTTAATATGGAAATTAGATATTAAATCGGGCTGCTGAAGAGCTGTGCTGAACTCTGGCCTTTGCAGCCTCTTTCAACACTTGCAGTGTCTCTTCTGACAGCACAAACTGCAGAAACAACCCAAACATAGCCTTGCCAGTGCTTTAAAAGAGTATTTTTGGTGCCTGGGTGCAGAATCTCCCAGCACTCAGCCAGATAAGGGACACAGGCTGAGCCTACAAAAGCCTTCCCTGCTCCTGCCAATTCCCATGTGCTCACAAAACCACAGCTTCTACTGCATTTGTGGGCTCAGAAATGTTTCAATTAACTTTCTGAAATTAACTGGACGTCAAATATTACAGTAACTCAGTAGAACGTATGTTATGGGCGCTGCTAAAAAAGTTCAGACTAACAAAAAATGAAAGTTGCAGGTTAACAGAGCGTTTAAATTCTTTAGGGGGTTATGGGGTTATGTGTTCTGCAAAATGGCACTAAAAAGTCATGTTCTCATTAAGAAGGTCACACATCTCCTCAGATGCACATTTAATTGCAGTCACATTGCCTGGGCTGAATAACAATTAAAACAAGAGCAGTGTCTCTACAGCTGAACAACTCTGACTCAGGACTGGGGTCATGGTTTTGACAGCAAGTGAAAAAATAACATTTTTCATTCCATAAATTTGTCGCCTATCGATTTAGGCAAAAATTCTGTCATCTAACATATTAGAGCTCAATTTAAAAAAATACAGCAAAGCAACAGCAATACCCAGAGCTCGGAAAACTCAAAATAATTCAACAATAGAATGTTGTCAAGAGCAACTATTATTTAATGATAAAACAATTTCTTTGAAAAAAAAAAACAACACCAAAACTTTTCAGCAGAATAAGCCAAACTGGCTTTCAGTTCAGTTTCATCATATATTTAATTTGGCTCTTAAAATTTCTAGAGTCATTCTGAAAACTGCACACAGAAATGTGTGTTTGTAACGCAGAAAAACATGCCAAGTGTCTCATTTCAAGTCTGGAAGGCATCAAAATCTCCAGTCCAAGTCTAAAACATCCTGGAAGAGACAGAGCCCCTGCCCAAAAGCTTACTCAGCCACAGAAGAGAATCAGCCTGAGTATGGGATAACCTCAAGAGAGAATCATTCCTGATCACTCTCGTAAGCTTTTCCCCTGCAAAGAACTTTGTTCTAAACCACAAGTCCACGATTAATCTGCCGCACCGTGTGATTTCAGGTACACTGGAAGAGCCAGACAAAGAACATGATGAACCAGGGAAACTTATCTTCCCAGGTTTTTGCTGGGAAACTTATTTTCCCAGTGCCAGAAATGATCCCTGCCCTGCACTTCCCACTGATGTGCACATCCATGAGGACATCCAGGGTGAGGTGACACTGCTGAGGATGAGGCACCCACCGCAGCACAGCGGGCACAGGGAATGCTGCAGCACGGATTCATGGAATGGTTTGCGTCGGAAGGGACCTTAAAGCTCATCCCATTCCTACCCCCGCCATGGGCAGGGACACCTCTCACTAGTCCAGGGTATTCCAGGCCCTGTCCAACCCGGCCTGGAACACTGCCAAGGATCCAGGGGCAGCAACAGCTGCTCTGGGCACCCTGTGCCAGGGCCTCCCCACCCTCCCAGGGAACAATTCCTTCCCAAGATCCCATCCATCCCTGCCCTCTGGCAGTGGAAAGCCATTCCCTGTGTCCTGTCNACCGGGCCCTGCCCAGCCGCTGCCACGACTCCCGAGCTCCGACACAGCCGCTGCCGCTCACCCCGGTCCAGCCCCGCCACAGCCGCCGGACCCCGGTACCGGCACACGCGTCCCGCGGCCCCACACGGTACAAGAATCCCGGTACCGGCACACGCGTCCCGCGGCCCCACACGGTACAAGAACCCCGGTACCAGCACACGCGTCCCGCGGCCCCACACGGTACCAGAACTCCGGTACCGGCACACGCGTCCCGCGGCCCCACACGGTACAAGAACCCCGGTACCAGCACACGCGTCCCGCGGCCCCACACGGTACAAGAACCCCGGTACCAGCACACGCGTCCCGCGGCCTCACACGGTACAAGAACCCCGGTACCAGCACACGCGTCCCACGGCCCCACAACGCTTCCGTGGCCGAGCGCTGCTTCCGGCCCCGAGCGGAACTACCGGGCTGGGCGGGGCCCGTCGCGGCTCCGCCCCGGCGGCGAGACCGTCGCGGCTCCGGGCCGGCCGTGGACCCGAGGGCGGGAGCCGGGCTCGGGCCGTGCTGCAGTGACCAAACTTGTGGGTTTAGCCCCCAACCCCCGCCCGCCGCCCGGACCGGCTGCAGCCGCGGGCCTGGGGCAGTTACTGTCCGTGGGTTGTCTTTGGAGGGGAAGGAGCCTCCAGCTGTTCTTCCTTTGAAGGAAAACCAGCTGGTTCAATAAATCACTTTTTTGAAGGAGGCGTTTCTAACTTAGCTGCACTGCCCAATCCAGTGTCACGGGCGGGGGGAGGCCGGGAGGGGAAGGGGTTCTGCGGGGACAGGGACGTGCCAGAGCCGGCGACCCTCACAGCCCCCTCACCGCTTCCCTCGGCTGGGACTTCTCCTCGCTCCCCAGGGAGATGCCTGTGCATTACAGTCGGACAGCGCAGGAAAAGGGCAATTCCTGCCAATTCATTACAGGATTACATCAGTCACATTTACACCGCACTGAAAGTCCGGGAACCGGGCGCTTCCCAGCCTGCAGGGTGACCCAGACTCATCCAGCCGTCACCGACCTCTGCTCCGAAGGGTCTCGGCTCTCCTCTTTGACAACAGGGAACTCCTCCTAAACTTAGCCCAGAGTCCAGCTTTAGATGGCAAAGTGGCCTGAAATAGAAACCAAGCCACGTGCTGTGTCATGTGGCTCATTAGGGATGGGCTGGAACGAGTCCCGCTCCCAGGGCCCTCCATGCCCCGCACATCCCGGACAGCCAGGGTTCTGACTGCCCGCTGTCCAGCTGGGTGTGCTGGCACCGGGGTGCCCGTGACCCTGCGGGGGGAGCGAGCAGGGGGCCGCACACCCCAAGGGCTCCCCGAGGGCCCACAGCACACCCGGGCTCTGTTCCCATCACACAGAGCTGGGTGTTACGGATTCACACTGCAAATGTCACGACGGGCTGTCTGGAACCTGCCATCTCTCCCATTCTGTTGAATTACTAATTTTTAAATGAAATATATTCATTGTTTCTATTTCTCAAACATCACTGCACCAGTCAGACCTTGGGACTGGAGCCCCAGCACCAACATGCCGTGCAAAACAGCCTACCAGAACCAAACCCGAGTGATGATGTCGATCCAAGGTTTGCTCCAATTCTCTTTCCTGGAGGAGAACACTTGGCAACTGAAACATGATTCCCTTGCAAAGACATCTGTTTATCTCCCCTCCGGTGCCAACCCTCCTCAGAGCAGTGCTGGTGAGATGCCAGGTGACTCAGTGGGCTTTGAATGTGTCATCGAGCTGTTTTGAGCCACTATTCCCCTTTTTGGGGTGGTTTTTGTAACCTTACCAGCTATGTATTCCTCATTTGATTTCCTAAAGCACCGTGAGCTGTTGGAGCCTCTGCCCAAAATTGTGGATATTAACTCCACATGAATAACCCAGTTAGATAATTATATGTAGACACACTATTCATATAAATTTATCTGGCAAAAAAAAAGTGCATCTGTTCACCTGGGACAACGTGTCAGAGACCTTCAAGACTTCACAACAGTAAAAGTTAAACTTGAAATCTTAATGGAAATCACAGCTTTCCCATCTCAGTATGCTAGGAAACTGCCGACCTGTCTTGCACAGATAAGGCAAAGCATTAAAACCAGCTTGCTGGCTGCTGGTTCTGCTGAAAATCCATTTTTCGAGGTTCAATCCAGAGCCATCTGAAGGTACAGAGCAAGCAGGCTTGGGATCAGATGTGAAGAGGAGAATTTCTCCAGGAAAAAAGCTTTGGAAAATGGGCTTTTATTGAAAGGATTCTTCCCCGGTGTGATTCGTGGCCAGGAGGAAGTTGTTCAGCACTGAATGTAATAGTGAGGATGATCAGATGTCACGAGTCAAGGCCTGGGACGAGTGCCCCGGTTCCGGCAGCACTGTCCCAGTGCTGTGACAGCTACACAGGGATCACCTCCTGACTCTGGCTGTGCGGGGAGGCCGCTCCCCGCTCTGATGGTGCCAAAATACAAAAGCAGCTTTTTCATTTCAAGCAGCACAAAAAGCACCAGGAGGAAAACTGAAAGGCAGGAGCGACCCCCGGAACGTGCTGCTGGAGGTCAGTGTGTTTTCCTTGCCGGGCTGTCACGGACGCTGCAGTCCAGCATCCTGCTTCCTGAACAGCACCAAGGCTTCCACGGCTCCCGCCTTTGCTCAAATTCCACCTTCAAAGTCCCAAATGACAGCCTGGGACTGGATACAGGATCTGCTTTGCTGTTGTGCAGCTCCAAAGGGAGCTGTTTTCCTACGCACACAGGAGTCTCAGCAGTTTCTGGGCCCCACATCCAAACCAGGCGAGGCCCCTGCTGTCCCCTCTGCTTCTCCAAGGGACATCACAGAGGGTTTAACACTGTTCACACACAGCTCAGAGGAGCCAGGGAACCCTGAAGGGCCAGCACTTCTAAACATACTTAAAAAATAGAATAAAATGAAAGAGTAATAAAATTGCTGAGGAAAATGTCAGTGTAATCTAAAAAAAAGAGACCCACAGTACTGAATTGCAAAATTGTAGAAATTGGCCATTAAATGTTCAAAGCAGCTGAAATGCAATTACAGTAATAGGCATGAATCAGGATAACCCTGGGCTTTGCAATATTTCAATCCAGCTCTACTTTTTCCTTTTTTCCATTTTATCTTAATGATACATACATTAACTTAGCAAGGACTAATGGAAGTTACAAACCCTGGAATCAGACAATCACAGAACCATGTAGATTTGAAAAGACCTCCAAGTCTGATCAATCACCACCTTGGCAACTAGACCATCCACTAAGTGCACACCCATGCAATATTTGGAACATTTCCAGGGACAGGAACACCGCCACTGCCCTGGGCAGCCTGGTCCAGGGCTTTACAAGCCTTTCAGTGAAGAAATCTCCCCAATATCCACCCTGCCCCTCCCCTGGCCCAGCCTGAGGCCGTTCCCTCTCCTCCTGTCCCTGTTCCCCGGCAGCAGAGCCCGACCCCCCCGGCTGCCTCCTCCTGTCAGGGAGTTGTGCAGAGCCACAGGGTTCCCCCTGAGCCTCCTTTTCTCCAGGCTGAGCCCCTTTCCCAGCTCCCTGAGCCTCTCCTGGAGCTCCAGCCCCTTCCCCAGCCCCGTTCCCTGCCCTGGACATGCTGGAGCCCCTCAGTGACAATGACACCTTCCACAGCATGTCCTTGACAGCCATAGAGCCAAAGGTGTCAGCATTAAACTGTTGACCTGATGGATCCAACAGTGATTTATTAACTATTTTTTCAATTTCCCATCATTTTCCAATTAATCTCCTCTAAGTTTATTCTCAGCCTAAAGTCTTATTGCAGGATATTTTTTATTTTGGTCACTAATGAAAGTCAACAGAGGTGACTCAAGATGCTTCTTAATTGACCCCCTGCATGGCACTGCAGCAGTGCAGGGGCAGGAACACCAGCTCCCATTGCTCCAGGAGGCTGCAGGTGCAGCATCCACCTGGCCAGAGGAACCAAAGAATTGCTCAGCTTCGGGGTTTAATGGTGCCAGTTCCTGTGTGTGGGAATTCCCAGCAGGTACAGCTCTGAGCAGGTTACCAGGCTGTGTCTACAGGAAAGAATTATCACTGAAGGTATTCAGTTAAAGTAATATCATCTTCTAAGGATACTTCAAGCAGCTCCTCTGATCCAACAGCTTCTTGCCCTCTCTTTGCCTGCTGTTTCTCTAATTATCCAACCTCAGGAGGAAGGTGATTAAGTGCTTATTAAGGAAAATAGATATGGTTTATTATGAAAAGCATTTTTTTCAGGCAGCTTTGTTGTAGCAACACAGCACATGACACAGGTTAGACTTGTGCCAGTTAGCTTTTCCAGAGAAAAGACAGGTTCAGCAGAAAATGCTTTCAACCTTTTACTTATTTTTAGCTCATGAGGCAAACAATGTCATGGAGTGGTTTGAGTGGGAAGGGACCTTGAAGTTCACCCCATTAGCACCGCCTGCCATGGGCAGGGACACCTTCCACTGTCCCAGGCTACTCCAAGCCCCAGCCAACCTGGCCTTGGGCACTGCCAGGGATCCAGGGGCAGCCACAGCTGCTCTGGGCACCCTGTGCCAGGGCCTCCCCACCCTCCCAGGGAACAATTCCTTCCCAAGATCCCATCCATCCCTGCCCTCTGGCAGTGGGGAGCCATTCCCTGTGTCCTGTCCCTCCATGCCTTGTCCCCAGTCCCTCTCCCGCTCTGCTGGAGCCCCTTTAGGCCCTGGAAGGGGCTCTGAGCTCTCCCTGGAGCCTTCTCCTCTCCCATCTGAACAGACACAGCTCTCTCAGCCTGGATCCATACGAGAAAATGAAGAAGCCACATTAATCTAATATTAATCTCATATGGATTATTAGTCTGTCGAAGAAAATAAAATAAGGATCCATAACCAAGATTTCCGGACATTCTGCCCACACTCAACTCCAGGCACATCCTCAATACCGACAGCTTCAGCTTTGGCTTGCAGGTGGCATCCTTGCAGAGCCAGGCTCAGCCAGCCATGCTCCTGCTGGAAACATGGTCTCCAAAGCCATTTTCAGTGTTTTCTCAACAATGTTGTCTCTGTTCTACTGAACTTGAAGTTCTGAATCCCCCAAATCTTCATATCTGAGTAGTCCTGTGATAATCATCTTGATGGGCAGCCAAGACAGTGTCCTCGTGCTGCTTCCCTGCAGCAAAGCACCACTAATGGCACATCTTGTTGTAAAACAGGGTTATTACAAGACAAAAAAATCCTACAATGAGGCTCTTGCAAAATGTTCTGACCAAAACGATATATATGTAATAAAAATCTCATTATTTTCAAATTATTCATCTACTTTGCAAGGGAATGAGTCAGAGCATCTGTTTTGGGGCCCCATCAGGATGACTGGCAGTGAGTGTCTCTCTCCTGGCAAATTTGAATCAGGGGTGGCCCTCGTGCTGTGCTGACCCCAATGTCACCTGCTGCCACTTGGATTGAATGAACAATGAAATAGCACTTGTTGGATGGGAGCAGGAAGAATGGAAACACCTACACATGGAGGAGCACAGTGTAAATACTGTGGTCAGGGTCAGCATTCTTTTCAGGCATTCATCAAAAACCCAGGAGAACAAAATGAGTGAAACATTAAATAGGATGAAAGATGAAAACCAAAAGAAAATAGGAGAGATGGGATGAGGAGAGCTGATTTTGGGTAAAAAACTGGCCAAGGGAGCCAGTTTGGAGCCCTGAGAAAGCAAACACCCCTATGTTCTGTGGTCTGACGGTTTTTACTGAACCAGGTCTTGGTGTGCTGACTGTTTTTTTAAGGCATATCTAACTTGCCATCAGTTTTTCATCATAACAGAAACAGCCTGCAAAGGCTGAGGTGGCTGTTGGAGCCACAGGAGGGAAGTGTGTTAAAGGTCACTGGGTGGTACCAGGGGCAGGAAAGGACCTGGCACACCTTCGGTTTTGCTGTTCCTCTTTGTTCCAGGTGGGGATGGCTCCAGGACTGCAGCTCATGTACAGGATGGGCATGAGAGCTGGCCTCTGGAAAGGTGATCTGAGGGAGCAGGGTGGGATGACCCAGGACAGGATTCTCTCACCTCACCACCGCCATGCGCAGATTTTAACACAGCCCGTAACTGAAGTGACATTTGCATTGCAACTGCAGCCCAAGGAATATCTTTCCACACCAGGCACCTCTTTTCTTTCCATAAGAAGCCAACTGGTGACTCAGTGGCTGTGCCTCAGATGGTAAGAGCGGTTTGGAAAGGACCCGTTGGGCTTTTAGGGTCAGCTGTTGGTGGCAACGGCATCAGGGGACGGCAGCTCTGGGAAGGATGACCCAGAGCCTCGGGACTTGAGCTGTTGGAAGCTCTGGTGTTCTCATGTTTCAGCCCAGACTCCTCATGGCCATCGGATACTTGTTTTCTCGAACAGGAACATCACCCTTGCTCTTAAGGGAGATGTGTTTACTGCTGTGTTTACTCCCTAAGTTTCACAAAGAACAACTGTATCTTTTCTCAGCATTCAGGTTTTCTGGCTAAACAAATTATCTCTAGATTCTTGTAGAAGGAAAAAATCAGGATTAGCCTACAATTACTTCCCAGTGACATTTTAAGTTTGTGTCCCCTGATTAAAAGTGACCAGAGCTGCATGCATAATTCCAGAGAAGGTTGCAGCAGAGGCTTCTATAATGGCATTAACATTCCCCCTTCTCCTGGAAAAACCTCCATGGATCTGTGCTTTTTGTCAGATCTGCTTCAGATTGGGAGTTTGTCATCATCTCGAGATCAACAAATACACCCAGATTTTTCCCTTCTTCTGTCGTTTCCAACTGATGAGCTCCCAGCTTGCGGCAGAGATTCTTGTTAGCAATTCCCAAGGGCACGACCTTGTACTTTCCACTATTAAATTTCATCCCATTTCCAGTGTGCCAGCACTCCATGTTATCCAGCTCTTCCAGCAATACAGCTATTCCTGCTGCAAGGCTGGTGCCTCCCAGCTTTGTGCCATCAGCAAATGCCATCAGCTCACTCCTACCTTTTGTTTCAAAGCCTGTCTGAAAAATATTGTGCAAGAGCAAAAGCACACACGGGCCAGGCTGTGGTCCTGGGATCCAGGGAGGTGAGGCTGGTTAGGGGGAACATGGGAATCCAGGCACTTTCTGCCCACTCTTTCCTTTGTAATCCCACAAATTCCCTTTGTGCATCCACAGCTGGTGTGTTTGAGGTGACTTCCCTCCCCTTTCCACCTAGCTATCTTTTTTAATGGACCTTCTTTCCATTAATTTATTGAATAAATTAATAAATCTATTATATATCCATGTCTAGGAAACAATTATCAGGGGTATAATCTTAGTTAAAAGCAATCAATCTTTAGTAAAGACACATCACGTTTTTACTTCAAATTTTTAAACTCACTTGTCTGTCCCCATCTTTTTCCTTTTTGTTTTATATTTTAAGCTTTTAATGCTCTTGAGGTCACACTAACAGGTGTCTAAACGACTGGATTGCTTTACTTCCTCCTGCTTAAAACCAGCAAGTGCTTCAGGAGTTCCTCCATAATTCATTACCACCCTCCCTCCACCTCCCAGATTAAAACCCCTGTACTGGATGAGTGAGGATACACTCCAGGTCCTTCAGGACTCTGGGTTTGGGAACACCTCATTCCCTGAGCTGTGTGTCAGGTTCTCACAGGCCTTGCTCTCCCTTTGGGTCCAGTAATTTCCATTTCCATGAAATAATTCTTATCCTTTGCCCTGATCATCATGGAAAATAGAAGCAAAAGTCCTTTAACATGGGGCCATGTATTAAAAAATAGACTGGAACACAGATATGGAGAGGTCTGGGACACAAGACACAGAATGTCTCCATGCACTGTGTGTGACCAGATTGGTAAAGATAAAATGTATAAATATAACAAGCAGCTGGAAGTGCCAGCTTTTCCTGTCACAGCAATGGCCCTGCAGGATTTCCCCCTCTTTAAGGACCAGAAGGAGCACCCAGCAGGTTCTGCTGTACAGGAGCCTCAGGTCTCCAGGATCCAGCTTCCCAAAGTAGGTCACATTTGATCTCCCTCCAGGCACACTGCAAAAGGCAACATTTAACAGGGACTTCTCAAAATTCATGTTTTGCTTGCTGATGCTGTCAACACACATCCTTTTCAGCTACAGCTCCACTGGCTCTACATATTTTCATTGCTTTGGGGTGTAAGCAGGCCAGGAATCCTGTTTTTCCCTTCAGTTACCTGTATTTCTTCCAAAGTTCCTCTGAAAGTACGTATTGACATTCAGATCACATTTGCATTCAGATGACGGCTTGTTGTTGGAAAAAATCCTTTCAGAGGGGCTGATTAACTTCCTTTCAAATGTGTGCTGTCCCTGACCAAGGGAGCCAAACCAGTACACAACTTACTGCGTGGCTCATATCTGAGTGTGAAGACACAGGATCCTGTGTTTTGCATTGTTCCCTCTGAACATTTATGCTCCTTCCAGCTTAGACATGACCTAATGACAGACTGAAGTCCATCTGTTACAATGACTAGCCTTGGACTCAGAGGGAGAGTCCTGCGGATAATTTAGGAGTGCATTTTATAGCTACTTGCAAGCATTTCATTTCAGATCAAGGCAAACATGAGGAGCAGGTGGAAATCTCCTGCAAAAGTACAACCTGACCTACATACGGTACTGTAAATTAAAGATATGTATAAAAATAAAACATTAATGATCCATCACAGTTGCAACAAAACCCAGATATAAATCTTGCCGCTGGAAAGGAGCTCCATTGCGCAAGGCTTAGCTAGAGCTTCATCTTGGAACCAGCAACATTCCTGCCACCTCCAACACTGCTGCCACTCTCCAGCTTCCCTGTGTTTTCTGTAGCTTAAGGCTCACAGGCCTTTTGCTTTATCACTTGTCTCTCAGTTTCCATGTGTTTTTTGGCAGTCCTGCCTCGTGCTGGCTCCCAGCTCCCCATTACCTCATGCTTTAGGAGCTGCGGGCTGCGCAGGGTGGCTTGGACAGCGCGTGTCCTGGTGGCGTGGGGCCACACATGATCCTACAGCTGAGCTGAAAGTCACCAAATCAACGCAGGAAACATCGGCCAGAAGACCTTGTGCACCAGAATGGCGTCTGTAGGTCACAGAATATTCTGAGTTCAAAGGGATCATCGAGTCCAACTCATAAGTGAATGGCCTATATAGGGATTGAAGCCGCAGCCTTGGAGCTATCAGCACCGTGCTCTGACCGAGATAATCTCAGGTTATAGTTGAACAAGGTGTTTCTCCAGGGGTTTTTGAGGATGGATGGCAGTGGATGCTGTGAGGTGTGGGTACACACACCTCAGCCCCCCTCAGCACACACTCCCACTGTTACCTGACTTACAGGTTGGCCGAGGCGGCTGCCAAACCTCTGCTGAGAGTCTGCCTGTTCCGCAGCCTCGCTCAGCCACTGGGCTTATGGACCCCACAGGAGAATAATGGGGAAGGGGTGAGTTGGCTTCACAGAATCACAGAACCACAGAATAGCTGGGGTTAGGAGGCACCTCTGGAGATCACCCAGTCCAACCCCCTGGACATGGTTACCTTGAGCAGGTGACACAGGAACACGTCCAGGGTTTGGATTATTCCAGAGAGGGAGTCTCCATGCCCTCCCTGGGCAGCTGGTCCAGTGCTCTGCTCAATGGATACCTCTTCCTCGTGTTGAAGCAGAACTTCTCTTGTTTAAGTCTATGGCCATTGCTCCTTGTTCTGTCTCTGGGCACCACTGAAAAGAGTCTGGTGCTGTCCTCTGACACCGCTTGGAGATATTTGCACGGATTGATGAGATCTCCTCTCAGTCTTCCCTTCTCCAGACTAGCCAGACCCGGCTCCCGCAGCGTCTCCTCCTAAGGGAGATGCTCGGTCCCTTACTCATCCCTGTGGCCCTGCCTTTCATCCTCTGAGGGGCCGAGGGATGGCAGCCGCCTCCTGAGGGCACGGCGAGCGCTGAGGCAAGCGGGGCCGCGACGTTACAGATTAGAAAAAACTTTTCACCGTCCGGGCGGTCAGGCCTTGGAAGAGGCTGCCCAGGGAAGTGGTGGAGTCACCCTCCCTCGGGGTGTTCAAGAGGCATCTGCATCTGTCGCTGGGTGATGTGTTGTGGTGGTTTAGGGGTTACGGTGGTGGTGCTAGGCTGACGGTTGGAAGAGATGATCTTAAACCAGTAGATGATCTTAAACCAGTAGGTGATCTTTTAACCTTGATGACGCCGTGATTCCGTGATTCCCTGATGCCGTGATTCCCCGATTCCGTGACTCCACAGCCCCTCAGCGCGGGCCGGGGGCCGCCCCCCCTCTCCTCCCCTCAGGGCGGAGGGNGCTCCGCAGCCACGGTGCGGCGGCCTCCAGTCCCCGGGCGGGCGGCGGTGCCGGGCGGCCCTGGGCCGGGCCCTGCGCTGCGCGGTTCGGGCGGCCGGGGCAGGGTGGGCTCCCCGGGGCAGGGGGACTCCTAGTGCCCATGTTCTGTGAGCCTCGCCCGGCGCTGCTGCCCGCCTGCCCGGCCCGCGGGGGTGGCCGGTCCCCGCCGAGCCCGGCCGAGGATAGTCCTGTGCCGTTGGCAGCCGCCGGCCCTTGCTCGGCTGCTCTGGCCGCTGGGGCCGTGGTGTCAGCAGTGTTCGGCTGCCCTTGTGCGTGCGGCCGTTCCTTTTATAAGTGGGACTTGCTAAGTTCCCATTCTTTTTTTAGGTGGGACTTGTTAAGGCTTTTTATTTACATGGTTTTGGGGCTTTAATTGCGCCTCTTCCCCGTGTTCCTTTTAACAGTCCTGTTCTTTCGCTGGGATCTGAGCAGATGTTGCCCTTCCCTGGTAAGTGCTTTGCCCCCCGAGCTGGAGTTTAAGTTTGTGCATTGAAGTTGTTCCTGCTCTTGCTCTTTTAGAGAATGTTTTTTGATCAGCAGATGAGACCTGGTGTTTCTTCACAACTCTGTACAGGAAACTGATTTCTTTCCTTTCTGTGCACACTTCCCTCCGTGTGGGAAGGTTGGGTGTGAGCTTGTAACTCTTGCAGACTTCAGGTCTTACAGGCACTTTTGTGTGTGCTTCACCTGTTTACTTTCTTATGTGATGTAGCCATGTGCAATAAAGCTTTCTTTTAGAAGAAAAGAACTTGGCTAGTGAATCATGTCAGGTAGTGCTGAGTGGAAGCTCAGCTTGGCTTTCTGGTGAATATAAAGGCATATTTATATTATTTATATTATGAAGGTGAGTCCACTGGGAAGGGATGACAGCTTGACGGAAGGAGCTATGACAGGTTTGTTGTAGTACCTGTCATGCTCTGAGCTTCAGATAAAGAACTGAGATGCCTTTTGTCTGTTACTGAAGCATGTGGTATTTGGAAATGAACTTTTTTTGGTGGAGGTGAAGGAGATTTTATGAAGGAGTGCTTGTAAACTGGAGGGGAGGAGACTGACATCTGATACCTGCTTTGCTTCAGCTGTTACTGATTACAGCAGGTTTGGGAGATAGAAGTGGTGCTTTCTTTCCTAGCACAGGAAATACTGGGCTGTAAGTGTTGAAACTTTGTGCAGATAAGCGAAGGCGAGGCATGAGGTTCTAAAATGCTTCAGTGACAAGTCGTTCTGTGCCTGCTTTGGAGCTTGGGGAAGGGCAAAGGTGCACCAACAGTGATGTTTTTCTGAGTGTGTGCACTGAAAGGTGCTCTTGTCACACTTCAGGTTAAAGGAGTGAGAAATTGAGAGCCAAGCTGAGTTATCTCACTGGCAGTGCTACACGTGCCTATCTGGGGTACTGTTAATATCTGTTGCATTAACTGTCTGCACTAGCAATTATTAAAATATCAATGTTAACTTGCTCAAGGAACAAGCCGTGCAACCCACAGATGATACCACAGAGGTGGAATAGGTCAGCTTGATCAGCTCACAATTTATTTTATTTATTTATTTTCCATAAAAACGGCCATCTGCAGCTGGAGGAGACAGAAATGGAGCCTGCCCAGGCTTCTGAAATAGAGGATACAATATTTTATCTCAGATCTCATTCCACCTACGTGCAAACCAGGATGATGGAGAGAAGTATGTTGTCAGCTTTCAGGAGTAGGAGGAACGTGGCTGTGCAGTGCTTTGCTGGCAGTTAACCTGGAAAAAAGGAGTAACTTAAGGAGAAGGGGATTGTCAGGCTGCTGGAGTAATGGGCAGGAGCCTGGCAAGTCTGATGGGGCAGGGAAGAGGAATTGTCTCTGTGCAGGAGCGGGGTTAGCATCCACCATGGAGTTTGAGATCTTTTCACCTGCACAGCTCAAAGGGCTGTGAGGGCTGTTCCTACTCTGGTGGCTTCCTGCTGGGAAGTGTAACTGGGTACAACGGGATAGGACTCTTGCAGTTGGTATCGGTGGTGTCTTCAGAGCACGACTCCAAACAGCCAAATTAGTGCTTATCACATCCTGTGAACCAGAATGAAACGTTCAGATACTTAAACATGCACTTGTTTCATAGTAGCTTTCACTGGCTGAATCAAAGTAATGTCATGTTTCTCTCAAAATAACCTCTTAGGTCCTCAGTTGTCCCACAAATAATGTGCAACTGTTCTGCATTTGTCTCCAGCCTGAGTAGCTGCTGGTGTAAAGATCTGCCTTTGAGATACCGTGTGGGTTTTTAATTCTGAGAAATGAGCTTCATGACTTGTAACTTCAGCCCTCTTCTAGGTATTGGTGCAGTAACTTCCCAGTGCTGTCAGGAAAGCTTTAGGGATTTGCTCAGGACTCAGTTTGTGCTCTAATTCTTGTGAATTAACTAGATTGCTAAAAGGCAACTATTTCTTTCTTCGTGGCACTTCAGAATTTCAGGGTGACTGACTGGTTTGCATGAACGACTTCAAAATGAAGTTAGTGGCAAAATGAAGACCTCAAAGTGAAGTCAGTGGCAATTCAGGAATTTGGAATACTGACATTTTACTGGGACTATTTACTATGCCTGGCAAAGAGCTGCAGCCCTCAGCTCCTGCTGCTTTCCAGCTTCTACCTTGGATGCGTTCGCCCTGAATGCTGCAGGATTGCTGTGTACATTGACTTGCAGACGTGTCAGCTGCTTGTGGGATGGGCAGAGGTCACAAACCACAGCCTCCTTTGGTGTCAGCTGGCCTTATTTGGAGGGCAGCTTTAGCAAAACAGCCCAAACTTTGTCCCTTTGCTTTGAGCAGTTGAGAAGCACTGACAGAATGGGCGTGATACCACAGAAATCTAAGGGTAAACTGGAGTGTGAGTAGCCCTGACCTGTTTTTCCCCTCACCTGCTTAATAGTTTGTGGTGGTGGTGTCAAGGAGGTGATCCCCAGCTGGCTGTAGGTTTTCCAGGGGTAATGTGTCATCCCTTAAAGAAGGCCTCGAGTCCATCCCTGCTGCTCAGAGCTACAGGGAGGAACCAGCCTGGAGTAGCAGGGAAGAAATGCAGCATGATCTTGTTGCAAGCAGTGGTATCTCTGACGTTTAGTCTGTTACGAGGTGTCAGGTTGTGCTGCTCTGAGCCAGAGGTGCTCTGTTCTCCTTCAGGAAGTACCAGTGTGCACCTGGAAGTGAGGCTTGGGCCTGCAGAGCCATGCAAAGTGAGCTGGGGAGGGAGGGAGGACAAACAGGCGGCTTTCTGGAATGTTGGTTGAAATGCGAAAGCTGTTTCTGGAGTCATGGATGTCCAGCAAAAAGCACTGCTTGTAAAGGCTTCACTTAAAACACAGTTGCTGATTCCTGGCTTTAGTTTGTCTTCTGAAACTCCTCGGACTTGGAATCTTCATGTGAAGTCTGGAAAGCAGCAGTTGTTTTGACACGTGAATGTGGCTGCAGGTTAAGCTGGTAACTGGACGTATGCTGTGTAGGGCTTACTGGGGGCAACTGGGTACTTCAGAGGCCTTGTTCCTCCTCATGGATATTAATGCTGAAAATAGTTGCAACAAGGTAGCTGTGGTAAGATCCATCTGGAAGTTTTTATGGAATTTGCTGTCATGGTGGTGGTGGAACTCTTCCAAACTCTGATAAGGAGGGAGAAAAAACCCAAACTCTGCAAAAGACTTCCTAAATGGGATGTTCTTGGCTTTCCTATATAGGGTGTTCTTGGCGTTCCTTGGGGGAGCTGGATTTCAGAAGACTTGAAGCTGGATGTTCCTTGTTCAGTGATATTGTAACTAAACTTATCCAAGCCGCTGTGTTGAATTATTGCCATTTCTGAGAAATGAATACCTTGAGTAAGACTCCAGTGGAAGTTGATTTTTGAGTAGTAAATCTTTTTTTTTTCCTCTTGATTAGGAATGCAGTGAAGAGCTGTAAAGCAGCATCGGTGGGCTGGCTTGGGGGCAGGCAGTTATACATAACCACTCATGCCAGGAATGAAATGTGTCCTCAGTAACACAAGCAGATAGATCCTAAGTGGTATTAACCCCCTGTTTAACGAGAAATGGAACCAAAATACTGAATTGTAAATACTTCAAAATACAACTTTGCAGTTTGGTGTTAGTTGAAAGAGGGCAGAACATCAAAGGAACTGAGGCTTGGAGAAGCCCTGGGAGGTGACAAGCAAAGCAAGTTGTCCTTTGCCTTGCTCAGCACATCTCGCTGTTGTTTGCAGTGTTCATTGTGATGGGCTGACAAACAACGATGGAAATGAGGTTGGGGTTGCTGTAGAGAGCTTCATCCGAGGTGCTGATGGAGCTGATGCTGTCCCTGACTCCTGTGGCGTTGGTTGTTCACCAAATTACTCTGCAGTGTGCAAAGAGCATGGTGGGGGTCAGCTTCGGGATATGAGTTATTCTGTATCTGGTGAAGCATTAGAACTAGTGCTGGATGAGCTTAGCTTGGGCAATTATCCTGTCACCTGTGGAATTAGCTTGAAGCTGGAATGAAATCAGAAACTTGGTGTTAGTCCCTGGCTACTTGGGAAGAGCTGGCCTTTCTGAAGGGCAGCCACAACAGGGCACCCCCCTAGACTGGAGTGTGTTCTGCAGAGGGAGAGCCATAGCAGGGAACGTTCAAATGTTTGAACTTCTGGGAGTGGACAGCAGGGAAGGCTGCCATGGGGCTCAGAGCTTCCAGAATGTGGCCTAGAAGGCACTGAATATCCGTGTGGGAAAGACTTGTATTCTGTTACTTTGATACTTAATTGTCTTCTTGCATCCTGTGTGCGTTGATCTCAAGCTGAGTGTTCTGTGCTCCCCTCCATTCGATTTTGGTCAAATCACTCCTGCATCATCTGCAGAGTGACATCGTTTTGGGTTAATTTCAGAACTGAAGTTATTCTTTACTAGCAGATGTACCAGGTTTAACCTCTCAGGTCCTGCTTGGTTTTAGCCCTTACTGGGATAAGAATTGAAAAAGACTTTTTCCACTGTAGTCTCTGCTTCCTGCTTTTTCAAGGAAACATTTTGTCCAAGTAACTTTACTACCTGGATTTGTTTCTCTCTTGCTGTGAGCACACCAGGCCTATGGCTAAGACTTCTACCAAAGGCTGTTGTACCCTATTTTAAGAAAGAATTTCATCAGGGAAAACCAGTGAAAATGGTATAAATCTTTCTTAAACTGAGATTTCTGAAAACAAAGTAGCATGAAATAAATCTCTAGGGTGCCTGTCTGTATGATGAAGCCTTTTGTATATACAAGTCTAATAGTCTCTAAGTATTTTGGATTGTTCTGGTACTCTGAGGTTTAGTTTCTGGAACATATAATCAGTATGGGGGGAAGTAATGCACTTCAGGTTGAATTTGTGGAGGAAGGCTGCTGCATTGCCATAATTAAGTCTTTGTAGTTTTTCTTTCGAATACCAGAGATTTGTGCACTAGTATAGACATTATTTATAGAAACACTGGTAGAACAGTTTTGTGTTGCCCTTTTGTGGGCCTCATTTGCTTCTCCAAGTTTGGGACTGCAAACTAGGGCTGTAATCAAAGCATTAATTTTGCGGTGTTACCTGAAAGGATAGAGAAATAAAAATAGTTTCTTTTTCCCTGTACCTTTAAAGGAGGGTTTTGACTTCTCTATCAACCAGGAAAGGGCAGACTCCTGGCAAAATGAGACTTGTTTTCTGTAGTTCTGCTTTTTCTGCTTGTGGAAGTGCCTGGGGGAAGCTGCTACCAGACACCTGAGGGAGGAGAGGGCAGAAATGCTGTCTGTGTGGGTTGACATGGAGTCTGTGAAGACAAGATGCACTTGGTTGGCTTCCTGAGTGCCCTTGGAGAGCAGAGCAAAGGCAGGACTTGCTGCAGGGCATCTCCCCAGCTCACCCTGAGAGCAGCCTTTCATGTAGGGCTCATGTGCATCATAAGACTCCCAGGCCCTGTGAGTCTGACTCCTCAGTTCCTGTGAGGTTTGACTGTTCTGGGCAAGCAAGATTCTTATTTTTTGGGGTTTCTGTACAGCTGGTGGCAGGATTTCAGAAAACAGATGGAAAATCAGATCTTCCCTTGAGTATCTTCCCTGTCACTGAGAGTTTTGCACTGACTAGGCCAAGGGTAGGCTACTAGAATACTGCTTTTGGTTTTTCAGTTGCTAGAAGTAGTAGTTGAAAGTATTGAAGAGTTGAGTGAAACTGAAGGGTGGATTAAAGAAACTGTAACACGAAGACTGAGGGCACAGAGATTAAGAGCAATTTATTTGAACTGTACTGGTGGAACTGCCTGTGTGATGTCTTAATACCTTCCACACCCTACACAAGATGCTACCTGAGTAAAGTAACTTCCAGTACTTTTGAAGTGAGGCCTCAATTTTGTACAGGAAATATCAGAATGATCCAGTGTAGCAGCTGATCTACCATTAAGCTCTGTCCTGTCACTATAATATCACTATGTCCATTCAAAATGAGTTTAAGTCCAGGGCTGCTCATGGAAGTGGCTGCCACTAGGTCTGGAATTGGTGGAAAGTTTCCTTGGAATTTCTAAGTTTGGAATTGGTGGAAAGCATTTCCCTGGAATACCTTATCCAGTAGTTAGGAGGGACCCAGCAGCCTGACTGTCCCTGTTCTCCTTGCAAGTAGATGAAGACAGGGAGGAAGCCAGTGGCTGTGGCTGTCTGATCTCATCTCTCGGAGCCATAATTGACCTAAATGTGTACCTGGGAGAGCTTTGCTTGTTCCATTGCTATCTGCAAGTGTGTCATTGCTATCATGGAAACTTAAACCAGGGAGAAATGAGCTGCTGGGAGGTTGTGCTGTTTGCTGCATCCTCGTTGGGCTGTTTGCTTGGAGACCTTTTCAGCCCTCGTGCTGGATGTGCTGCAGCAGGAATCTGTCCTCAGTTTTACCTGCATCCAGCATTTGGTGTCTTCTTTAACTAAAATTACTGTTGTCAAAGCTGACTTCTGCTGTTCTGTGAGTCTCTAAGTTCAGGCTTTTCAAACACTTGTCTGTCTCCTGACAAAGAACAGATATGCCAGAATTACAGGCAGCGAGAAGAAAACTCACCTGCCATATCACACAGCAGCCTGGCTTGAAAATTAATGTGAGGACATTTCTCTGTCCTCTCTGCAGCCAGGTTGCTGTGGTCTGACCAGAGTAGAAACACCTTTTTTTAAAGTGTTTTGACTTGATACCTTTGATTTTTAAAAAATTGTTGTATTTGATTTTTCCTTATTTCCTTTTTATTTGCTTCTGAGAACAAATACTTAGTGTAGTGTAGGCATGATTGAACTTTTGATCCAAGAAACCTGACTAAAATGTCTAAGCAGATTGCATTTCTAGATTATTTTGATTATTTTCCTTTAATAAATGGAAGCTTGAAAGCAAGTGAAGTGTACTTAATGTAAACTTGCACATTTACTGCCTCTGCCTGCAGAACTTTTCTTTCCATCTGAACACTGCATGGTTTTTTAAGAGTGGATAAGCTTTTCGTCAAATTAATGACTAATCCTTATCAAACAAGTGTTCATCTTTACAATTAAAGAACAGGAATGCTTAATTGTGTGCTGATTGGTGAACATACTAGTCATGAGTACATTTGAGAATTCAGATTCTTAATTTTCTCTCACTGCTGGTAGCAGGAATTTGCTGTGAACAGGGCATTATATTCTGGTTGGATACCCATTATAATTAAATTATCATCTTTGTCTATGTTCAGTGAACCTTTCTTTGAGTAACTTCCAAAAGAATGCACCTTTTTGCACTTTGGGAAAGTCTGAACTCTCTGAGGAAAAAGGAGGAAGATGGAACGAGGTAAATATTTTGAGGTCCGCTCGGCTTCCCTTGTAGGTTTGGCTGGTGGATTATGGTCAAGGCACAGTTGTGTTCTAATGCAGAATATAATAGCTTGCTTGTTTTCTTTTACTTTGGGCTGGAATCTCTTAATCCCTTCAGACTCAAGCATGAGTATCACATGATTTGGAGGTGTTTGGTTAGTGTACTTCACTGCTGCAGAGCATCCCTGGATGTAACAGATGAGTAAATTGGGGCTGCACAGAGAAGCCACATGGAAATTTTCAGTTTTGGAGATCCATGGCCAAGTGTTTAATATTTTGTGCTGGGTTGTGTTCTGGCAAAGCCCTCTGGTCAGTTAGACTTGGCAGTAAGGAAGGAGATCAGATACCTGCTCATAAGTTCCAAATTCATTGTAAAAAGGATTCCAGCTTCAATGTACTGACTCTATACCTGGATGTTCAGTATCCTACAGTGTTCAAATCAATCCAAAGGAATTTGGAGGGAAACCTCCTTGCAGGAAAGCTAGTGGTACAGCTAATTGTAGGTCCTTCTTTTAGAAAAGTCTGTGACCACATGGGACATCAGTGGATATAGAGCTGTAAAAGTAATTCACATAAACCCTTGTTACAGTCAAAGAATAATAAATATTCATTAACAGTGAATTTCAAAAAGTAGTAGCTCCCTGTATAGCTGTGTAATGGTACCACTGTGCCTGGTCATTGACATGTTGCTTTTCCCCCTTCGGTTCTGCAGGCTTTAGAAGCTGGAACCAAAATGCCTTGCACTTGTCAAACTGGAATTTTGGCTTTTAAATGACAGGCTGAATGCTGACACTTGATGAGGGTGACTGCTGAACACTGACCTGGGGAGAGGACTGGGCAAGGGGTTTTCTAAAATAGAGTAGGATTCCCTAAAGTGCTGAACTATGGTAATGAACCAAGGATGGCAAAACAACTCCGGTGAGTTAGAAGATGTTGGTCTTGACTCTTGGTGCTGCTTTTGCAGAATTTGGTCTGCTAACAGGGCAGTAGCTTCAGTCCCTGGTTCTGCCTGCAGCTGGAGCCGGCTGCTTCCCAAGGAGTTCCATTCGCATCAGAAGAATTGCAGAGGTAATTGGGGCACTGGAATCATGGTGGCTCTATACTTAGCTCATTACTCCAGGCAAATTATCCTTTCCTTCTCCAGTGTTGACTGGCAGGCTGGTTGGAGAGCTGTCTAGCTTTCCATTGCTGGGGCATTCCAACTGCTCTACAGTGTTTTCATTGCACAGACACTTCTTCCTGTGAACTCTTGAAGGGCTGGCGATAACTGAGCAGCAGAAGAGTCTAAGGATGGGAGTTCTAGAGTAATTCACTGAGGGAAACAGCAGTGCCAAACCTGCTCTTGTAATCAGCTCGGAGTAGGAAGCAATCTGGAAACCTGCTTGATGCTCTGCTCACCTGTGGACGATTGTTGGGTTCATCACTGCCGCTGCTGATGCCTGAGCTGGGTGGGTCCTGGTCGAGGAGTCAGCCTGGGGAGTTGTGGACAAAGGATTTTGCTTCATTTGACAAGTGTAAGACTGGTATAGCAAAGACAATAAGAGCTATTTCTTGCTTTCTTTTTGAAGCCTGTTGTTTTACTAATCTGTTTGTGTATGGTCCCAGTTGAGGTGCTCCCCTCCTTGGAGGGTCACGCCCAGAGAGCAGCCCCATTAAAACTAATGGTGCTGTTGCATCATGTCCCAGCCCGCCGTGGTCCCATTCAGCACTCAGGTATGAAGACTTTTCCTCTTGCATAAGGCACCTTGATTTGCTCAGGTCGGGGAGGAAGCAGTTGGCAGCTCCCTAAAGAGTAAGTTACAAGCTGCTGTGCCCTGTAGCTTATTTTTGTTAACATTAGTATTTCAAGTTATTGTCCAGCTTTCTAAACTGTACGAGTGCCTGAGGCTGGACCACTGCTTGCAGAGGCAGGGATTACCTGACCAGCCCTTACTGGATGCAGATTCTTTCCTGCTTCTTGCATACTTCTCTCTCCTAGACCCAAATTACTTGGTATTCAAAGCAGTGACCTAGTAGGGCTAAGCCTCATGTATTTGAACATATTTCAAGATCCCCAGGATTGCAATATGGCTTAATCTACTTTGTCTCCTTTTGATTTCTAAGTGTTTCTAACTACTGTTAGGTTTTTTTCCTGTTTCTTCCAATAAAATTCAGTTTTTAGTCTCATCATAAACCCTTACTAGCATGTGTCAATCTCAGCAGACCAAGTTGTGTGCTAGTTAAGAAATGATTTTTCTATAAATATGCTGCAGGTCTAGTAATGTGTATTGAGATAAAGTGACTTCACAGAGGCAGGGAGTTGTCAGTTAAAATACGCCTTGTCCAAAGAAATTGGTCTGAAGTGACTTGGATCCTGAAAAGGACAAGAAAGGACTGAAGGTTTTTGTGCAAGAAGTGAGCAGGTGGGCTGGGGAGAATCTAGTTTAGCTTAAAGAAAGGCCTAGTGCCAGAACCACCCTCAAAACCTAATTTATGCTCTTAAATTCCACAATTTTTTGTGCTGCCTCTTGCCAAGACAATTAAAGGATTCCTAGAGCTAATCTGAATTTCCAGGCTAGGTTTGGAAGGCGATAGCCACTTCTGCAGGTGCAGAGAACACTCCAGTCTGTTCAGGTAGGCTGATGAGTCTTGGTGGTTTCATTGCTGATAGATTTGATTTTCAGGAGTCTGGAGATGTGGCTGTGGAGCATATTTGTGGTGCACTTGCAGGTGTGGCCAGCTGGGGTTTTGCTGCTTGGGAAAGGTCAACTTTTAAGCTTCCATGGATTGATTAACAGTAAACTTTAAACTGGTGTTGCAGCACCTGTTTTCTAGAGCTCCAGACCTCCTGTTTGACTCTGGAAAACTTAGGAGGAAGAACTTAGGTCCCTGTGTGGGGTTGCTGCTCTTAAGATCTGCTTAACTATTTGTAAATAATTAAAATGCGGAAGGTGAAGGAATATCCTGGGGTCAGTTCAGAGGGGGCTTGTGCAGCTGTGTGAAGATCAGTTGTGGTAGGACAACCCCGTCTATCCATCATGCCTGCAAAAGAAAACACAACCAGCACCTTGAGTGAGTAGCAATTAGTCAGGTTGTGCCATTGTATTCTCCCCTGGGTCACCTTTTGGTGAGTGTTGTTGAAAGACTTGACTTAGCAGCGTTTGTACGTGTTGAAACAAATTTGATGGCTTGAAACTTGTCTGAAGAATCTGCTGCTTGTTAGGTGATTCCTGAGGAGCTGTGACCTCTAAAAATCTCAGCTTGGTTACTTTGATTATTTTGTTAATAACATTTTAACCAGAACTCAGAGATTAAGCAACACACTGAGACCTTGTTGCGTATAAGAATGTGAAAGTGTGAACCTTTCTGTGGAGCTGGGAATCCATAGATCATGCTGAGTGAGTGACAGCTCAGCCTCTACATGGAATTCAGAGCATCTTTGCCATGTTATAAAAAGCTTGTTGCCTGGTGCTGATCTGTTCCTTCAACACTGAGCTTTTTGTAACCTTTAAACTCTAAGTATAGGATAAGAATTTATCCTGTTAAAACCTGCATTTGTTTGAAGAGTTAACTCCTGCTTGTTCACCTTTGTCCTACATCTCTAGATCTCAGTTATTTAAATACCAAGGTGTGTGTCACTCAAAACCTACCTACCCAGTGAGTTCTTCCTTTAGCAGAAAAGTAAATGTGACCTGGAGTGAACAAGCAGCTGTGCCTGCCTTGCTACACCTTTCTCATTCTTCAGTTTTGCTTATGGAACTGCTAAATCAGGATTTAGGACTTGGTCTACTGGTGAGTTTTTGTGAAATCATGGAAATTTCTTGAAATTTTTGAGATGAGTGTCTATCACTTATCTTGAAGTGATATATTTTACATTGTATCTGGTGACAATTTTATAGGTGTGCTTTTTTGGGGAGGAATAGGGAAAAGTCCTTGCTAATGTCTCATCTACACAAAATAGGCTGGGTGAATAGCATATGCTGGATATATGGAATATCTTAAAAATGAAGTAGGTTGGATGGAAGGGTCTGAAGGCTTCAATTCTGAAGTAAGGAATTAATCCTCTAGTTTGTCTAGTTAGGTGTGTCCTGCTTTGAAGCCTCACGGAATTTTCAAGTGGAGAAGTAGCAGATTTGTTTGGTGTTACTACTGGCTTGAATTATATCCTTTTTTAGTACTTTGAGATAGCTTGGTGCAAACCTTTCACAGAAACTGTGCTCTTACTGAGCTGCTGGAGGGGAGTTAAGTTCATCACAATTCCAATGTTGTTCTTTCTCTTTGTTCCAGTGCTTTAACTCCTTGTCACAAGTGACAGAGCTCCTTGCAGACCCATTTGAGGTAGAAATCTGCAGCTCTACCTGTGTGTTGTGCCAGCCCATTGCCTGTTCAGAGTTTAACAAGCAGTCTTGGTGCTGTGCTCAGCATGACTACGCTGGTACTCTGAAGGGGATTTTTAACCCTTCTAGACCAGGCTTGCTGCAAGTCAAGAATTGAACAAGTATTTTTGCAGTGCTTTGCTGTGTTTCTGTGGTAAAAGGGTACCTGTGCTGATGGTACTGGCTTAGAGCAGCCTCCACTGGGCACAAAGCTGTAGCCTGGGATAGGAGCAGGGTGACAGGGCTGCTCCATAGATCCCGTGGCTCTGGAGGCACTGGGGGCTTGGGCTGACCTAGCACAGGAAGGCCTCAATGCTGAAAGGATATCCACTAGTGGTGATTTAAAATTAACCTTCAAAAATGCAGCTCCTGAAACTGTTTTGTATCTGTGGTATTGCTTCAGATGTACTTGAGATTTATGTAGGAAGTGGAAGCAGATGCATTCCTTTTCCTCAGAGCTTTTAATTGTTAACTGAAGCAGTTGAATTGCTGGGTTTTGTTTAGTACTTGTGGTAAGATTTGATATGTTGCTTGATAAATGCTCATGTGTTTTGCACAGATAAAATGGGCTTAGTCCTTGTGGGTTATGGAGTAGTGGGCTGCTGGATTTGTGAATGTTAAGATGCTTATGTATTTAATTCAGCAGTGAGAACTAATGCACTGAAACTTCATCCTGGAGAGTTACTTAGTAACTCTATTTGTCCCTGAGCTGCAAAAAATAATGCTGAGGAAATTAGCAAGGTTAAACGGAAATTGTACAAAACACAAATGTATCTGTTTCAGAGCCTCTGCTAGAGATAATAAAGCCTTCAGTGGTTACTGTGCTCAGGCAGAGACTCCTTTTTACCTATAGAGTTAGAACTTGCAGTTCTTATCTCTGAGTTATATTTGATCTTGACTGTAAGCAGAGTGATTCCCTGTGAGCTTCCCATAAAGCTCCAAGGCGTGCTTCCCTCCAAACCTCTCCTAGGGAGAGCAGAGCCTGGCATGGCTGGGTGTGAGTTACTGCAGAGCACTGGCAGCCCTCTGCCATGGGATCACGTATCGGGCTGGGAGGTAAAGCCAGTCTGCCAGCACACTTAATCTATTTTTGATTTGTCAGGATCTCAAAGACAGAGACAAAAAGCACTTTGTCCTGGCTGCTCTGGGAGACTGACACTTGAATGGCTCTTTGCATTGTCTATTCAGTGGTGCTGGAGCACTGCTGTGCAGTGAGCACATTGTTGTGTGGCACTCACTCCTCTGGGCAGTTCACAGGCTTTCGGGAGCATCTCAGAGCTGCAGCTTCACATGAGCCACTTGTTTGACCAGCTCCAAGGTCAGCCTGGGCAGCGGAACTCGGGGAGGCTTCCATGGCAACTGGTGGCCCTTCAGCACAATCAGTCTGTGCCAGGGCTGACTCCGACTGCTGCCTTCACGCCAGCCCCTGGGTGCTGCAGCTCGTGCCCCTCAGATGAATGAGAGAACAGTACTACTGGAGGTACTTTTTCATCAGTGCTGAAGAAGCTCCAGAGAATCTCTGGAGGTGTGGTCAACTCTCCAGAGAATTGTTTATGCTTATTTATGCTTTACTGCTGGGAGAATCTGACAGAATATTCTGGAAATATTGCAATCTGTGGTCTAGTTATTTTTTTGTATGTTATAATAAACCTTTCTTCAGTGCTAATCCCAAGTGTTAAGATGCAGAAAAAAGCCTGAGTCTTTACCTCACTGTATAGTTTTCCTGTGGCCATTTTCTGAAGCTGTGATTATCAGGGCTTTTAATTTCTCATACATATGAGAGCTGTGTGAGAATTTCCCTGATACTTGCAGGTGATCATGAAGTATTTGGTTTATCTTTACATAGTTGAGCTTGGTTTCCTACTGTTTACTTCATGCTGTTTAGGTTTCTGTTTGCATTTACCTCAGTTAAACAATAATAATTAACTCAAAGCATTGAACTAATGCAGTTATCATATTAGGAGAACAAACCAATAGCCACAATGCAATAAGCATTACTGCAACTTCCTGGTAATGAAAATTCCAGTAGCAGAGTACTTGATTTAATTTTTAAGCTTTGAGAAAATAGTGGTGGTGATAAAATCACTTTATAACTGACTTTCACTTAGGCAACTGCTTAATGCTAGGAAAAAGCTCGGGATGTGGGGAAGAGCTGTAGTGGTTTTTTTGTTAATAGAGGGAATGTCTGAGCTCTTGTTCACATTTGAACCCAAGCTGCAGTGTGCAGCTACATTTTTCAATGACTGATGCTTCCCCACACAGTCTGGATGACACTGTTTACTCCCTTCTAGTGAGTCTTAAATGTTTTTTAAGCTGGAAACTGCAGAGTTAAAGACACTTGGATATTGCTGTCCTGTCCTCTCACCAGACCACACAGCTGCATCAAGTATGTCTGTCTCCTGAAGTGTGTGGCCAAAATAGGTAAGAGCTGCTCACTGAGGGATAGAATGTGGGACTGCTGAAAAGAGACAGTATCAGACACAAAATCTGGCCGTTGGTGAGGAGAATCTTCCTTAAGGTCCCAGGGGCAGTTTTTGTGCCCAGCTGCTGTGGACATGGCACTGAGGATGCTTCCAGGAGAGAGGAATCTCTCTTGGCTGTGCATGGCTTTGGCAGTTTTCTTGGCAGGAGAGCCTGATTAACCAGCACAGCTGTAAAGCAGCACAGATGCAGCAGCCTCTGAAGGGCCTGCTGAGCAGCTCTGAGGAACCTGGATGTGTTGTGTAAGGGCAGCTCTGACTCAGTGGGGAATGTAAGCATGTGGTTCAACTTCGGCAGTATCCCTGTACAAGTGAGAATGAGAGCTCACAGCCTCAGCAGTGAGGGCATCAGTTCAGTCCCATTACCCTCCTACATGGCATCACACCTCAAAAACGTGTGTCTTACCTCACTCTGTGGTGTTGTGCACTGATTGTCGTCCATTGAGGCACCGTGTGCAGCTGTGTAGGCTGGAGCACAGCTGTGTGCCCTGCTGATCAGCTGAGGGAGGGGTGAGTGGGCACTGACTGCCGGGTGAGCACCTCGGGGTGACTCAAAGGCTCAGGCATTCCTGCACACAGATGCTCCTCACAGATACTGCTCTGTACCCATTCAGAAGCTTCTCACATGACAGAAAGTTGCTCCAAAGTCAGCTTTTCATAGTTTCGTACTGAGTTTTCTGTCAGTTTTACAGATACTGCCATGAGTTTTGTATCTTAAATATTGGTATTTTGAACAGTTCTTGAAGAATTGAAGTTGATTGCTTGTGGAACACTAATGGGTGTGCAGGCTGGGATATATTAACAGCATTGGGGAAGTGAGCTATAGTATTAACAGAGCCTAAACAGTTCTAAATGTACTGCAGCATTGCAGTCCTGGCAGTGGTTGTGGTGCCAGGCCTGGGCTATGAATACATCCTACATGTGCACACTCACATGAGAGTGACAGGACAGCACGTGCTAGGCTTGAAGATAGTGTTTCTTTCAGTTTGATAAGGAGTGTGGCACGATTGTCCTTTGCTTTTGACGTGTTACACAGACTCAGTGCTCTGTAGCTGCTCAGGAGTGAGTGCAAGCTGCAGGGCATGGAGAAATCTTTCCCTTGAACGAGAATTTCTGCAGTCCGTGCAGTGAAATCTGCTTCTGTTGGGCCCTTCATTGGCTATAACATGTCAGGGAGACAGTTCTGGTTTTCCATGTACACGAGAAGTCCATCTTCTAGCTTTGGTCTCCCAGGCTTTCCGGTTTTTCCTCTTGCTTAGGTTTTTAGCTTGCTTGTGTGGTAGTTTATTCCTCATCAGGCAGGTTGTTAGAAGGGAACATGTGCTAAGTGACACCTGCAGGTTCCGTAATGGGTTGGTGTGAGCTGTTCAAATGTCCTCTGCTTTCTTAGTCCTGACTGCCCCTCCTGCTCCTCCTAATGTAAAGGAAGTATGGGGGTGTTCTGGACAGGAAGGAACACGTGTCCTGAGAGCCACAGATAGAAGGGCACTGCCAGGCATAGCTGTCCTGGTAGCAGTGAGGATGGACTTCACAGTGAGGAAATCAGTAAAATACCAGCTCTGAACACCACCTTAAGCTGCCTGGTCTTTTAAACATACAAACTGTTCAGGCAGTCTAGAGCTGGTTTGTTATTGCAGGCAAATGATGACCTGAAGGGCACTTTGGTCTTCCTTGGAGTTGTTCTCCTCACTACCTGCACTAGCAGGAGATGTGTGTTTTTCACAGAGGAGTGAACATTTACTTGTAGCCACAATGCACAAGTTCTATAGTGAAAAGTGTTGAACTGAAAGTGGAAGTGAGGCAGAATGCCTCATGCCTTGAATGCCGAAAGATGGAATTGCCAATGACTGATGAAGGATCTATACCTTGCTTCAGACTTCCCTTTCAGTATGTGTCCTGGGGTTCTGATGGAGTTTAATAGACAGGTTGACTTAGCAGCAGAGACAAATAGTGACTTGCGATGGAGTTGACACTGTAAAAGAGGAAAATGTGAAGAGCTGACATGCTCTTACTGCCTTGATTCCCATACCTGTGCAAGGCCTGTACATTAAATGTGGACTGCTAAAAACCTCTCCCTTCTGTGGGAGCAGAGTGACAGGCTCCAGATCCTCCCTCCTGCTGCTTGAATTCCTGATTTCTCCCAGAGCAGCTTTGCTCCTGGCTCTATCAGAGCAGCCTGCAGCCTTTCTCTGGGAACACCACTGCTGTAGCAGTTGAGTGAGCAGTGGAAGCCTGAGTACCACTGGCTGTTTCTCAAGTCTGACATCATATCCAAGAATTAGATGGCTCCCTCTCACCACGGGGATAATGAAATAATTCCTACTGTGTTATTCATTAACTCACATTTCATTCAGTGGCTCCTAAGAGGATAACGAGTACGTTAGAGGTGAACTTGCATAAGACTTCTGACATCCTTTGATAAGTTAAGTAAGAGTTAAAAGCTGTGGCAGACAAAGCATGGCAGTGGAGCCTCACTGAGGCAGGTGGCCTGTGCTGTGTTACACAAACTGACTTGTGAGCTGATTTAGTGGCTTTTTTTGTCAATGGTTTCAATAAAATAGCCTGCTTCTAAAGTTGCTGGAGAAATAACTGGTGCCCAGAGCCAGAAGAACTGGGCTTCCTGGTACTAATGGCTCAAGCTCCCGTGCCAGCTGGGAGTGCTGGCCTGTTCTGAAGGCTTGCCAGGAGTTTGCCTCCCTCCCAAAGAGGTTTGTCTGTGCTGTGCAATTGAGCCGATAAACTAATATAAATAAAGATTAAGCTGTTTGTGGGAGGAATGATGATTGGATATTCAGGTGTCTAACAAACTGTCTGGTCTGTTGAGCAGTGCTGTGAGTGTGCTGACATCAGTAGTTCATCCCCACAGGTGATAACTGAGGTAATTCTAAACAGAAGCTGCAGTAGGATGGGACACCTGAAGAAATCCAGAATTTCCAGGTGGCCTTATAAGATTTTAAATTACCTGGTATTTGTAGAAGCACTGGGTGAGGTGGCTTTATCTGGGAAGAAGTTGTAGGTGGTGGTCTGGTGAGTCAGACTGGTGCCATCCTGGAGAGGCAGGTGTGTCCCTGCCTGGTTGTGGATTGTGGTCCTGGCTAGGAAGTTGCTGGGAACCTTTCCAGGTGTGTGTAGAGTTATTGTTTGGGTGCTGAGTACACAACTCCAGGCCTGAGCGCTCGACTCTGCTGCTCAGACCCCTGGCAGTGGAGTTGTATTTCCCAAACACAGAGCAGGAATACTGTAAAAATTGGGAGTATTCAAAAAACTGAACTCTGGGCATCTATTTTGGGCACAGAAGATCCTTCTGATGGCTTCAACTCTTACCATCCTTAGTTTTCCAGCCTTTTAAAGATCTGTTACTGGCCACTTAACGTAAGGAACAATGTGGGAGCTCTGGTGGGCGCTGTGGATCCTTAGCAGAAGAGGTGCCACAGATTGAGCAGTGCAAGAAGGACTGACCTGCTTCAGGACTCCACACTGACTACAGGGTTTGAGGAAAATGACTGTGTAGAAAGTTCTGAGTTCAGGGAGTATTGTCCCGCTCAGCTCAGTGGGTGAGGGTTTATGGGAAGGAGAGGATGGAGAAGGGAATTAAGGATCATGCATATTCCAAGAGAAGCTGAGCAGAAGCTTCACAGGTGATCACAGTGCTTGCATTTCCTAGTGTGTAACCCTTCACTCGTGGTTTTTATGTAGGGCTGCTTTAGGCTGCAATTACAAGTTGATTTCCGTGGCGTGTATGAGCAGTGAAAATACCTGCTGGGTCATTAATGCAGGGCTTGGGCTGTCAGCTTTGCCTCCCTTGTTTACTCATTGTGCAACTCCATGTAGCAGCTTAGTCCAAAAATCCAGCACCGAGCCATGCCAGCCTGTCAAGGATCCCTTCCCTTACAGCAGCACTTACACACCAGTGCTCTGACTTGCTGAAATATGTGAAAGAGTAAAATACCAGAACAGGCCACTCTGTTCTTGCAGGATCTGTTTTTCAGCACCCAACCCAGTGGCAACTGGAAGGAGTTGACACTGTGTTCAGGCTTCAAGTTGTTCAGGCTGAACATGGAAGTTTGGCTGTAAGTGCTGGTTCATGGTGGCATTTTTTATTTTGGAGGCCTCTACCACCAGGGGATTCTTGTGGAACAGTTCTGTTAGCTGGACCTGGAGCTGATGCAGAGATGTCACATCTCCCAGCTAAAGACACAGAAATGGTACTTTTAATAAACATACATACCTTGGACCCTTGTCCTTCCTTGACAGACTCATCTAAGCTTCCAACTAAGCTTTCCTGCATAAAGATGTAATCTTTCATCCAGGAGAGGAGTTGGGCTATTTTTTGGCATTTGAATCTAAATGAGCGAAACTGTGCAGGCTCTGAAATACAAGACTTGAATGCTGAGGTTGTTCCTGCAGTGAGCTGTTATTTATCTAAATTACAGATGCTTTTTCATCTCAGCTCTGAGCATTTGCTTCTAGATTTGTCTTCATGTGTAGATTTGTGTTACACCAGCTGCATAACCTTCTGAAATAAAGGCTTACAATAAAAGCAAGGCACACTTAAGTATTCTGAGCATTGTTCTTACCCTTTTTGTTCTGTTTTTGCTCAGAGCGGGAAGGTTTCTTTTGCTTTGGAATATTTCTCTGAAGTTGGTTTCAGATTCCAACTTTAATACTGGAATTGATTGTCTAGGAAGGATATGCCTGGTGATCCTCAAACCTCAGCTGGATGAGTCCAAAGAACAGCTGGATGTAATGGAACTGTGCCAGCGGGGGCTTGCACTCCCTGGTGTGCTGTTCTCCCACTCATCCCAAATTGTTCTGGATTTTTTTGCATTTGTATTGATCTTTGTACCTTCTAATTTGCACTCAAAGGGGCAGAAGTAACTTCTGTTTGTTTTGTAATTAGATATTCAACCTTGTTTCTGTGACAGAAATCTGGTAGGGAATTTGCGTGTCTCACAAAGGAAAGCTTCCTGGGAAGTTTGGTTCCCCTGGATCTGATGGCAGGCGTTGCTGCAGGCAGCCCGGAGAGTTACGGGAAGGGAAGAAATTCCTGCCCTCTCCTGGTTTGGATTTTGACCAGAGGTGGCACCTCATAAGATGTTTAAGGAGGTCCTTTGAGTACCTGAGCAAACGGAGGCTCAGAATTGTGTTTGTACGTTTTCAGCAGCTCCATCCCGTGTGTGCAGCACGACCCAGGCTGTCAGCTGAGGTCAGGGGGTTTTGCCATTTAATTTCACCAGAGGAAAGGCAGTAAGGCAGGACCCACACCCCAAAGTTTATTGCTCCTCATCTATGTTGTATCTAACGTTTCTAACCAAAATTTGCCAGATTTACTTTTTCACTTCAAGCAAATGCACCTTGAATATTTTACCCTCATGGGTTTAATGCAGACTTCTCGGAGTTCTTGTTCAGTAAATACAGGCTTGGTTTTGCTACTCAGGTGGTTGCCAGAGGGTGCTTCAAGTGGAATGATAGAGACCGAAAATAGATTGATTTAGTTGATCTTAATTTTTACTGTGGAGTGCCACTTCTGTGTATTTAATTGAAGCTTGAGATCTGCAAGTCACAGGTGAGAACTGTAGTGTTACAAATGTGACTTGTGCTATTTTCACATCTTCAGGAGGGCTCGTGGATTAATACACGCATGCTCTTGTATGTCTTTATAAAGTGCAATTTAAAGGGGGGCATGGTAAATTTACTGGAAGGATGATTATAAATCTTTATGTTCTTTAAAGGAAGGTTAAGTCCTGCTGGCTGATAATGATTTAAATGCAAAAATTGAAGTGGATAACTGCAGTCTCCTGACATACATATTTTTTAAAATGTGGAATTAAATGAGAATTACCTTCTGCGATGCATCAATAACAGAGTGAGCTGTGAACTGCTCTGACTTCTGCAATGCCTGTGGGAGAGATGTGGATGTGTTGTGTTTGGGTAATGTGCTGAAGAGCCCAAACCTTTGTTTCTTTAAAATGATGATTTATCTCTTAATTGCAACCAAGTCTTTCTTAGTAAATTAGGTTTGTTTTGAGTCACACAGGGAAGGAGTGAATGTTCTCTAAAGGATAAAACACGTAAATGACTATTTACATTCTTTGTACTATTATTCTTCTTTCTCAGGGTTTGTTGTATCTACCAAAAGGCATGAGTTTCTTTAGGGAAAATAAGTGAGAGAGGTTTTAAATAAGTGTCTGTATATACTAATTTGTTGTGCTTTTGAAAAGGTCATTTAGTATAAAATAGGATGCTGGCAGAATATCTCTTTTAGGTAAAAACTGATCTGCTATAGAGAACTTGGTGTGGTCTGGTTTAAGTGAGCATGTAGGAAGGGAAATCTTCCTGTTCCCCAGAGAAACTCATTCCTGTTGGAATGGCTGTTTGGATGGCAGGATTGACCACAGGAGATACAGGTACCCTATAGAAATAATTTCCTTTTCCATATCAGCCAAGTATCTGCTCGTATCCTTCTATGGAAGCTTGAACTTCAATGGATTTTAACTTTAAATAGGAGAAGGGAGAGACTGTGGCTATCAGCTGGAGACCTGTCACACCTTGTTTCTCTAGCAGAGCTGCAGTCTGTTGCAGAACTCAATTTCATTTCTAGCTGAACCTCTGTGTTTTGATACACATCTGTGTATTGAGCAACCACAAACCCTTCTTTGGTGTGTCTGTGAAATGCCTGAATATATTTAACTTCAGCTTCGTGCTGTTTGGTTTTTTAGAATAAGCATATTCTGTTAATCCAAGTAAATTCCTTCCTGGCACTGAAGGGCTGTGCAACTTCAGTGTAAGGGAACAAGCCTGTATACTTTCAATATTATGGAAGTTGTTGTGGAGAAAATATTTTGGGGACTTGTCCTGACTGAACTCAGCCTCCTGGGGCAGTTGGGCTACATAACTTTAGAAATGGTGGTTGTTCTTGCCTTTGGCACGTTCAAGATTTGCACACTGCAGAGCATCTACCTTGATTGAGTTGATGGAGGACTGTTGGGCTTAAAGATACATAAAATTAGAAAAATATGCATTATGGAGCCAACCAGTTCTGAAGCAGCACTGTTGTATCTCTAGAGGAATACAGAATGCAGTGTGACAAAATTAACTGCTCTATTAAAGACCTCTGTACTTCACACCAGATACTGCTAATGTGTGTAATTGATCTTCCAAACCAGCTAAGGAAATTGAAGCCCATTAAAACATTTCTTGAGGCGATCACAAGAGCTGCAAGACTCCTCCATGGGCCTCCTGCCTCCCACATCAAAGGGCTGTGCTGCTTCAATCCCTGGTGGCTGCTCTGCTGAGGCTCTTGGTGAGATGCAGTTTCTCTTTGGTGAGATGTGGCTGCTCACACAGCTCCGTGTCCCTTTTCCATGGGCCTTCATGGGCAGGACCCTCTTTAAGATTCGTTTTCTTTGCCTCCTGTTTGTTTTGAGTTGAGGTCCATCTCCAGCTCTTATTTAAGTGCAGCTTGCAAATGGAAAGTAGTATTTTGCTGTTACATTTCCTGCTTCTGAAATTAACTGTGACTTTCCACAAGTGGAAAAAGATAGGAATAAACAACTGTCTTAATATTTGGAAGATACTGAGGCAATTTAACTACAAGAGGGAAAGTATTTGCTTTTCCTGCTTTCTCTTTTTGCTTTAGTGAACTGAGGAGTTCCAAGGCTAGGTTGGACGGGGCTTGGAGAAACCTGGAATAGCAGAAGGTGTCCATGCCCGTGGCAGGGGGTGGAACTGGATGAGCTTTAAGGGCCCTTTCAACCCAAACCATTCCATGGTTCTGTGAATCAGCTGACCAGGGAAAGGCCAGGAAACAGCAGGTTTCCTGGAGGCAGTGTGCTGGCAGATTATCCAAACCAGTTAGTCCCTTGTGATCTAAATGCAGGAATTAACAGGGGAAGGCATCTGAGTCCTGTGTGTGTCTTAATTCCTGTAGGGAGCCAGAGCTCTTCCCTGCTGTGCCTGGCTGAGGGCAATGTCACTGGGACTCTTCTCCCTCTGTAGGTAACTTGGCAGGAAACTGCTGAAAGTTTGGAGAAGCTGGAAGTGGCAGTGGGCTGGTGGAAATGCCTGGCTGTTCTCCCTGGAAGGAGTTGCTGCTCAAGTGCAGGGAGGGCAGGACCCTGTTCTGGTAAATCTTGGGTCTGGCTGGAACTTGCTGGGTAAACAGGGCCCAGCAGAAAGCTCTGTGCAGTCCCTTGAGCTGCTGGGGTTTCCTGACCCAGCTCTTGCTGGTCCCCTTATCATGGACAAGCACACTTGGCTTTATCTCCTCCAAATTTGGCTTTTGCAGTATTTGCACACACGGAGCGTCTGGTGAGCGGTGAGTGCTCTTGGTGTCCTGGCAGCCTTGTGGGTGATGCCCAAACGAGTGCATGGACTGCTCTGTAGGAAACAGCTTTTTGTGAGCCTAGAAAAGCTACTCTGATCCTTGATTAGCTCCTGAAATGTGGAATTTAGGGGGTCATTTCATCAAAAGGGGTCTCTTGTAGCTGAATAAAGCTGGCTCTCACCTTAGGTCAGCTCTTGCAATATGGTTATTTGATTGCATTCAGGATTGTTTTGCATGGGCTAATGAGGGAATACCTGAACTCAAGGCTTTTCTTGGATTGAATTAATTACTACTTTGTACTGTAAATAATGCTGTGATCACACATGCTTGTCTCCTGCCATGGTAATTGAGGAGACTTTGAAGGGAAGGGCTCTTCATCCTCAGGTTCTCAGATTCTGGCAGAAGTACGTGAATTACTCCTAAAAGCTCCTTCAATACAGAATGCAGTCGTGTGCTTGACAGCTCTAAAGTGGATCAGAGCTTTGGGAGGGTGCTTGGTGTCTGAACTGTAAACTCTGCCATTCAAACTGAAACTACTTGAATATTTCTCAAAGAATTGAGCATGCTAAGAGATGAGCAAGCTAATTGATTAGTTCTGTAAGGAAATGTCATTTCTGCAAGAGCTGAAGTGATTCTTAAGCTGCCTCAAATCCTATAAATCTGAAATGTCCTGCAGTTTTTCAGGCTATGCTGCTCTGGAAGCAAACAATATCTACAGCACTGTAGAATGGTGGTTCCATAATCTGCTCTCTGGGTTAGTTTTGTCTTGTATCGAGGAGCTGGAATATGCCATGATGGGTCTGAAGTGCCAGAGCTGGTGTAAAATAAGGAAGGGGAATGTTTTGTTTGGGAGGAGTATGAGAGCAGTACCCTTTCGGCTGGCTCGCCATGCTTCAGGGAATAGCAGTGTAGTCTGTTTTAAAGCAAAACCACGTTAATACTACGTCAAAAAAGGCATTTTTGGAGTGTGCCACGATTTTACCGAGTGCTGGTGTTAGTTTGAAATACTGACTTTCCCAGTCGTGTAAGGTGATCCAGTGTGAGTCCTGGAACACGGAGCCTCCCAATGGCTTCCGTTCCTTGATGCAGCTGGGGAGGGTGGATGTGGGGATCTTCCATGGCTCCTTGACAGGACAGGTCTTTTCAATGCAATTGAAGAATTAATGGATTAAAGCTTTACCCATAATTACGTTGTGCAAGGTGTGCAAGCAGAGAAGGGGATGTCTCATTATAGGCCTTGGTAACAGCAAACAGAATTTGTGTCCTGCCTGTTCTGGGCTGTGCAGCACAGTCCCAGAGAAGGGATTTTGTCAGGACTATGGAGGGACAGGACACAGGGAATGGCTTCCCACTGCCAGAGGGCGGGGCTGGATGGGATATTGGGAAGGAATTGTTCCCTGAGAGGGTGGGCAGACCCTGGCACAGGGTGCCCAGAGCAGCTGTGGCTGCCCCTGGATCCCTGGCAGTGTTCCAGGCCAGGCTTGGAGCAGCCTGGGACAGTGGAAGATGTCCCTGCCCATGGCAGGGGGTGGCACTGGATGAGCTTTAAGGTCCCTTCCCACCCAACCCATTCCATGGTTCCATGATTGTCTGTGGGGACCAAGGTCCCCATTAGAGACACCTTGTAATAACTTAGGCATTTATTTCTCAAAGCATTAATAGATTATTAATAACAGGTATTTGCTATTTCAAGAAAGTTGTCTTACAACAAAAGCATCCAGTGGTGTTTTGTTAAAGAGATTTTCGAAGTTCTATGCCAGAAAACGTGTGGTGAAAATAAGGTCAGCTGAGGAGCTGGGAGCTGTGACTGCCTGTGATGTCCTGAGGAAGTTCAGTGGGGGAGAAAAGTCATGGGATCGTATCTTGAAACTCCAGAGGAACCTTCAAATCACATTTGCTTTTTGATTCTTTGTATTTTCAGAACTTTTTTTCTTTTTCTAAATTACATGCGTGTGTCTGTAGTGCTGCATTGGCTGGCAGTAAATCCCAGCAGATGAGGAGCTGTCCTGGGCAGTGTGGGATGCTCCTCTGGGAGCAGCTGCTGCCCCTTCCCGCTGCTCAGGCACTTACAGGAAGGTCTGAGCTGAAGCAAGATGTGACTGGAGGAGAGAAGGGGGATGAAGAAGTGTTTTGGGAGGATGAGTAAAACCTTGGAGACTTTGATTAACAGCCACTTCTCCTTGTTTGCTGCCTTTCTTCTAGAAAGGCAGAAAGAGGGGAGGGAGTGTGACTCATGGCAAATGGGCTGTGAGGACCTTAATGGAAAAATGGGAACTGTGAGGAGCAAATTATTCCCTTCTTTCTCCATCATGCCTTTTCAAATGGAAACTTCTGCTGTCTGGTCTAACCTTGCTGCTTCTTTCATAACTCCAGTCTAATATTGCCCTACATTTCATGGCTCTTTGGTTACCTGTTGACATAAATCCCCTTCCCAGCACACCTGGTCACCTTTCCAGCTTAGAACCTCCACAAATCCACTGGGTCTGTGTCCTGTCAGCTTCCACACTAAAATCCAGATCCCATCCTTCCAGGTCTCTCCACAGTTCAGACCAGTCTGTGTAGCTTGTTGGTCCTTGGTAGCTGTTCCTCATCTGTCATGCACATAAAACTGAGGCCTATGGAATAATTGAAATAAAAGGAAAATTATAGATACAGTACAGAAGATCTCTGATGGGTAAATTGTATCCTGGCTTATGTAGGAATAGCTGCAGCCTTTGGATCTCAGGGTTTTATCCAAATGGAAAAGGAATTAAAAGAGAGCCTGAAATTTTGTAAGAAAAAGTGACACTGTGTTGTGGATTTTGGTTTCAAGCTTGCTGTGGGTTGCCCAGGCTTGACCTCGGTTGTTTTGAGATCAGTGAAGGAAAATACTGAAGTAGAGTCTTTTATTCAGGAGCACTTTCCTAAAAAGCCTCTTATTTTTGGAATAATTAATACTGTTATCCCACCTAAATACTGATTTTTATTCTTGACATCAATTATAGAAAAAATGGACCTTTCTTAATGCAAAATCAAATTTTTCTGTACTGTCCTTTGCTATGAGACCCCCAGAAGTGCTTCTCCTGCTTTGCCTCCTCCCTCCCTCCACCATTTCAAAATCTACTTTTCTTTCAAGATGTTTTTTTTGTTTTAGCTTTGAACTGTTGCTTCTGCATTTAATTTCTGAAGGGTGCAAGAAGTGATCTTTAACAAATATGCAAAGATAATCAGCTTAATCAAACTGCTTTAAAAGCAGATTAATGCCTCTTCCGAGTGGGAAGATGAAGGAAGCCTGAATGCCGACCTGCCATTAGTGGATGAGTCAGTACAGTGACAGATGTTGACAAAACTTTTTTGATGCTTTGGTCTCTTATAATTAATTTTATTCTTCACTCATAAAAGCAGAGAGAACAGAAAGTGGAAGGAGATCTTTTCAAGATCTTTTCAAAATGCTCTGATGCAGGACAGTTCCCATCCGTGCTGTGGGAAAGGGGGATGTTCCATGGGGCTGTTCTGCTGTCCCTGGCAGGTATTTGAGTGTTGCTGTGTGCACACCTTCATATCCAGCTGCTTTCCAACTGGGAATGATGTAATTTCATCCAGGGAAGTGCACGACTGACAAGATGGAGAGAACTGGGGTTGTTCAGCCCGGAGAAAAGGTTCACGGGGGACCTTGTGGCTCTGCACAACTCCCTGACAGGAGGGTGCAGCCAGAGGAGGGTTGGGCTCTCCTCCCAGGGAACAAGGGATAGGATGAGAGGGAACAGCCTCAGGTTCCACCAGGGAAGGTTAAGATGGGATCTTAGGGAACACATCTTCATGGAAAGGGTGGTCAGGCCCTTGCACAGCTGCCCAGGCAGTGCTGGAGTCCCCATCCCTAGAGGGATTTAACAGCTCTGTGGATGTGGCCCTTGGGGACATGGGTCCGTGGTGAACACTGTGGTTCCAGGCCAATGGCCTTAAAGGTCTTTCCCAGCCTTAAAGATTCTGTGACACATGGCAGTAAAAACCAGAAAATGCCTCCCTGAAGATCAGCGTTCCTTCTTCTCCATGTGCATGTTTTCAAACTTTCTGTGAAGGAGCAGCCTTGCCCTGTCCAGCCTCAGGAGCAGCTGCATTCCCAGTGCTCCCATCCCTCTGTGGTTTCCAGCTCGGCCACGAGCTGACCACATCTCCCAGCTGGTGGGCAGCTGATGGAAGCACTGTGTTCCTGCTCCTGAGCACGCTAAGAACAGTGTAAAAATAGTAGGGAAAGGAAGCTAAAATCCTCCAGGAAGAACAGAAAAAGGAGAGGGTAGGAGAAGAACAACCTGTGAGCAGAGAGCAGCCAAAGCCAGAGGTGATGAAATAAACGGGGGGTGTGTGGTAACCCCGTGCAAGAGAAGGTCCCCTCATGGCTGAGGTTGGCTGTATGGGAACAGTGATATTGGGAAGTTGAAAATGTAAACAGGAATGCAGAACTTCTCATCAAAAACCACACTTGCATCATGTTAGGTTGTGACATGGTGTGGCACAACCGGCGTGGAAATGCTGTATTTCGGCAAAGGGAGGGGAAAATATATCTTCAAAATAGTCAGTTAGCAGGAAAAAAGCTTCATTTGGTTGTGTTTGTTTACATCTTTATGAGGATAACTTGCAGCTAGAGAAAATCTGGATTTGTTTTTCTCCCAAGTTATTTTTCCCTTGTGCCATTTCCATGCTTATCAAATCATGGCTCTCCTGCTTTGGCTGATAGAACCTTTCAGCAAAGAAACTGTAGAGACAACTTTCCAGTCACCTAATTAAACAAGCATGTTGATTGAAACTTCTCCAGAGTGCTTTTCCTAGCTACTTGCCAATGTTTTATTAAAATAAATGTCAAGAAAAACACTGTCACAGCCTCCTAGAATTTAGATTTTTGAGTTCCTGTAGTCCAACACTGCTCAGAGTAGGGCCGACTGATGTTGGATTGGGTTGCCCTTGGAATTCCAGGGGTTAGAGTATGGCCAGGGATGAAAGTTTTATGACTTGGAAACCATTATTTGGAATTTCCCCCTTCCTCCTCCAGCTGTATTATTACTTGTATTTCACTGTATCATCGATACACAGTGCAACTACTCTACTTCTCCATAACATCTTCCAAGAAAAAAACTGGAGGCGAGACCTTTGTGCTGAGTGAAGTGTTCACCCAATGCCCAAGTTCCCAAAACAGGCTCCAGAGCAGGATCTTAGAAGATGATTCAAAGGAAAAGTGAAGTGTTCCTATCCCTTCAGTGCTGGAGCCCTATGGCAGAGTCACTTGTGACGTGTTTAAATTGGGCAGGGGCAGGATGTCCTTGGGTGCCTGTGCTGGAATCAGGAAAGGGGGCTTCTGCCCTGCCCAGGTGATTCCCCACCTGCAGAGCTGCCCCAGCCCTGGGACCCAGCACAGGAAGGACCTGGAGCTGCTGGAGCCAGTCCAGAGGAAGCCTCGGAGATGCTCTGAGGGCTGGAGCCCCTCTGCTCTGGAGCCAGGCTGGGAGAGCTGGGGGTGCTCACCTGGAGAAGGGAAGGCTCCAGGGAGAGCTCAGAGCCCCTTGCAGGGCCTAAAGGGGCTCCAGGAGAGCTGGAGAGGGCCTGGGGACAAGGGCTGGAGGGACAGGACACAGGGAATGGCTTCCCACTGCCAGAGGGCAGGGCTGGATGGGATATTGGGAAGGAATTGTTCCCTGGGAGGGGGGAGAGGCCCTGGCACAGGGTGCCCAGAGCAGCTGTGGCTGCCCCTGGATCCCTGGCAGTGTCCAAGGCCAGGCTGGACATTGGGGCTTGGAGCAGCCTGGGAGAGTGGAAGGTGTCCCTGCCCATGGCAGGGGTGGCATTGGGTGGGTTTTAAGGACCCTTCCCACCCAACCAATAATTCTGTGATAAACCAAATGAGCTCTGAGAATGTGACAATCCAATAAAGGTGCTGCAAAGCCCATTCCTTAAAAGACACACTTGACTTAGGATTTACTGAAAGGCTCCTATCCCTTTTCCATCTCCTACCCTTTGCTTTCCTGGTGGTGCTGAATCCCTTCTCTGAGGCTCACACAGCCGAGGTGCTGCAGAGGAAGTGGTGGGAGCCCCTGGAAGGGGTGGCTGCATCCCCGTCCTGCGGGGCAGCTCCCTGGGATGTGCTGGGATGTGTTAATGGAGCAGCTACCCCAGAGCTGGGACTGCTCCCGTCAGGACTTAGTGTTTCGGAGAGGGGCGGTAGAACTCATAGCTGTGTCTCTTCTTACAGGCAGCTTTTTCCCCTTATTTTGGCAGAAGTTGTTGACTTAGGAAGTGATAACATTGGAGGTGCTTATCAGAGCCCAGCAGCCTTGCAGCAGGAATGCTGATGAGCGTGTCGGGGGGTGTTTGCTGAGCTCTGGCAGGAATAAAGCGGAATTATTAATGCTTATATTGGAACATTTTTCTCCTGTTTTTAAACTTCTTGACAAAACTCTTGAGATTTGGTGGCTTCTTCCAAGCCTCATTAAAATCAATAAAAAGCTTGTTGTAGATTGTATGAAGGTTTTTTTTGTTGTTTGGACTGAAACCACACAAAATCAGTCCAGCTCCTGCACCCAAAATGTGTATCTTGCCTTTTGAAAAGCAAATACAGGGTCAGAAAACTGTCTCTGAGGAGTCATTTTAGAGTTGTACAGTCTGCCTTCATAGCTTTTTGTATGTGTGTGTTTAATAAACCTGCTCCATATTCCCCTCAAAGGTGACTTTGTATCAACAGGCAGCTGTGAAGTTGAACTTGTTGCAGGATCAAGCTGGTACCTCACAGTGAAACTGTGCCTGTTCCCGTCTGGGTGCTGGAGTTGATTATCGACCCATAAAGTCATTGGGATTGGTGTTTGGCTTGTTGGCTGAGAGAGATTTTTTTTTAAAATAAAAACAAAGTTGACCTCTGTTGCAGGTAATGAAATGTTGCTTTTAGAAACTGTTTTATATAATGGTAAATCGAAGTTTAGCTGAGGTTTCAGACAGCTGGCAGCGACACAGGGCCTTTCTGTTAGAGCACGTCCTCAGGTCCCTGTTGTGTAAATACTGAGATTCCCTAAAGTGTCCATCATGGGAGATGGGAGAATTTCTTTTGGTGCGTCTAAGTTTGTATTAGAATCTTAGAATCATGAAAATCCTGCATGGAAAGGGACTTGCAAGGATCATCCAGCCCAGCTCCTGGCCCTGCCCAGACACCCCAACAATCCCACCCTGGCCATCCCTGGCAGCGCTGTCCAAACGCTCCTGGAGCTCTGGCAGCCTCGGGGCCGTGCCCATTCCCTGGGGAGCCTGGGCAGTGCCCAGCACCCTCTGGGGGAAGAACCTTTCCCTGCTCTGCAGCCTGAGCCTGCCCTGGCCCAGCTCCAGCCGTTCCCTGGGTGCTGTCCCTGACCAGAGATCAGAGCAGCCCTCGGGAGGAGCTGCAGCCCCTGGTGAGGTCTGAGCTCAGTGTCCTCTGCCCTGAGCCCCTCCAGACCCTTCCCCATCCTCGAGCCCCTCCTTTGGTCCCTCTCAAACAGCTTTAGATCCTTCTGACGTTGTGGTGCCCAAAACTGTCCCCAGCACTCGAGGAGAGGCCACCCCGGAGCAGATCAGGACAATCCCCTCCCTCACCCTGCTGGCAGTGCTGGGCCTGAGGCACAACTCTTTTAAATGCACGATTTTTCATGCACAACTTCTTAAACTATTTCTTTCTACTGCGTCAGTCTTAAAATTATATTTCCTTTTGCTGTGTATTACTTATTTTCCCTGTCATAAGCAGTGAACTAAAGGATGCAATGAATGCAAAATACAGAAATATTTTATTTCATTTACCAGAATGTGAAAATTATCAGTATTTATGGCACATCAAAGTCCGGGCAAACTGTTTCCAGCAGCAGGATTATATGGTGGAGAATTTGGACTTTCCAGGCACATCCAGATGCAGTGTGCTACTGGGAGATTGTCCAAGTTCCTGGGAAAAGCAGATCTTTGGATACAAGGGAGTGGTGTCCCATCAGTTTGGCTGCTTGTGTGCTCTAGGAATGGCTGGGGTTAGTTTGGAACTGTAGTTTTAGGGTTTGGGTATTTTAGAGTGCAACTTTTTGTCCCAGGAGTCATTGTGATGCCATAGGTGACATCTGTCGGTCCTGTTGGAGTGGCTGTAGGAATGAAGCAGATCAGATATTTTCTCCATATAATTTTTGACAAATGTATATTTCTGGTGCTGTACCTCATTTTCGAGGCGATAAGTGTTTGTACAGCACTTGAACATCCAGAGGATAGGGCTTGGCAGGAGTGGCCTCATGAGCATTGCTGTTCCCTGGGATTTTTGCACCATTGGACCAAAGCAACAACAGGGGCAACAACCACTGTTTGGGGGTCTTCATTGGCTTTCTTGGGGCCAAAAATGCCAATTTCAGTGTAAAATTTAAACCACTTTGAAAATCAATATAAATCCAGTTGGATCTTCTACGAAACTCTCTCTTGTAGCTCGTATTGTGAAGTAATTTAGGTTTTGTTCACTCATTTATGAAAATTCTGAATGGCTTTGTGGCCATGATTTCAGAACTGCTCCTTATCCGCATGTATCCATCGGAATCCAGTCCTGGAATTCCCTCTCTGGGCATGTTGAGCTCTTGTTACAACTACAAAGCACTCAGACTTTCTCTTTTTCCTCTTGAATTAATCCAAACTCCCATACCGTGGAGTGTCCTGCCCGGGCTGCTGATTCAGAAGTGGGTTTTTTTCAAGGGAAGGTTCATGTTTTTAAAATGTTGTCTTTTTATTTGCAGCTGCCAATGTGAAGTATCAGAAGAGAACAGTTGGAACTTTCTGGGACAAGAGAGGACTGTTTATTCTCTCATTCTTTGGTAAGAATTGCATTGTTTTGATAAGATGAGCTGCTTGTTTGTGGATTCTGTGCTTATCATTGATGATTCTCTTAATTGATTCAATTAAGAGTTTTTCAAGATCTTAGACAAAAATTAGTATTTCACTGAGTTGGAGTGTGCAAGCTTTAATTATTGAAAAAAAAGGCTCCTGGCTCTTAGTTGTGCTCAGTCTTCACACATGATTCTTTGTCCTGCTCCTATTCCTGAATAATGTGCAAATATCTATGTTGTCAGCTGCTCCCCCAGTAAACCCTGGTGAAAGTTACTCAGTTACTGCAGCCAGGAAAGAGGAGAAACCTCCCTGTCAGGGTCTGAAACCAGGGAAACTGAGTGTTTATCCTTATCTCAGAAATTTCCTTCCACCTGCCAAAGGGGGAGAAGTGTTTTCAGTTTGCAACAGAAGCATCTTTTTGCTCAAGGTACAGCGCATTCCTGAATGTTTAAATCTCAAATTTTCTAATGGTCCTTTGCCAAAAAATTTGGATTCCAAACTCAGACTCAGAGGGCAACTGTGCCACAGTATGTAAACAGCTCAGGGGGCAGCTCACTTTGATTTCGATATTAAAATAAATGGAATTCAATCTGGATGGGGAAGGTAAGGGAACAAAGTGAAATTCTTGGATTCTTCTTCTTTCCTTTTTTCCCTCCAGTTCTTCTTTTTCCTTGCTGGAAGTCCAACTGCATTTAAATGTATGTGAATTTAAATGATCCTTTATTTATCTAATCTTTTTTGGTTAGAATCACTGGCAAACAGATGGTTATTGCTACTCTTAATTATGTACATAATTTAAACCAGAAGGCACATCTGAAACAAAAGGTAATTAAGATGTTCCCATAGAGGCTGAACAGAGTCTGAGGTTACAACCTTTGCTCATCATTTATCCTTTCAAGCAGAACATAAGAATGGAGAATTGACAAGACCAATCTCTTTTTTGATGTAATTTAACACACATGGAATTGCAGGTAAAAGGGCAGACAGTAAATTGATAACATCACCTTTTTTTTGCCCTCAGCCCTGACCAAACCCAGTATTATTTGTACCAATAAAATCAACTTTCACTGCTCTGCATATAAGCTGGCTGCTGTTTTTATGTGATCCTGTTGATAAAGAGGAGCCTGAATTTAAGGCTGCTTTCCTGGCCAGGTTTTTTTGTCTGAGCTGTGTTTGTACCTTTCCATTTCATTTCTGGAAAACGGGGTTTACTGTCAGGGCAGAGCTGCAGTTAAACAAAATGAGAATTCTCCTTCCGTTCTGCAACTAATCCTAAAACTGCTGTGGGTCAGCCTGAGAATGGGTTTGTGCAGCCACTTGGTGCTGGGCTGGCTTTGTCCCAAGCTGTCCCTTGGAGCAGCACAGTGGGGAATTATGGTGGGGACAGGTCAGGAGTGCTTGGTGGAGCTGATGATATGAGGAATGTTCTGGTCTCACTTCCAAAACTTCTAAAGCCAGAAATCCCCTTATGAGGTGTCAGCAGTCACTGGGATCCTCCTTCTGTTCCCATGGGAAGAGTTTGGTGAACTGGAAATGGGTTAGAAAGCTTTGGGATGGAAAGAAATGTTTGTTCAGGTGTGGTTTGGGCTGTCCCTGAGCAGTGTGTGGTCCATCCCTGCTCCCAGAGCTGGTCCTTTCCCGGGTGCTCAGCCCAGTGACCTCGAGCTGCTGGAGGGAGCACGATCAGCTCGTTTCCACGATGGGAAAGGAATGGTTTCTTTCAGAGTGCTCACTGCCCATCAGCTCAGAAAGCCTCACTGTAACAATTCAGCCTTTTTGTTACTTCTGTCAGCAATTTTCAGAACTCCTTTGGTGGTGGGGAAGTCGCTGAAGCCTTTCACTGATGCCCAGCAGCAGCCAGAACAAAGCGTTTGCTTTAGAACCAGTCCTGTAACTTCTTGTACCATTTATCTTGGCAGAATCACTCTTTGGGTCTGATAATCCTGATGCAAACTGAAACAGGCAGATTTTTTTCCCCACACAGCTTCCCCAAAATTGACCTTAAAAAGGAAGATTCTCACATTCATGGAGAAAGCCCCACTGTTGCAGTAGAAACTGTTCTGCACTGGATGCAGGAGTTAGACTGAAACTTGGTACTTTGGGTAGTCTCTGCTGGAGGTTTATGCTGGATTGTAGGAGCACAGCTGTAAGATATTTAAAAAGACCCAATTTTCTAAGCTAATACTGGTTTTATTAATATGTAGGTGGTTATATAATAAACTTATAAATTACATATATCTAATCAAACTGAAGTATAAAAGAATTTTTTTTCCAGCATAGTGCCTATTAAATTAAAACTTTTCCTCAGAGATACTAAGCAAGCTTCAAATTTGTAATAAAGCCAGATTTTTAAATTAAGTTGGTGTTTCTTTGATAATTGTGTGTGAAGCTCAAGGAGTTCTTTGAGATAACAAGATATTTTTTATATCATAAAATCCCAGAATGGAAGGGTCTTAAAGCTCATCCCATCCCACCCCTACCATGGGCCGGGACACCTTCCACTGTCCCAGGCTGCTCCAAGCCCCGTCCAGCCTGGCCTTGGACACTGCCAGGGATCCAGGGGCAGCCACAGCTGCTCTGGGCACCCTGTGCCAGGGCCTCCCCGCCCTCCCAGGGAACAATTCCTTCCCAATAGCCCATCCATCCCTGCCCTCTGGCACTGGGAAGCCATTCCCTGTGTCCTGTCCCTCCATCCCTTGTCCCAAGTCCCTCTCCAGCTCTCTCAGGATTTTATATCTACTTTTTGCATTACTTTTCAGTGAATTCATGGCAGTTTGAGCTCGATTCTGCTCATAATTTCCTCCTTTTATATAAATATATACACAAACGTGTGTATGCACATCCTTGGTGTGCATCTGCTGCTCCTTTTCCCTCTGTCAATATTTCATACAAAGCACAGGATGTGTTCAGGGCTCCCTGCAGTGCTGCTGTGCTGTGAGCTGATGGATTGAAGTGGTTTTCTGTGTCAACCTCAACATTGATAATTTGAAATATATTTGTAAGTAAAGTGAGATATGAGCTTTGGATGTGAACTGAGAACTGACTGGACTCGTGTGATGTATTTTCATTTGGAACTTTTGTGTGCCAGAGTCTGCAAACCCCATAAAATACCCGAGTGAATCCTGGTTGAGCAGAAAAGGGAAGAACCTTCCTGGATTTTAAAAGCTGAGTGTAGAATCAATCTCAAAACCAAATTGTAACTCCTGAAGACACTTCAGTCATTAAGTCCCTAATTTGGGGTGATTTGCATAAACCTCTGTTAATATTCCCAGAAAATTTGCAGATGATCAAAGGATAGGGGGTTGTTGGGTAGTGGAGAGAGCAAATCCCCAGTGTAGAGATCTGGAGCTCTTGGAAAGGTCAGTGCAGGAAAATGGATATTTGGATGTATCCATGGCTATCCAAAATGAGTGTAAAATGAGGATTTTTACCCCAGTAAGAATTCCAGTTCATATGCTATAGGTGAAACAAGGTTGCTCCAGGAGGCTCCAAACCCTGTGTTTCATACGAGATCAGCCTCAATGGTCCCAGTGATCCCTTTGGGTTTGTGACCCACGGATTTGGGATTCACCGTCTGCACACAACTTGGGAGAAAATTCCAGGGGATCCAGAAAGATGAACATGTTTTAATTTAAATTATATAAACACTGGTCTAATTGCTGCCTCCAGACAGGTGTTCTCCCAGCAGCACATCCAAAGGTAATTTTTCAGGATGAGCAGAAGGAACCAGACACATTTTGAAACAATTTTGGCTCTCAGGAGAGGGAGCTTCTATGGATCTCATCTCTTCATAATTACTGTTTTCTCTCAGTTTTCTAACAGCTACATTCACAGTCTTTAAAAGTTAATTTGTATTTATTTGCCAAAAGAAAATGAATTTTATTTCATCATTATACTTTTCTGGTTCTCTAGATTTTAGTAAGTCAAGAGCCTCAAAGTATTGCAAGTAAAGACGAGGATTCCTCCTCCTGCCCAGGGCCTGTCATGGTAAGCAAAGGGGCTTTGTAGGGTCTGTGACAGAGCAGAAGAGTTTAAAATGGGAAAAACATTAGGGAATGAATGTTTACATGAGGGGTTGTTGAGTTTTAAGCATAATGCTAATGCTTTTTTCCTAATGCTGCTGTAAATCTTACAGCTGTTTAATGACTTTATTAATCAGGCTGCAGGAAGGAAACCTGTTTCAAATACCAAATTTGTTGTCTGAGGGCCCGTTTTGGAGAGTTTAGAAACTTCAGTGAGTTACTGCTCCTGGAATTTTCTGGGCGCTTCATCCTGTGGGAGCTGTTCCTTGGCTGTGGATGGTTGGGGAAGATGGCAGCGGGTGCCAGGGCTGCAGGTGACTGTCACACTTTATTCCTCAGGATGAAGAGACTCAGCACAGCCTTGAATGCATCCAGGCTAATCAGATTTTTCCCAGGAAGCAGCTGATCCGAGAGGATGAGAACCTTCAGGTAATCACCACGCTGCTCCTTGCCAGTAAAAATCACACTACTTCCAGTTGGTTACAGATTCTCTGGCCTCTCCTGTAGAATTTTAATTCACAAGTAGCACAGAAACTCATTTTCTTCTTAAATACTCCTGTGCTGTTGGTAGGAGAGAGAACTTGGGCATTTTATTACAAGAAATTCCTTCAAGTGTCTGAAAAATATCACTGCTACCTGTGCACTAAAATCAAGTGTCAGGTTTTATTCCATTGTTTAGAACTCTGTTTTGAAAAATCAGCACTAAGCTGATTAAACACTGCCTTTGCATCTGGTTATTGTGAAGCCAAGGGTCTTCTGTTGCACAAAAGTAGGTATTTTTAAATTTCTTCATTTTCCAGAGCTCCTTTTGAAATCAGTTTAGTTCAAATGATTTACCAAAGAATGATAGAACAGTTTGGGTTTGAAAGGGACCTTAAAGCCCATCCAGTGCTACCCCTGCCATGGGTAGGGACACGTCCCACTAGCCCAGGCTGCTCCAAGCCCTGTCCAACCTGGCCTTGGACACTGCCAGGGATCCAGGGGCAGCCACAGCTGCTCTGGGCACCCTGTGCCAGGGCCTCTCCACCCTCCCAGGGAACAATTCCTTCCCAAGATCCCATCCATCCCTGCCCTCTGGCAGTGGGAAGCCATTCCCTGTGTCCTGTCTCCCCAGCCCTTGTCCCCAGTCCCTCTCCAGCTCTCCTGGAGCCCCTTTAGGCCCTGCAAGGGGCTCTGAGCTCTCCCTGGAGCCTTCTCTTCTCCAGGGGAGCACCCCCAGCTCTCCCAGCCTGGCTCCATGCAGACACTCCTACATCAACTGAAGAGTTTGTTTCATTGTAATATAAAGTATTTTTATTTGATTTGAAGTTAAGTTGGTGTAAAACCAGATCACTTTCAAGTTGAGCATTTACACTTTCCACCCAGCTCAGCTGAACTGGGCTTAAGTCACGTTTTTAATTAACCAGTGGCAATTTCCATGTGTGGTGTAATGAACTGCAGGTTTCTGACTTTATAAAGCAGCAGCTGGTTGTGCATTTTCATATTTACTGTGAGAAATAGGGAGGAAAAAGTTTGATTTGTCCAACTGAGCTCAGCTTTGTAGCATTTAGGGATCCAGTCTAGGCTGGTTACCTGAGCTTGCTGGGGGAATAGTGGAGAAATAGCAGGGAACATTATTCATCCTGGATGTTTTGCCTACTTTAGGATGAATTTAATAACATTATGGAAATGCCACTCTCCATTAAGTAAGGAGTGAGAGCATAAATCAAGGGCTTTGTCAGCCTGCTTGCCAAAATGTGAGGATATTTTTCATAAAAATTCATTGCTTTCCCTGACCAGGCACTTACCACTCAGGAAAAGTAACATAAAATAAGGGATCATTTAAGAAAAAGGCTGCAATTAACCTCAGAGCCAACCCTACCTGATGTTCCTCCTTAGCAGCAATAATGGGGTTGAATTCTCAGCAGGCTTTGTTTGATTTCTTGTGCTGCAGGAGGGGCAGATATTTGGGAAATGATCTCTGAAATCAGATTTTTGTTGCCTTTCTGCAGGTGCCGTTCATTGAGCTCCACGGGGAGAGCACGGAGTACGTGGGGCGAGCAGAGGATGCCATCATTGCCCTTTCCAACTACAGGCTCCACATCAAATTCAAGGAATCTGTTGTGAATGTAAGTTCTGTCCAGGTGTTCTGATCTCAGTGGAAATAACAGAATTTAGGATAAGAGAATGGTGATTTTCCCCCCTTTTAATAATAAAAAATAACTTCCTGGTGTTCAAATCGCATTTCTCAGGGACAGTAAATACATATCTAGGCACCAAAGGCTGACTGAGCAGCTCTGAAAATCAGATGTCTTAAGGAAATGTCACATCCCTCAACCTGATGGTCACTTCACAGCTGGCTGTGTCAGCCACATGTTGTCCCCAAGCTCTGGATGTGCTCAGTGGAGAAATTATCAGCCTTCCTAATAAGGGGCCTTTGAAGCACCTAAACTTGATTTGTGCCCCGCTTGGAGCTTCACGAGGTGGAAGTGGGTCCTGCTGCTGAAGGTCTGTGCCAGATGTTGGGTGGTTTGAGTGCAGTCCTTGATGTAACAGGTCAGGAATAGGACCTCACCTTCAATGCATTTCTTTAAGGAGCTTAATTCCAAGTGTCCATTCCTTAAAATGGTTTCATCTCCACCTCCTCTGGTGACAGACGCAGTTAAGTGGTGTTGGACAGCCCTGGCAGTGCTGGAATGCTCACACGGACCAGTCTCACCAGCTGTGGACACTTCCAGTGTGGAAATCCAGAGTCTGTCCTGGGGAATGCCAGGGAATGATGGAGTTGCTTTATTAGAGAAGCCATTAGTGCCTGTACTGCACTTCCTGTCCTTAGGATAATTAGGGGTATTACTTCATAGGGTTTTTCAATTCAGTATTTTTGAGCAGTAGCAAGAATTGATGTTTTCTCAAATCACATTCCTTGATTGTGTTCAGGGAAGAGTCCCCAGAAGTTTGTCAATATTCCCCTGTTAATTTTGCTTCCCTGACTTTCACATCCAGTGTTCTGCCCTCTCATTCTGTGTGATATCTCATTATCATCAGCATCATTAACCAGAAATAATCAATCAGTGGATGAGGTAGAGCAGAATATAAATCATTCTTTGTAACCATATATGACTGTCACTGATAACTTACTGTGAACTCCACTGAAATCCAGGGCAGAGGGGGCTTGGAATGTCTTTAAGAATAAAACATTCTTCAGTAATTAAGAACCATATTTAAGTTGTTAAATTTGGGAGTAGTAATCCTTTTTTTTATTGTTGACCAAAATTCTTGATCAGATGGTGATTTTTCAAATTAAATCTTCACTGAATAATTTTTGATTGAGTTCATCTTAATTCTTTCCTACTGTTTTTAAGTCACCACAGCTGTTCAGCAGGTACCTGTAGGAAATTCTTCATTCCTGGTCTGTGGCTTTTCCCTCTTGCTTGGTTACAATTCCCTGGCTATGAAAATGGTGCTGTGACACCTCAGTGAGCAGCACAGAGCTCCAGATCACCTGGGCTGGGAAAGAAATCCATTCAAAGTTGTTAATGTTCCCATTGCAACAGTGCAGAAAAGGGCTGTGTGTGGAGATCTTTCCCATGGATAATTTCCTAGATCTCAGTGCTAATAGGAACACGGTGTTTCAGATGCAAAAACAAAAGGTCCCGCAGACCATGCATAAACTGGGGGGATTATGACATTCAGGAGTGTTGACTTACATTTATCCACGGGATAAAAGTGCAGACTCAACAGGGATCTCTCAGTGCACAGGGGAGGTTTGGTTCCCAGGCCCATCTCTATTGATTCCTTAAGAAAATGTCAAACTTTGCAGCTGCTGAGTGTTTCTGTCTAATCACTTTCCTCTCTGTGAGCTAATTGCATTGATGGGAGAATTAACATTTTAGTGGGGTTTGTGAAGGCATGGATTGCATGTAATCTCTTTCCAATGCTGGATTTTGGACACAGTATCAAAAAAAAGTTATGATGGAGGAGACTTTGATTAGGAGGTGAGTTTTAGTGTGAGCTTTCCCTTGCTTGGAAAAATGGTTGGATTGGGATATTCCTCATGTTCACAGCTGGTGTGGTTCATCTCTGCTGGAGAGTGGCATAATCCTTGCCTTGTCCTCAGGCCCTGCTGCCCAAAGTCACACTCAGAGCACAATTGTGAGAGCAGAGGGGGCTCAGAGGTGACCTTTGGGACAAACACAAAGTGTTACCAGCTGTAATTAAAAGCAAAATTTACTCCAGACACTCCTTGTAGGTTCTACGAACCCGGGGGGGGATTCACCTCCCTCCACCCTGAGCCCTTCAGAGCTGTCCTTGCGCCCTCAGTGCCTCCGTGTGCCACCTCATCCCACACTCCAGGACACCCAGCACTCAGCCTTGGCCTTGTGCTTGTTAAAGCCACCAGCCTGTACCATAACCCTGATGTTATTGCAGCTCTGAGCTGGCAAAACAAGGAGGAGATCCCAGTTCCAGCTCCCAGGCCCTGGGTGCCATGGGAGGTGCTGGAGAGGTTTGGGCCAAATGGGGCACAGAGGAGGGTCTGTAGCAGGGTCACTCGTGGTTACAGCAGCCTGGCTGTGATCCACTGCATCCCACTGGGAATTGTGGGCACGGACTGGGCCGTGGGGTGGTTGTTTCAGCTCTGAAAATGTAACTTGGGCTGTTTCTAACTACAGAGCTGTAATTCTCTAAATATATCTTGTACTGCTCTTAGATAACAGCTCCAGTCATCAAAATCATTTTAAAAACCCCTCAAAAAGAAAAAGTTGGAGTTGTAGAATGTTGCTGTTATTTAAAATGAGATAATTTTAAGTAAGAGACAGTCAGGAGATACTGCAAGAGCAGGATGCTCCTGTACTCCCTATAATGGGATGTAATTTGCCTCAGATAACAATGCATGTTTATTCTTCTAAAAGCAAAAATGATTGCTTCTCTCTGCCTGCTTTCCATGCCATTATTAGAGGGAAGTACCTGCAGACAGAATTGATGGCTCTTCCAGGAACGGGCTCTGGGTGTTGGGTGGCAGCAGCCTGAAGGATGTGCAGTGGGAAGGGAAGGTTATCAGGGAGGGAGGGAATGACGGGAGATAATTCCACAGAGCTTTACTGGGGGAAGAATAATGGCCAGGAAGGAGATTGAAAACACAAGAGGACCAGAGGACAGATTTTTATGACTGAGAAGGAAAATTAAAAAGATTAATGGGAAGGTTGCCCTGAAGAAAAAGCTGCAGACTGTGGGGGAATCACTGGTGGGCTGTCAGAGGGGAATGGATGGCTGGGGAGCAGAGGGCACAGGGAAAGGGCAGGGAACAAGGAGTGACTTTGAAAGAGAGAAATTAAAAATAATGCACGAGGAGAAGAATTAGTTTGTCATTAGAGTGCAGACAGGAGGAAGAGGAGCCACAAGCAGAATGCCAGGAGGAGGGAAGAGGTGGAGAGCTGCTTAAATGAAGATGGACATGGGAAAAAACGGAATAAAACGGGGTTTGGGGAATAAAAAGATATTAACAGACAAAGCAGCACTGGAATTAAAAAGCAAGTCTGGAGTCTTAACTCAGCTGGGAAAGATGCCTTACTTTCCATGTTGGGGCCATTTAACTCAGTGATAGATTTAAATAAATTATTACAGGATCCTTTAAGTTGGAAAAGCCCTCCCAGGCCATCGAGTCCAAGCTGTGCCCAATCCCCACCTTGTCCCCAGCCCAGAGCCCTGAGTGCCACGTCCAGCCCTTCCTCAGACACCTCCAGGGATGGGGATTCCAAACCTCCCTGAGCAGCCTCTGCCAATGCCTGACCACCCTTTCCATGAGGAAATTCCTCCTGAGAATTGTTGTTAGGTGTATGTGGGGCTGTGCAGTCATGGAGACAGACTGGAAGATTCTCCAGTCTGAGCTCCATTCCTGTCCATTGACAATTTACCTGCCTGGCAGGCTGGGATCAAGCAGGAAAAGGCTTGGAGGGAATGAGCAGGTGAAATACAAGGATCAGCTGTGGAACAGAGCACCTGGTGTGGTCTGTGCTGCATTTCAGTCCTCTGCTGCTTTGGTGGAGTCACCCACAGTCAGGCTGAGCTTAAGGAGGGCAAAGAGGGGCTCTCTCACAGGAGGGATTCCTCATTTCCTGCCCCCTTCATGTCACTGATTCTGTCACAGACCTCAACCAGTGACAGTGCTGAAAACATGGACAGAAATTCATGTTCCAGCTTTATTTGAAATCCAAATTTGAAAATCCAAACTCCTGGGCTGTGGAGTTAGACATCGTCTTGCCCATGGATTTTCTGTCATTTAATGTCCAGTTACAACAGAAGGAGCAGAGTAACTGCCCTGTCCCAGCGTGGGCACAGCAGGGGAGGGTTGGTGGCTCTCCAGCTCCAGAGAGCCAAGAGCTGCCTCTGGTTGTGCTCTGACACGGGCAAGGGAAAGGCTGAGCATTAAAAAATCCCTGTCTGTTGTATCTGGGGGCTGTGAGCCCTGAGCAATGATTTGAGAACCCTCTGGGCTCTGTCTGAGGTGCTGCCCTGAGCTGTGCCTGCCTTCCCCAGAGACAGCAGAGTTCTCATCCCTCTCCCGGGCACAGCATTTGCTGTGAGCTTGCTCCAGGCATCTCCCTGCTCTGAGGAAGTTTTCCCCTGGTTTGTGTTTTTGAGACATCTCTTTTCCTTGCCCTGCTGGCTTTAGTTCATTTCCTCTTTTTCATGCCACCACAATGAGGTACTTTTTAAACTTTGTGGTGCCTGAGAAGATGCTGTCTTGATTCCTTATCCTGGAGCTTTGATTGGAGGTGACCTTCAAGGACTTGCCCAAGCAGATGGAAAGGCCCTGGCAGGGCAGGCTCTTACAGCCACATCTTGTAAGCCCCAAGCCACACCTTAAACTGCTGGATCTTAGTCCTGTGATGGCAAAAATCAGAGTACTGGAATGTTGCTAAAGGCTGGCAGAGGTTTTATTGCCTTGTGCGATGTCCATGTAATGTACTAAACAATTCAAACAGATTTGTGCTTCGTGTTCATTACAGGTATTAGCTAAATCCAGACAGTTATTTATGACTTCTGTTCATTTAAGACAATAATGCACATTTGCCCATCTCAGGTGAAGTTCCAAAAATAATACTGAAAATTAATGTTTTCGTCTTGTGAGTTTTCTCATCTTTAAAGGTGCTCTGACCAACCTGCTGCTGGTGAAACATGCCAGGAAACAGAGGTGTATGTAACTGCACTTCAATGGGAAAGATTCTGCATTATCTCTCTAAATTTGGCTGCTTCGTCACAAGTGTTGATCTAAACAGGCCAAAGGGTTTTTCCCTGAGGAGGAAATATGGGATATTGCCATAGAAAAGCATCCGGACTGCAGCAGTCTGTTAAGGGGATCTTGCTTAGCAGTTCTTTTCGAACACCAAGAGCTAAAAATATGTTAAGATTCCTAAATTTGGACCTGTAAGAGAGAAAGCTGCTTCCATAAGAGAGGAGCTTGGGTGTCTGCTGCCTTTCCTGCAGCCTTCTCAGCTGTTCCCATGGGGTCCCTTCAGGCTTTTGGACTACACAGGACTGGAGCTGGAATATGAATACCTGGTACCAAACTTCAGAGCTGCAGAAGTAGCTCCACTTGGATTCCTTTGTTTTCCTCTCTTCAGGCTCCATGTAGCCTACAATAAATCCTTGTGAGAGATGCAAAGAAATTGCTGTTACTGCTGCTGGAATGAAATAATCTGATGTTCTTAATTGCAGGTTCCGTTGCAGCTCATCGAGAGCGTGGAGTGCCGGGATATATTCCAGCTTCATTTGACTTGCAAGGACTGCAAGGTTATAAGGTAGGAGAGGCTCAGTGTTAAAGAGGAGGGAATTTACCTTCCACGTGCCATGGGCAGCTGGGATCCTTCAAGGAAATGGGGTTTCTTACTTGATTTCCCTCAAAAGAGTTCTCTTCTGTCTGATTTTTATACAAGCTGGGCTGTGTGTCTGTTGTGATACAGGACAGCAGCAAACCTTGGTCTGAGCCCACGTGGCTGATCTTGGTTTTATTCTGACATAAATTTTAGTCTCACTGCATTTTTTCCCTGCTTTACAATCAGTTATAATATATTCTAGATCTATCACTAGATACAAATCAATAGATACAGAAGTAGATAAAGCCACTGACACTCAAATTGGAAGTGTGTTTAATCACAATTTGGGGTTTGGAGCCTTCATCCACCCTGCATTTTCACACCCATGAGGGTACAGTCACTGCCCTTGAGGCATGGTGACCTGTTGGAAAAGAAAGTGAGGGGAGATCCAGGTGTGCAGCCAGCAGTTACCCCTGGCTGTCCTTCCACAGACTCCAGACCCGAGTCAGGACTCTGAGCTGCCCAGCCTGAGCTACACCTAGCTGGGTTTTTTCTTTTAAATTTTCTGCTGCAAAAATTAATTTTGATCTATGAACTTTAATTAAGGAGAAAGGAGCATTTCTTTTTGATTAAATGTTTGCTGGCAGTACCTTTTGTGTAATGAAAGGAGCCCCAGCCATCTCCGAGCACTCAGAATGTTTAACAGGTCAGCTGCTTCCTGGAAGGCTGTTTTTTCACCAGGACTGATTTTGCTTTAGAAGTAATATTTAGTTTAATTTGAATTCGATGTTTAACTTCCTCTTCACTTGTAGCTCTTGACATTTAAGAGAGTCACCCTTCTTCCCTACATTAATTTGTTATTTCCCTTCAGTTGTAGAATGAATACAAATTATTTGTATTTTTGTCTTCCTTATCAATTTCCTCTCAAAATTGCATCTCCAGGACTGAGGACTTGGTGACAGTTGGTTGGGAGATGGTGAAGTTTGGGGCTGAGACAGAAGATTTAGAATATATTCTTATTCTTTTTCATGAGCAAACTTTGTATTTTGAGTAATAGAATTCAAGTGAAGATAATACTTGTTATTTGCACCACTAACTTCAAAAGAATTTAGAAAGAATTTAGGGTGAGATGTATCTTATCTGAGTTTGGATATTTCATAGAGAATTATCCAGTCTCAGCGAATAGTCTGGGCTTGCTTTACAGCCAGTGATGGGAAAGAAATAAACACCTCAGGCTGCAGTTCCTCACAACTCGTGGGAGATGTTGGACAGGGCTTTTTCCTTCCACATTGTGGCTCTGAGCTATTTGCAGGTAGGGGTGATAAATGTGCCCCGAGGGAATGCAGATGCCATCATTAACCAGGAGCACTCGGACTGGCAATATTTAATAACTATAAAATCTTGAAGAAAAACATCAGAGCAAAATAAATCACTGATTTATTTCCACCCTTTTATTCTAAAAGAATCCAGGAATCCTCTTTGAAAAGAAAAGTGAATGTAATTTTAATGCACTGCTTTGAAGGTTCCTTTCTCCTGTGCAGGGAATTTTCTCTCTGCTTGTTGTTAGTCTGTAACATTGGGAAAAGCTCAGTCTGTGCTTCCCAACAAAGCCAAAGAGATAAGGGTTTGAAATTGACCTTAAAACCCCTCATCCCACCCCTGCCATGGGCAGGGACACCTCCCACTGTCCCAGGCTGCTCCAAGCCCCATCCAACCTGGCCTTGGACACTGCCAGGGATCCAGGGGCAGCCACAGCTGCTCTGGGCACCCTGTGCCAGGGCCTCCCCACCCTCTCAGGGAACAATTCCTTCCCAATATCCCATCCATCCCTGCCCTCTGGCAGTGGGAAGCCATTCCCTGTGTCCTGTCCCTCCATGCCTTGTCCCAGGTCTCTCTCCAGGTGAGCACCCCCAGCTCTCCCAGCCTATTGTTGTTTACAGGACTGTGGTTATAGTTAATATTATGTAGATTATAATGTGTGGGATAGCTTCCTGAGTTTCCCCCTGATTCCAGCAGTCAGAAGGGGCTGTAACACATTTCTGTCTTTGACCTCAGTGATCTTTCCTTGGTTTCATAGGTAACACATGGAGAAATGTCCCCCTCATTCCTGGCAGGGCACACCCTGGTTATTCCCAGTCACAGAACGTTGCTGCTCAGTCAATCCTGACTCCCTAAATGTGTTTCCTTACTCATATCCACAGGTTTCATTTTTACTTCCCATTAGAATGCACATGGAAGCAGAACTAAGTTGTCAATAAGGTGTTTACTCTCACTTTGTGCTCTCACAGAGCTTTTCATGCTCAGCCTGTCGCCTTCTAGAGCAGCATCTCTTACTGAAAATCACCTATGGAATGTTTGTCTCTGGGACAGGTGTCAGTTTTCCACCTTTGAGCAGTGTCAGGACTGGCTGAAGAGGCTGAACAATGCCATCCGCCCCCCGTCCAAGATAGAGGACCTGTTCTCCTTCGCCTACCACGCCTGGTGCATGGAGGTTTATGCCAGTGAAAAGGAGCAGCACGGGGACTTGTGTCGGCCAGGTACGTGGGAACACCCTTGGGATCACCAAAGCAGCACCTAGATATCCCCAGGGAGTTACTGGGCTGGGTTTGATTCAGTCAGTCAGGTGTAACACCAACAGCATTTTGTTCACCACGGCAGCAGCTTTCAGGCTAAACCATTTTGGGTTGATTGCCATGTTTTCTGCGACTGTCTGGAGCAGTGATCTCCAGGATGGATGTTGGAGAGGAGAAGGAAGCCCCTGAGCTACTCCTGAGGTTCATTCACAGCCACAGGCAGTGACCTTTTTTAGTGGAATAGCATCCTTGCTGGAGAGCTTTAGAAGCCCACAAGTAAATAAAAGCTCCAACTTGGCATGCTGGAGGTTGTAGCACTTGTTTGAGTATAAGAAATCTGATTTCCAGGCCCTCTGCAATCTCCTGTCAGTCACAATTCACTGCCTCAGGGAAGTGTCCCAGTTACCAGGCTGAGGGATGTTCCTGGGATTCTGTCCTTGTTGTTGAGCTGCTCCAGAGCTGGGCACAGGCTCTCATGTCTGTGGTGTCTGGGGAGGAGCAGGGATCCCACATTGAGGGGAGGAGCTCCCTGGCCCTGTTCCTGTTCACACACTTCCTTAGCAGCTTCTGGAAAATGCCAAAAAACTCCTCAGGGCAGAGTTTCACACCCAGGGCTTTTCCCTCCTAACTAAATTAGGGAAATGGGAGCTAGCAGACCTGTGGAAGGCTTGCTGAGTCTCCTCTTCCTCACTGAAACAGAGATTTCAGCCTAATGCTAGGTTAGGATAGTCGTGGAATCATGGAGTGGTTTGGATTGGAGGGGACCTTAAAGCACATCTCATTCCACCCTCTGCCATGGCAGGGACACCTTCCACTATCCCAGGTTGTTCCAAATCCAGCCTGGCCTCGGACGCTTCCAAGGAAAAGACACAACATTGACCTTTTTATTAACTTTTACCAATCAATTATTTTCTTGCAGCTTTGTCTATCAATTAACTTTCCTTAACGTAACTTTATCTCCCTGTAGCTGCCTGTGGCTAGGGGTAGAGATGTTCTCCTTCCAACAGCTGAATTATAGCTGAAATAAATCACTGTGGATGTAGCTGAAGAAGTCAATCCCAAGACATTGTCATTTCTCTTCTATGTCCAAGGAGCCCATTGTTTGGTAGATACAGACAAAAGTACTCAAGGGCTTCAAAATCCATCCAGGTGTCAACAGAACACCTTTTCTGGGAAAAATATGTTAGCAGTGTCTGTTGTAGAGATCCAGGCTGTGGCTCACAGGGTCAGCTTTAATAGGAAGCCCAAGCCCACAAAATACCTAGCTTGCTTTTCTTGGGATTTTGAGAGTGGATTGGGATGCTTCTAAACATTATCAGTGTTGGCTCAAAGTGCCTCTTAAAATACCAGCAGTTCAGGAGGAATGGACTAAATGTTAAGGCTGGGGTTTGGTTTCCAAGAGGAAAACTTGTGGCTTCACAGGAGCTAAAAATCAAGAGGGGAAAAATCAAACAGAATATTTCATTTGCATGTAGTTTTATGTGTTTCTCTTAAAACCCACCAGGGCTGTGCAGTGTTGATTTGGGATATTTCAGTATTCTCATTTGCTGTCCAAAAAAATCCTTAATGTTGAAGCACAAGTTTTAAGGAGCAGCTGATGGTGAAGCTCATCCTTGTGGGGCTCCAGCAAAAGGATTTGGGGGGTTTTTAAATAAAAAAAGTCACTGCTAAGGACAAACCTGACAAAGGTTGTTGCCTGGCTAGAATGTGTTGTCCAATTTCACCTCTGCTCCTGACAAAGGATCTGTATAACACTGTAATTAATTATGTCCTGTAATTAGACTGCTGTCTATATTCTTAATTTAGCTATTTGTATTTATCTCTAATTGTTCCGTAACATGACATTTAAAATCATTTCAGACATGTGCATTTACATCTTGGAGTTAAATGTGTATCTACAGATACCTGGGGGATTGAAAGGCTTTAAGGGTTTTCTAAAATATTTAATGGAAAGATGTAATACTTAAAGTATTAATTTTTCAGCAGATTTTTTCCCCCCCTTGGGTGCTGCTCTGCCTCAGGATTTAATGATACAGTAATTTAAAGAGACAAGCAGTGGATGGACTTCCAGAATCGCTTATCTAGTGCTGCTCACATGCTCGTTAAATTTAGCACTTTTCTTAGCCCTGGAAACCTGGAAATTTTGTCTCATTTTCCAGACTTTCTGTCTTCTTACTCTTTATTGCCAGTGTATATTTTTCAATTGTATTTTGAGACTTTAAAACAAAGTGTCTAAGAAATAAATGGGGCTCATTCCACTTCCTTTAATGTATTAATCCAGGAATTTGTGAGGCTCTTATGACTGATACTTGTGTCAAACAATCATTTATGTATTTTACCTTCCTATCTCCACATGACTCACAGAGGAATAATGTCCAATTTACGATGGAAAACTGAGGTGCAGGATAAATGACAGGACTTGCCTCCAGCCATACAGGAAAGCTGGGGCTGGAAATGCATATTTAATGGATTGCCCACATTCCAGGGCACATTCCAGGTCTTACCCTTTCACCAGAGCTTCACATTCTTCTCATTGATACCAAATTCTTCTGAGCTTCTGACCATCCCACTTGGATTGCTGATGGATCTCAGTTCCTTTGCTGATGTCCTTGGTTCTGGTCTGCAGCATTGGTTTTTTTTAAAAGGAATTTCCAGAAGTTGGTAATTTCAGGGAAAAGCTCCTTGATGGACTCTGGCATTTCTGGAGAGTTGGCCTGGGAGAGCCCTCAGTGCAACTGTCAGAATGAGGCTGTGAAATGCAGGTGCTGGGGTTGGACTGAGGGATGTGCTGGTTTTCTCTGTTTTGCAAAGCAGGAATCTTAATTCCTTATTTCCCATTCATTTTCCCTCTGCTCTTGGTCCCCAGGAGAACACGTAACTTCCAGGTTTAAGAACGAAGTGGAGCGGATGGGGTTTGATATGAACAATGCCTGGAGGATTTCCAACATCAATGAGAAGTACAAGTGAGTGATGGGGCTGCTCCTCCACAGCCAAATTGCATCTCAAAACACTCAATTACTGAGAATTTTTTCAACTTCTGCAGTTCCCAAGAAGGGACAGTCAGAATTACGATTTTTTGTTGGTTTATAGAAAAAATGTGCTTTTAATTACTCAATGTTTTATTAGCTGCTACAGTTTTTTAGGCTTGGAAATACCAGATTTTGATGTGGCTTCTTAGAGAATAAGCCTTCTAAGGGACATCTTAAGTGAGCAAAAGTGGTGTTGGAACTTTTTAAAACATGTTTTTATTGTCTTATTCTCTAACTTACTACAAAGACATGTATTTAAAAACAATAAAACCCAAACAGGTTTGGAAGAGTTAAATTTGTAGATGAATAAATAAGAGAAAACACTTTGTGAGGTACTCAAAGTGCAGGCAAAAGTCCTCTTTAGGCTCTGGAGCAGGGGAAGGTGCTCTGTGATCCACAGCTGGGGGGGACAGGGTGTTCTGGCTGATCCCTGATCCAGCTCAGAGCAAACCCAGCTGGAACACTTTGTGATGGAGCAGTTTCAGTGCTCTGCCTGTGCAGGATAATGACTCGCAGCTGGTGGTTGGTATCCCTGCAGGAGGAATCTCTGCCTTGGCCTCTGGAACGGGAGGGAAGGAGAAGGAGCCATCCCTCCGTATTTGATGCTGGAGAAGGGGGAGTTTATTAACATCCAGGGAAGCAGGAATTAGCAAAAGGGGCATCAGGTTCCCCCACTGCTGCTTTGTGCTCTCTGGGAGGTCTGGAGCTGCTCCATCTCCCTGACCGTGCTCCCTTTCCCCGCAGGCTGTGTGGCAGTTACCCCCAGGAGATCATCGTTCCCGCCTGGATCACGGATAAGGAGCTGGAGAGCGTGGCCAGCTTCCGCTCCTGGAAGCGCATCCCTGCCGTGGTGTACAGGTGAGGAGCAGCTGCAGCAGTCTTCACCAGGCTGGAAATGGGCAGTCCTGCCAAGGAAAAGCTGGAATAAGTCATAACTGGGAGTTTTGGGAGGTGCTCAGGCTGCTCTGGGTAAGGCAGACACTCCACGTGCACTCCGAGTGGGAATAATGAGTTGTATTTAGAATTCTAAACACATGCTGGAGGAGCAGTCAGCATTTGCATCTCCTGCAAATCATTCCTGGGGCAGTCACCCCAGTTAAGATTGATTTTAAAATTTTTTTATTATGAAAATGAAAAAATGGAAGATGAAGACATCAGTGGAGAAGTGAGGAATGGCCTCCCTGGCTGGGTACTCTTTTGGCTTTTCCCTGACTCATCTGGCTGATTCTCAGACTGCAGTATAAACAAGGACAAATACCAAAATTACTTGGAGGAGATCTAAAACTCAAATTAAAAATTAATGTAGAGTTTTGCTCTATCTCCATATTTTAGATAGTTTTAATTACGCAGACCCTTCTTTAGATTGAGTCCAGCAATTCTTCATAATAAAACTGCTTGTCTGAGATACTGAGTTTTGGCAGCTTCTTTAGTAAGAAATACATTTCAGCATCTGTCTTTTCAAGTATTCTCAATTCTGTGGATATTCTGTGGCTGCCCCATCCCTGGAAGTGTCCAAGGCCAGGTTGGACAGGGCTTGGAGCAGCCTGTCTAGTGGAAGGTGTCCCTCTCTGTGGCAGGGGATGAAATGAGATGAGCTTTAAGGTCTGATCCCACCCAAACCATTCCATGATCCTATAAACCTGTGATTTAATACCATGGCCCCTTCCCTGGGGTGGTTATCCTCCCATAAATCTTTAAAATCTCTTTAAAACATCAGATGACAAAGGGATTAAAAAGATAATGAATCCTGCTATTCCCTAAGCCTCAGCACCCATTCCTTGTGAACACGGAGAGCAGGAAAGTTGGCAAATCCTTAGCCTGGGTCGGAGGAGCCAAGGGCAGGAGAGCTGTAGGGCACAAAACACTGTTTGCTGAGCTTAAGGGTTCTTGTTCTGTGAAAGCAGAACAAATTGGCTCATGGCAGCAAATTATCTTTAAATCCTCTTGTCTTTCCTCCTTTTCCTCCCAGACAACAAAGGGGTTTAGTGTGGTCTCTTCTGGAATGGTGAAGCAGTTGTTCCCTCCTCTGCTCAGCTCTGGGAGGGGGAAAAGTGCTTTCCAGCATATGCTGGCTTTTTAAAACATGTGTATTTTATTATTACAGTACTAAATGTGTGTATATAGATTATATTTATGTATGAAGGAGAAATGTATGGGTTTGGGTTCAGCTTTCGGGCCTTTTTTGCAGTTGTCACAAAATTAGGGGACACCTCACCTGAAAACACTTCCCCAGGGCAGCATTCTCTCTCCTGTCATCACTGCGCAGAAGGAAAGCACTTTGTTCTCATTCCTGGGAACACCTTGCATTCCAGGGATTTATAGAAGAGCAATTGAAAAGTCAAAAGACCACAGCGACTGAAATTGCTCTGTCCCCGTGTTCAGTTTTGTGCGGTTCTGCTGAGGCTCTGGGTGGTAAATCACACGTGGGGTTTCATTGCTGAGCTTCAAACCAGCCAGAGAAAAGTGTTTCTCTTTTTTGTTTTCTTTTTTTTCCTTATCTTGACATTTAGTAATAGATTTTTCAAGACATCCAGTTCATCACTCTGGGCTCTGATAGAGCTCACAGCAGTGAGGGGAGGAGGATTTCTAGGTTGGATGGGGCTTGGAGCATCCTGCTCTAGGGGGAGGTGTCCCTGCCCGTGGCAGGGGGTGGGACAGGATGAGTTTTAGGGTCCCTTCCCGCCCAAATCATTCCATGATTCTATGATTGGAATGCCATATATAGTTTTTATATAAATATATATACATAAAACCAGCTTTTTTTCTTACTTTGGTGGAGTAAGGGGCGAGATTCAACATTGTTTTATTCAACATTGTTTTATTCAACATTTTTTATCCATTGAAATAGCTTTGGGACTTAACAATTTTAGCTTCATTCTTGATCACATTACTAAACCTCTTCTTGCTTTAATTCAGGGGAAAAAGAAGCGATCAGGATTTTTTTTACATTAGTCCACTCACTTGTCTAGATACAGAACACTGGGACAGAGACCAGAGACAGACACTGGCAACAGGAAATTCGTTGTCCCTGTGAAGCAGTCAAAGCTGAAAAGCCAAGGGGGCTGATTTGGAGACAAGCTCCAGGAATGCTCCATGGGGATTGGACTGTCAGGAGCATTGCTTCCATTCAATGATCAGATTTCTAGAGAAATCTCTCACCAGAACCTGCAGTTTTTCTCTCTGTTTCCAATTTTTTAAACATATTCATATATTTCACATATTTCATAGTCACAGAAACACAGATTGGGTTGGAAGGCAGCTTAAAGCTCATCTCATTCCACCCTCTGCCATGGGCAGGGACACCTTCCACTATTCCAGGTTGCTCCAAGCCCCATCCAGCCTGGCCTTGGACCCCTCCAGGGATGAGGCAGCCACAGCCTCAGCCTCTCTGGGAACAATAATTTAGGTAGATAAATCTGGCCCCAGAAAATCAATGTCATGAAGAAGGCTCTTAGGATTTTTTAGGAAGACAGTAGAGAAGGCTTCCTACCTTGTGGAAACAGCATCATGAGAGCCTCCTTGGAAGTTCTCTGTGTGGAAGTGTCCTTTAGGGTGAGCACCCACCCAGGCACAGGGATCCTGTGGCACACAGAAATTCTGTTCCTGCTTCTGAGTTATGTCCCTGAGCTGCAGCAATGGGGTTTCCATTATAGGTGCTGGTGGTTCAGAAATGCAGTACAGGGAGCAATTCACCCCTCCTTAGTCCTCCCTGCTCTGTGGTTACAAGGCCTTGGGGGATTTATTGTTGTACTCCGGGGTGGTTCGAGGTGTACGTGCGTCCTGCAGCTCTACAACAGCTTGTAAAGGGCTTTAGAGTTACCTAATGCTGATTTACTCTTGGTTTCTGCAGGGAGCTGCAGGTTTCTTTGTCTCTAGGGAATTTTCCATGGAGGTTTTGATGAAAGTTTTTTGAATCATTTCATTTTGTTTTGTTCCTGAGCTCTGAGTGATGCCCTCTTATCCCAGCTCTGTTCCCGGGGACCTCAGCATCACACTGGCTGTTCTTTATCCCTGTGGCCAGTCCAGTTGGAATGAGTGGGATTCCTCAGCCCTCCAGCATGCCCCTAAATAGAATTGTGTGCTGATTTCTGGTACCTCTGAACATGGCAGATTTGTGCAGGGCACTGGTGGGGCTGCACAGCCACCAACGAGCTCATCTGCTGGCCTAATGATTCTTCATTATTTGTGGTATAATGCGAGGCAAGGACCTGGAGATGAAAATATAACTCTTTATGAACCTATGAAAATTATTCTGCAGCAGGTAGTAATGAAATCTGGGAGAACATATGGAAAAATAAATGAGCTGCTCTGTTCAAAATAGATTTCTTACACGTATAATGATGTTTTATTTTCTTTTATTTGTGCAAGCGTAGCGGGGAACTAGGTGGCCTTTCAGTGATTGGCACGTATTTTTTCTTGAACTAATTTGCTATGGGTAGAGCTGTTTCTGGAAGGCTATTAATTCCAGCAGAAATCCATTTCCCTGTGCCTGCAGTCGGCTGGCACCTGGTGTAAGAGCCGTGGCTTCGCATCGCTTTCCCTTCACCTCGCTTAACGCAGCGTGTCAGTGCTTCCTCTCACTGAAGGGATTTTATATGAAACAATTATAAAAGAGCTATGAAAAATACTTCAAACTGCGTATCCCAGCCTGTTTGATCACTTGAAGGCTCTGCACCACAGAGCCGTGTCCCTGTGTTGCCGTTGGATGAGGAGCAGGAGGCGGCGGCGCCCACGCGGTGCCCGCGGGGACACTGCGGAGGAGGTGCCGCGCAGCACCCGGGGGTGACAGCTCTGACAGCACAGCACAAACCAGCCTGTCACACCTCCAGAAACATCCATCAGAGTGCTCGGAGCCAAAAAGTCGACATTGGCTGCTTTGGGTGGGCTGGCTTCCTGTTCAGGGCTGAGACTGTTGAGATTTGCTTAAAGGTTAAGCTGACCCTCAGCACTCTGGGTTCCCTGATTAGAGGGAATTGAACAACTCCTGGCTGCCCTGAAGCTGAGCTGGGCAGTTTGTTTGCAGGAAGGCTCTAAAATCTTTTCCTGCATCATAATGTACAGGAATTGTAACTGGCATGTGCATGCTTTGGAAATCCAGGGTTCGGGGGGGTCTCCTGGGTGAGGACAGCATTGCCCGGAGGCACCTCTGCTTGAAAAGCTGTTATTGCCAGAAATCCCCCTGTGTGCTGGGCCCATCCAACTGTGTGGGCAGCAGGGGAGGGGGGATTCTGCCCTCCTGCCCTGCTCAGGTGAGACCCCACCTGCAGAGCTGCGCCAGCCCTGGGGCCCAGCACAGGAAGGACCTGGAGCTGCTGGAGCCAGGCCAGAGGAGGCCACAGAGATGCTCTGGGGGCTGGAGCCCCTCTGCTCTGGAGCCAGGCTGGGANGGAGGCCCTGGCACAGGGTGCCCAGAGCAGCTGTGGCTGCCCCTGGATCCTTGGAAGAGTCCAAGGCCAGGTTGGCCAGGGCTTGGAGCAGCCTGGGACAGTGGAAGGTGTCCCTGGGCATGGCAGGGGGTGGCACTGGATGGGCTTTAGGACTCCTTACAACTCAAACTGTTCTATGACTCTTTGACTTAAAGAGGGAAGAGCAGTGTGGATGAGTGCAGGGGTATTTCAGCTGGGACATGAGGCAGGGATTAAACATTTTGGGATGCCCCAGAAGTTCTGTGTGTGCTGCTCTGGCCCCTCCACCTGCAGCTCTCTGTACCCACAGCTGGGCCTCCTTCCCTCAGGGCTGAGCTCCCTGAATTCAGGGTGCTGCTGGGCAAGGTCAGGGAGAATCATTTTCTGCCAGCTACAAACACTTGGGTGACTGGGGAGTCACAGTGGTGGTGGCAGCACAGGGGGATGTGCCAGCACAAAGGCAGCGAGGGCAATTACTGTGATAATACATTTCAGTCCTCTTCTTCTAATAGATTATAGGGGAGAGTCTTCGAATCTTTTTCAGCGTGTTTGCAATGGTTCAATAAGTTTTAATTATTCCAGATCTGTTCTTTATGTGTAGTACAAGAAGCCAGGTCAGATTTAAGGAAATAACTACTGACTCAACAGACATGTAAAATAAAAAAATTTCTTTTGAATGTCACCTCCCAGGAGGTAAGAGCCATGTCCAGGTTAGGGTGTTCTCAGTTATCCCCTAGTCGTATTGAATTCCTCTCTCATGCCTCACGTGCTGTTCCAAAACACTCCCCAGCTTTCACTGGCCGGCAGGCCACAATATTGAGCAAGAAGATGCTTTGTTTTGTCTTCCTGACCTTGTTTTGACTTTCACCTGGCAGTGACTGTGGTCACAGCCATCGTTCTGAAGGGACGCTGAATCCCAGGTTGGGGATGTTATCCCATGCTGAACGATGGTTCCTGGTGGGAATGAAGCTCCTGGAGCACACCACTGAATTTTTTGTGCCGTCTGTGCTCTTTATCCTGATGGTTAACTCTGTATTCCCTCTGTTTCCAGGCACCAGAGCAATGGGGCAGTGATCTCCCGCTGCGGGCAGCCCGAGGTGAGCTGGTGGGGCTGGAGGAACGCCGACGACGAGCACCTGGTCCAATCCGTAGCCAAAGCCTGTGCCTCAGACTCCAGGTCCAACAGCAACAAGTTGATGAATGGGAATTGTTCCAGAGATTTCTCCAACGGAGGGGACCTCTCTGATGTGGAATTTGGTAAGGCTCTCACTGTTGCTTTTCTATAGAGGGCAGAGCTTTATGTAGGAGTTTAAACTGCGGTGCTGGAACAGATTGACTCTGTTGTATTTAGTCCCCGTTCTCATTGTGGGACTGAGTGAATCATGCTGTAACCAGTGTCAGAAGAGTCCTCTGAGCTCCTCACCCGTTTCCTCCTCCCCAGACTCCTCCATCTCCAATGCCTCAGGAGCAGAGAGTTTGGCAATCCAGCCGCAGAAGCTTTTGATCCTGGACGCGCGATCTTACGCAGCAGCCGTGGCCAACAGAGCCAAGGGGGGTGGCTGTGAGTGCCCAGGTGAGCAACGTTCCTCCTCAGTTTTCCAGTGAATCAGTCAAAGGGATTTGCTCAGATATGATTGCCCTGACACCCTTCAGTACTGTCTGTACACTGCTCATCAGTCTGAACGTTCTGGATCATGGCAGCCCCCACCCAGCCCTTCAAAGGGCAGGTTTAGTTGTTAATTAGTCTGTTCTCAGGTCATTAACCCAGCTGGCAACAGTGCTCAGTAAATGCTGAACCCTGTGGAATCTGCTGAAGAGCTTTCCCTTGCTGAGTCAGATGTATAAACTAGAGAGAGACAAAGGTGTCCAGTGTGCTCATGTCTAAAACCCCTGAACTTGTAAAACCCACTGACTGCAGAGGAGAAAAATATTCTAGAATGGTTGTGCAGAATAAAACTTCTCAGCAATTTTCCTAAAGCTGAAGCATTTTTCAGTATTTATATCGTAGCAACTGCAGTTCTGCCTCACCTTGCATGTGTAATACAATTGCAACACCACTTTCTGTGTTCTTTGGCACTTGTGAATTGGTGGTATTATAAACAAGATATTATTTATGGTCACTGTTGGGTATGAATGCAGCCTGTTAAAATTCCATGGGTGGAGAGGCTGGAAAAAAATCCCAGACAGAAAAACTGGAGATAAGATAACGAAAGCTCTTTTGACCATTTATTTTTGTTTTGATCTTTGCTGCAATAGCTGCATTTTGATTTGTAGCCACCAGTAAAAAAAAAATGAACTTTCCATTTACCTCAAAACTGCTAAATAATTCTTCATCAGAGGGTAAAATTTCAAAACAGACAAGCAGAGTATACAGGAAGTTTGATTTTCTTCCTGTATATTGGTTCTTTAATTCTGTGGAGAAGGTTTTCAAGCAGCTCGTCACCTTCAATGAAACCTGTATCGCTTTTTGCTGCTAAGTTTTCTTCAGGTATTGCCAGGTTTGCTTCATTCTCTGTATAAAAACAGCTCATTTATGCTGTGCTTTATTTTAGATAGAATTCAGTAAAAATACAAGAAACTCTGAAATTGTCTGAAACTGTCTGAGGCTGCTCCTGGAGTTACAGTCCCTCGTTGTGTTTGGGCCCAGCATTTGTTGGGCTGATAAAGAGTTGGGAAATCAAATGATACAAAACATCAGAGACTCCTGAATTTTCTTGTGCAAGCACTCGGTATCCCAGGTTCTGAATCCGGATTATTTTTCTCCTGTAGAAATGGTCATTTTAGGTACTGTGGGATCATTCTTGTGCAGACTGAAGCATCCCAGCAGAGGGAAGACTTAAGTGTAGGAAAAGCTACTGAATGGGTATTTTCTGACCCTCTTTAGGTGCCCCCTGTCTGTCCAGGCCTCCAGTGCTGCTTGAGCACATGCAGAATAATTCCATGTATCTTCTGCTTTCCTGAGCTCCCAGGATTTCTCACATGTGCTGCTTCCTCATACAATTCCCCTCAGAAGAAAGCAGTGGATGAAGTAGCCTTTCAGCCTTTTTGAATGCTTAGGAAAAGGAATCTGTAGTCTATATAATTTACATCCATAAATTACCAGTTAAATATCATTTATACTTCACATCTTTTGATGTTTCTCAGTCTTTTTACAAACATCCTGGGACTTGGAGCACAGGAATATCCCTATTCCCATACGATTGCACTCTGCTTTTTGTAACCTGAAGTGAAACATTTGAAATAAACACAGCAGGACTTTGCTAAATGCTTCCTGTTTTGCTGGGCTGTGGAGTCACGTCTGGAATACCCAGCAAGCTCCAAGGACTTACGGAATCTTCGTAAACAAATTATTTCATCTGTCCACAGCAACAGGGGTTTGTTTGTATGAAAAATCTCCTTTTAGCAAGGTAGTTGTTACTTTCTTCCCTCTGTCTTGCTCTTTGCCTGCAGAATATTACCCAAACTGTGAAGTAGTGTTCATGGGGATGGCAAACATCCATTCCATCCGCAAGAGCTTCCAGTCGCTGCGTCTGCTCTGCACGCAAATGCCAGATCCAGGAAAGTAAGTGGAAGTTTGGGGCTTTGGGCCTTTGGTTCCATGTTTCTGCAGCCACATTCTTCTGCTGCTGGTTTGTAAATTGAAATTCAGTGGATTTTCCCTTGGTAATAATGCTTAAGCTACGTTTTTTCCATTTTCATGCAAGTCATTCGTTTATTCTGATTGAAGTGAACCTAGAAAATTAGTTTTGAAATTACAGTGTAACCTTGAGTATTGATACCAGAATGTTGCTTCTTCTGGTGGGCTTCTGAGCACTTAGGCTGATCTGCTATTCCCAGCTCTTTAATCCTCAGTGTTGGCTTCAATCCTCAGTGTTGGCTCTCATTTGGTAAATTCTGGTGGTGTTCCATGTACTTCACTCCTTTATAATGTCATTTCAGGATATTTCATAATATTTCATAACCCTCCAGTGCTCTGGGGTAACTCCCCTGTAACAGCCCATCATCTTGGGAGCTTCTGAGCTTGGGTCCTCACTCTAGTTACCCCAGTCCTGTTTTCCCTCCCACTTCCTTGTTTGGAATTTGCTGCTAAAGCCTTCCATGGTTTCAAAGTAGATCCAAACCTTCAGCTCATCCCAGAGAATGGCAGTTCCTTGGCTTGTGTACGTGGCTTTGCTGCTTCCACCTCTGGGAAAGCACTAACAAGCCACAAATGAAAAATACTCCAGAGTGGCACTCGCAGCTTATTAAAACAGGAGCTTTGCCATGACAAACTCAGACATCCAAACCTGAAAGCATTTTAAAAGAGCAAAAACTGTCTTGCCTGGTTTCCCTCTAGTTGGCTGTCAGCTCTGGAGAGCACCAAGTGGCTGCAGCACCTGTCAGTGCTCCTGAAATCCGCGCTGCTCGTGGTGCACGCCGTGGACCGGGACCAGCGGCCGGTGCTGGTTCACTGCTCCGACGGCTGGGACCGCACTCCCCAGATCGTAGCCCTGGCCAAGCTCCTGCTGGACCCCTACTACAGGACCACGGAGGTGGGTGAAGCAGCTGGGAGGGGTTGGGGTCTTTGGAGGGAGCCTGTCTGTGAATTATTTCAGGTTTCTCTACTGGCAAAGGCACTGAAGCTGGCAGGAGTTTATCACCTGCAGTCTGCAGTTACACACAGGTGTAGGTACCTCGGTAACTCAGGAGTAGCTCACATTCCCTCTGCTCTAACTGCACAGTCATGGTCTGTGCTTCCCCATATTAAGTTTAGGAATATGGAGTACAAAGTGTTGTAATTGCAGCTTCTGCTGCACCCCTGCAGGTTCTCAGCCTTCCTCTTTGCTGGATTTCCCGACTACGTGGTTTTCCAGTTTCACATTTTCGTTGCCCCCTGTCAGTTATATTTCTCCTGATTTTCTCCCCTTCCATCACTTTCCAGCACTGTGGGATTTGTGCTGGCTGGGTTCCACCTGCCAGCCCACGGGCAAGATGCCTTTGTTGTCCAGAACAGAACTCTGTGTCTGAACACTGCTGTGAGCTGCTGCTTTAAGCCTCACACACACAAGGACCAGAAGCTGGAACTGCCTTTTGGATGGAAGTGTGAAAACTTCCTGGATCCTTTTCCACATGGATTCTAGAAGCTGGCATCCATCAGGCAAAACGTGCTGCTCTGGCCTGGGCACAGGATCTGCTCCTGGTCCTCCAAAGGGTGCTGTCCTTCCTGCCTGGGGAGCAGAGCTGTGCTGTGCACACCCTGGGCCTTCTCTGTCACCCAGAGCAAACCATAAACTGTAGCTGTCTGTAGCAGGATAAGAAACATTGAGGAAAATGAGTTTTCAGCACTGTCAGATTTAAAGCTTGTCAGCTGCCAGCCATTATTTTGGCTCTAATCACAGCCATTATTTTGGCTCTAATCACAGCCTTTGACTCAATAAACATTCTCTACAATTTTTCTTTCCACTAAGAAGCAAAACCTTCCTGCCCTGTGATGGATTTCAGGTCCTGTGAGACAAGGTGTGACATTCAGCTGCTCACTCAGGCACTGTTTGGGAATGTTCTTTGCCCTTTTCATGAAAAATCGTTCAAGTGAACCTTTAATCAACCTTGTGACTGGTGTATGCACAGACAAGCACCTGCTCTCCCTGAGCTTGGATGTCCTGTTGTGGATGGCTGGTTTTCTTTCCTGACAGGTGGATCTGACCATCATTTTCAAGGAGAGTTTTCATATGACTTGTCCAGATATTGGACACCATGATCCAGAAGCTTTGGCAAGACGAAGTTCCTGCTTGTCACTGCCTGGATGAGATAGGGCTCGTATCAGGATCCTCCCTGCCAGTCACTGAAGACTTAACCTGCCTTATTCCCTTTCCTGTTCATGTAGTTTGGGAATCCTTATCTGTCCTAATTTCATTGCAGAGCACACAGGCATTAGGGAAGGCAGTAAAGAGAAGTAATGAGTCCAGTGCTGAGGGGAAATAGGAGAGAGGACACAGCCATTCCCACAAGTCTCAGACCATATCAGGAAACTGAACCAAAGAAAAATAGGAATTCTTCATCTGTCCTCTCCTTCCTGCAGGGTTTCCAGGTGCTAGTGGAGACAGAGTGGCTGGATTTTGGCCACAAGTTTGCAGATCGCTGCGGCCACGGCGAGAATTCGGACGACCTCAATGAGCGCTGCCCAGTGTTTCTGCAGTGGCTGGACTGTGTCCACCAGCTCCAGAGGCAGTTCCCCTGCTCCTTCGAGTTTAACGAAGCATTCCTTGTGAGTTGAGAGATTGCTGCTTTATAGACTGCTGCTAAACACTGCTGGAGAGCCTGGGGGGGGGTGGATTTTCCCACCTTTCTGTGACATTATGTGTCCAAGCCCAGGTTGGATGGGGGTTGGAACAACCTGGGATAGTGGAGGGTGTCCCTGGCCAAGGCAGGGGGTGGAACTGGATGGGCGTTAAAGTCCCTTCCCACCCAAACCATTCCATTATTTTATACATGTATGTATATGTATATGAATATGTTCTATATATGCTCAGCTGATGAAGGGAACAGGAAAGCTGCCAGGATGCAGTGGACAGAAACACTTATGTAGCCCACAGGGTCTGTTCACTCTTAAAAGCAGGACCCTCAAAGACTTCTTTTAGACTTTAAATAAATAAATTTTATTAATTGAATAGTCTCACCTACGAGGTGTAAAACATCCACACAACCTGAAGAAAATCCTTCCTACTGCCAATGCGAACTCCCCCTGCTTTGATCTTGTTTTGACTTGAATACTCCTCCTCTAAAAACAACCTGCTCCGTTCACTTTTATTCGGTTTCTTTGCTGAAAATGTGTAGGATATGGGAGCTGTGCTTACCTTCTTTGGAAGCAGACAGCATTCGTGTTAGGAATTCACCCAGGATGGTCCAAGTCAGTTCTCAGGTCTCTGGGGAAGTGGCAGTCATGGACTGCAGGACCAGTAATCTGACGAGTAGAAGTTTTTATGAAGTGTCTGATCCACTAAGAGATTTAAGGCACATTCCTGTGATTGTGGCTGACTGGAATTACCACTTGCCAGCTCAGCCATGTAACTGACTCCGTGTACAGTCCCCCAGTAGCTCAGCTGTGAAACAAGATACAACAGGTAGTGACTGGCTTCACAGCACACTGCTAATCTCCACAGGCTGGGAGAGAACATACCCGTGCTGTGCTGGCCTTTGTAGAGTGAACCCCTAATTTATTACAGTATTGAACTACTTGTCTTCATTTAAACATCTGAATAATCCCAAGGAAGTCATTGATATGCCTAAAGTTAAGCTGGCATTTGTTAGGCTGGGCCCACAGCATGGAGTGATTAATGAGCAGCATTTCTGTGCTGCATGAATGTTTTGTAGCAGAGGAATCATGATCCTGCTTTGCCTAGCCTGCAGGGCAATGAGTTTATATCAACATGACTTGATTAGGAACAAATATTTTGTCTTTCTATGTTACATTTTTTCCTGCATTTCTTCAGCTGGGATTTTAAAAGATTCCTCTGCCCTTGCATTCCTTTGCAATTGGTTTGTGAGGAAGTATGCAAAAAACGCTGTGGATTGGTGTGGCAGCCCTGGGGAGGGGTTTGGCCCTGGGCAGGGAGGGTGAGGCTTATCCCTTGTGCCAGCTGACATGGTTTGTGTGTGTGTGTGTGTGGCTCTGTGCAGGTGAAGTTGGTGCAGCACACCTACTCCTGCCTCTTTGGAACATTCCTGTGCAACAATGCGAAAGAGAGAGGAGAGAAACACACTCAGGAACGGACCTGCTCCGTCTGGTCTTTGCTGCGGGCAGCAAACAAAGCCTTCAAAAACCTGCTCTACTCCTCCCAATCGGAATCTGTATGTATCCCACTCCCCTCCTGTGGGAGGGCCCTGGGGGCTCCCCCAAACAGCATCCCCCAAAAGGGGGATCCTCTGAGAAACACCGCAGCAGTGGGACACGGTGACCTGGGGTTCAGCCACAGCTGAGGTGGTGGCTGCCCCTGGATCCCTGGCAGTGTCCAAGGACAGGTTGGATGGGGCTGGAAGCAGCCTGGGATAGTGGGAGATGTCCTTGCCCATGGCAGGGGGTGGGACTGGATGGGTTTTAAGGTCCCTTCCAGCCCAAACCCTTGTGTGGTTCTCTGAACTGTCACCGTGCACAGAGAGGTGATTCCAGACCAGCTCAGCTCTCCCTGACATTCACCTTAAAACACCCAGCTCAGGCTGATGTTTGAAGTCTTGGGTTAGTTTTGCTGATATTTGAGGAATGTCAAATGCCACTTCAGAAATTTCTCTGTGCTGGAAATGTGCTTTCTGTGACTAAATATTTTATTTTTTTGTAACAGAAAACATTTCAGTGTTTGATAAATAGACCTCTCTAGAGAACTAAGCTGTGTCAAAGTAGTGACACAAAATTGCCTGCAAACCTAGACACTGTGTCTGAATTCATCTTAAATCTAAACAGAAAAAGTGGCTCAGATTATTTAGTGTGTCTTTGTTTCTCTTGATACCTTCAGGTTTTCAGTTTGGCTCCTCCATGGTAGGAGCTCACTGAAGGTTCTGGGAAGGGGCTCAGTTGTGTGTTTGATACCAGGTCACGTGAGGGATTCAGGGGTGCAGAGCATGGGCAAGAGAGCAAACACCGAATGACATCATGGTTAGGACTGCAAGGACTTGTATAAATATTTAAACCCTTTTTATTTATGGAAGTATCAGATGTCATAAACTGCACTGAGAGGACTGTGCAGTGGGTTTGCATATGACAGATGTGTCCTTCAGTTGTTTCTTAGAGCAAAATTAAACCCTGGCTAAGTAGGAAGGAGTTTTATACCCACAGTGGTTGTAAAAAGATGGATTTTCTACTCCCCTGAGCCCTTCTTGACTGTGTGTGCCCTGGCTCTGGGCTGTCACTGCAGCGAGCCCTTGGAGCCTTCCCACCTGACACTCGTGGGGTCAGTGCGTGGGGCAGAGGAGACACAGCCTGGGGGGATCTTAAAGCTGTGGATGCATCTAAATTTCCCTGGAAATGCCAGGAGGAGCATAGAGAGGGCTCTCACAGTGGCTGTGTGGATAGGTCTGTCCTTGGGCTGCCCTTCTGTGCTCTATCCCACTTGGCCCCTGTTCTCAGGAAATGCTCACAAGGACACTCCTTCTGCATGTGGGAGTTTGGGTCATATCCTGTCTTGGGTTCATCTTCTCGTGGTTTTACTTCAGGCTTTAAAAGGTGCCTCTGATGCAGCCACATCTCTTACACAGCCGGAGTTGTTTAAGAGCAGCAGCCACCCCTCAGCCCTTGCCTTGCTCAGTGCCAGGGAAGCAGAGTGTTCAGAGAATCACAGAATATCCTCGTTTAGGAAGAGACCCACCAGGATCATCCAGTCCAGCCCCTGGCCCCTCACGAGACACCCCAAAATCCCACCCTGTGCCTGGGAGCGGTGTCCGAACACTCCTGGAGCTCTGGCAGCCTTGGGGCCGTGCCCATTCCCTGGGGAGCCTGGGCAGTGCCTGTCTGGAGCAGACTGTTCCTCTGCCATTGCCTGCTTTTCCATGGGAAAGTTGCTTGGAAAAGAGTGGAATTGCTAGAGCGAGCCCAGGTGTTTTTAAAGTGAAACAGAAAGCACATTCCACGATCGAAGAATCCCTTTTAAAGAGCAAGCTGTCTCTTCAAAGAACTTCTGCATGTACTGAGTATGTACCCATGAGTGCCTCCACTGGAGCTGGGGTGGGCTGTGGTGGATTGGGGTCCGTGGAATGAGTTCAGCTCCCTCTGGCACAGTGTAACACAACACACAGGGGAACCTCAGCACTCACAACGAGCCACTGAATTCCATGAGTTGTGAAGGTGTAGATTCACGGAGAGCTCCCTGCAGGAGTTCATTCAGGAGGAACTGAAGGCCAGCATTGTTCTGCCTCTGACAGAAAAGGTCATTCTAGCTCCAAGTGTGGCTGATGAAACGCTGTCACCACGCTGTCACCGGCCCTTGGTGTTGGCTGGACACGTCCCAGCTGAGACCTGCCCAGTGAACTGCCACCCTCAAAGGTGAACCTGTGCTGGGAGCCAGCAGCTGACCCTTCCCGTGTTCCCCCTGCCAGGTGCTGTATCCCGTGTGCCATGTGCGGAACTTGATGCTCTGGAGTGCTGTTTACCTGCCCTGCTCCTCCCCCTCCACGCCCGCCGACGACACCTGTGCCCCGTACCCTGTGCCAGGCTCTAGCCCCGAAGAGCAGCCTCTGGGCAGGTGAGCCTAGAGCCCAGAAATCCCGTCCTGTAAAGTAAGATCAACAGAGAATATTTGGGGATATGAAAGGAGAGTGTTTGGGTGGGAGGGCAGGATTTCTCCCGGGTGTATTGGTGGGACTGTGGGACCGAGCTGCCCAAGCGCAGCCTGTCCATGGGGTGGGTTTGGAAGCTGTCGCCTTTCAGGGATGACAGCGTGGCAGAGAGAATCTGGGCAAATAGAATTAAACTCTGGGTCACATAGCCACAGAGCATTCCTTCTATCCTTGTGGGATATAAGCTTTCATTGGTTATCTTGAATTTGAGTTCTTTTTCAATGTTGCATAACCATTTCTTTGCTTTTTGGACAGTTTTGACAATTTTGACAATTTTTGCTTTTGACTCTGAGCACACGTTAATTAGGAGGTGTGACCAGGCTGTAAGCATTGGGGCTTGCTGGTAAAGGGATTAATCTGGGAATGTTTGAAGTCTGGTTGAACATATTTTCCTGATGGCAGACAAAGGAAGTACTGAAGCAGCTCTGCACTACAGATGGTCAGAACGTGCTCCTGGATAATACTTCCTACAAGTCCATTAGCTGGCAGATTGTTACTGTCTTAATTGGGGGGCTGGTTTTAAACCACAGTAGCTCAATGTTTATAAAAACATCCTCTGACTGGGGAGTGGGATTGTTTGTCCCTCTGCAGGTTACCAAAGACGAGATCCTTCGACAATCTGACGACAGCCTGTGACAGCAGCGTGCCTACAACCAACCGCCGGAGCAGCGACCCCAGCCTCAACGAGAAGTGGCAGGAGCACCGCCGCTCCCTGGAGCTCAGCAGCCTGGGCCCCCCTGGGGACGACCCCTTCGAGGGGGACGGGCTGGGCAGGCAGGGCAGGGCCCCCGTAGGGGCAGAGCTCTCTGTGGCAGCCGGGGTGGCAGAGGGACAGATGGAGAACATTCTGCAGGAGGCCACTAAAGATGATGTTGGGCTGGAGGAGCACTTGAGGGGTGGCCTGGAGGCAGCAGGGAAAGGGGATGAGGTTGGCCTGGATAAGGAGAAGAGAGCTGACAATCTGTGTGGGGAAAAGGCCGAGGCAGATACAGGTATCGTACTGAACAATCCCACCTCACACCTGGCCTCGCACGGTGCTTCGGAGCTCAAAGGACAACAGGACGAGCACAGCAACCCCGGCAGCGCTCTCCAGAAGGCACCTCAGGGGGGAGGAGTGCAGGCTGTTCCTTCCGAGGGCTCTGGAAACAGAGATGCTCCAAACAACACGGAGGAAGAAGGCGTTGGGAAGGGCGAAGGAGAAGCGGAGAGCCCGTACGGCACAGCCCAGGCCGGCCTGGCCTTCCCTCTGACAGCCCTGCCGGAGGCAAGGACATCCAACATCGAGAGCTCCACGGAAACCTTAACGGAGACGGAAGCAAAGCCCGAGCTCCCGCCCAGGGCTCCGTGCCACAGACCTCACCCCTTCGACAACAGCGCCGACGAGCTGCCCCGACCTCTGGAGAACCGGCCAGAGGGAGAGTGCATGATAGAGCTCCAAAAACTGGGATCAAGAGTGCATAGGACTCCTGGTAGCAGCACCACACACCTCCCGATGCCTTCCCCTTGTGCCTTGCCTCTAGCAGACCGCAAAGATGAGGTGGTGTGTAACGGGGAGCCGGAGCCTGAGAACAAACTGGCGGAGAAACCCGCGGGATTCACGGCCCCCAAATTCCCCGCCACCAACGGACACTGCGTCAACGGCGAGGACGGGCGCATCAAGGCCTCGCTGAGCCGGCAGGTGTCCGCGGCCAGCTGCAGCTCTGCCCAGCTCCACCTGAGGAACTTGCACCAGAAATGGATGTTGAGCCAGCTCGGGAAGCAGCCGGCCGGCAGCCCCGACCAGCCGGCCCGCAGCCACCTGGACGACGACGGGATGCCCGTCTACAGCGACGTCATCCAGCAGCGCCTGCGCCAGATCGAGACGGGCCATCAGCAGGAGGTGGAGACCCTCAAGAAGCAGGTGCAGGAGCTGAAGAGCCGCCTGGAGAGCCAGCTCCTCAACAGCTCCCTGCGGCTCAACGGCGACTACGGAGACGAAGTGGTGAGTGAGCGTCACTGGGCCGAGCTGAGCTCACCGTGCCCTCTGCTCCTGGCTCACGGCTCAGGACATAACTTCTGGGCTCTTACAGACCTCTCCAGGTCATCCTGAAGAGGGCAAACGCTGCCTGAGTACCTGATACTGGCAGATATTGATGATTGATGCTGTCACCGAACTTCAGTTTGAGCAGAAAGGTTTATTTCGAGATGGGTGTTGCACAGCAGCTCACACTCCCCTGGCCATACCTAAACACCTTCCCTGGCCTCAGTAAAACCAACCAAACCCCTGGTTTCCCAAACCTCAATAAAACCAACCAAACCCCTGGTTTCCCAAACCTCAATAAAACCAACCAAACCCCTGGTTTCAAAAACCTCAATAAAACCAACCAAGCCCCTGGTTTACTGCTGTCTTCATGTAGGGCAAAGATATTTTCCTGTGCCGTTTTTGGGACAGCAGCATAGGATGATCCCTTAGTTCTCTGGAGGTTCCAGCTGCAGTGGCAGCTCTGGGAGCTCAAACCCGTCAGGGTCACACCATCACTTTCAGGTGCTCCAGGCTCAATGTCTGGAATAAATTTCTGGAATTCTAAATTAACTGGAACAAATTACCTGAGCTTTTGTGGCAGCTGTATTTCAACAAGGGCTTTTGTCTCAACGAACTAAGAATTTTAAGGGAGCTTTTAAACCATTTGTGCTTTTATTTGGAAGTGTTTAAAGTTGTAGAGACTTTTGTAGAGAATTGTGCTTTCCTGTGGGTTTGAGCCCTTGCCTGTAATTCCTGAGGCTGTTGCAACACCCGTCAGAAATTTCCTTTTCCTCTGTGGTTTATATGCCTGCAAAATTGAAAAAAAATATATTTATAGGAGGTTCCCAACTTCTGTATGTTGAATTCACTGTTTAGAAGTGGCAGAGGTGCTGGATAGTCCCAGGTACGTTTGTTGTGGAAAGTCCTTGGAGCTTTCTTGGCTCTTCCCATTGGAGATGCAGCACAAGGTGCTCATTGGGCTCAGTGTCACTGCTAAAAGCTTGAATTCCTTGGAGAAATTGGGTGCTGTGGCTTAATGGATTCTGCTCCCATTTTTTTAACGGCCTTCAGAAGCTGCAGTGTAGGGCTGGCAGTGCCTCCAGAAAATTCCCTGTTTTTAAGGACCTGGTCTCTACCTTCTGTTTGTGCCTCAGCTTGGGAGTTGCAGGTTTTCGTCTGGAGCTCCAGTATTGCCATTCCTCAGGCACAAAAATACATGAACTCAAGATTCCTTGCTATTTTGATATATTTTAAGGGCTGGCTGAGTTTTGAGCGAGTTAAAATCCACCTCTACCTGGATAGGCTATATTAAGGAAGCATTATTCCCAAAACCTCTATATAGAATATACATGGCTCAAATTCTGACTTTCCCATATGCAATTTGGCTTGTATTTTCCCAAAGCTTTGCCAACAAAAGGATATCTGTATTACTAATTATAGTTTTGAAAGTGAAACACCCTTGGAAAGGAATCAGGACCCTGGAATTGGAACCACAGGGAGCAGGTTTTGGTTAATCACCCAAAACCTTCCCAGAACTTTGCAGCAGAAACTGGATTCTAAATCCACTCTGCCTCACATCATCCCATCACCAGAGGGTCCAGACCTGCCCTGTTGGGGTTTCTGGGTTTTATTTGTGTGGAACAGGGATCTGGGGGGTTCCGTTCAGCTGTGTTTGTTTGCCAACAGACGTCTATTCCCGACTCGGAAAGCAATCTGGATCAGAACTGCTTGTCTCGCTGCAGCACAGAGATTTTCTCTGAAGCCAGCTGGGAACAGGTGGATAAACAGGATACAGAGGTACAGACTAAATCCCTGTAAATTGCTCACTCTGAGATAATCCTAATTCAAATTATCCTCCGGCCTTTGGTCGTGCGCCACTTCTTGGGAACTCTTTTCCTTGTGTTCCGCCGGTCTGACACCTGACATACCAGTACCTGTGCCTATGAGCCCTCTGCTGCACAACCTCTGGGAGCTGGGGAGGGGGCTCGGGGCAGGAGCGTTGCCGCCGCGCCGTCCCTGACGCCGCTGGCCGTCCCCACAGGTGACGCGGTGGCTCCCGGATCACCTGGCCGCGCACTGCTACGGCTGCGACAGCGCCTTCTGGCTCGCCAGTCGGAAACACCACTGCAGGTAACTGGGAGGGGGGCTGGGACGCTGCTCCCCTTCCCTGCACACCGCCCAGGGCTTTCCTGGGGCACGGCTCCTGCCTCGGGGCTGGGTGTTGGAGCAGGGATGCGCTGCCCAGGGAACGGAACGGTTCCTGCTGCTCAGTTCAGTTCGTGCAGGGAGAGGTTTAAAAGCCACGTTCGGTGTCTGCTCCACTCCAGCCAAAACAGATCCCACCTTTCTTTCCTCAGCCTGGATTTGGAGGCAGTTTAGATGTATCCAAAATAGAGCTTTGTCCTGTGGGCATTCAGAAATTCAATATATGAGTTACATGAAATACAGGAATAGCATCTTCTTCCCACTGCTGGTTGTGAACCTGCTCCTTTCCTTCTCTAACCTTTCTCCCCTTTTCATTAACTTGCTCCTACAGAATCTGAACAGAACACCTGTGTGAGATCAAGGTTTTCTGCATTATTCTTTGCCAGACCTGTTGCCACAGAGGCTGCAGCAGCTCAGGCAGCAGCAGGGGCTTGATGAAGAGCAGGAGGCAGAGACCACTTGGCTCAATACGCTTGAGTTAAAGCCAGAGAATCTCCAGTTTCCAGTTCTGTTTCAAATAAATTCCTATTCCTGGTTTCTGAACATGCAAAAACTATTACAGGAGCCATCATTTAAATAAATCTCAGTTACCACATTTTGATGCTCTGCTGCTTTTTGAAGTTGCAAAGAGTTATGAACATCATTTTGGGTTTGTGTCTGGTTTATGTTTTGCTCCATTTAGTCTCATAAAGTTGACCAAACCCAGGGAAGAAGGAAGAGAATTTGAATTTCTTTTTTTTGACCATGCCCACTGTGTTTGTGCAAATTTGTATCCCTAGGGCTGGGCTTGGGACAGCTCCCAGAGCCTGGATACACACAGATCACCCCCAGCCCCACGAGGAGTTAAACTGGGCAGGTTTTCAGGTCTGGCTCAAATCAGAGCTTCCTTCAGCTTCCACGTGTGCAGTGACCCAGCTGTTGGTGAGACCAACACCAAGAGTATCTCCATAGTAAACATTCACACCCCTCCCCTGGGAGTGGGAATGAGTTGAACCCCTCAGTGTAAGGCCTTGAGCAGGGTAAAACCTTCCAGCTTCCTCGGTTGCCAGTATTTGCTCCCTCTGCCTGTTCCCTGAGCTCTCTCTCCCTCCCTGCAGGGACACTGACCGAGTTGATCAGCTCTGGTGAGCATTTCCAGCAGCCTCTGTCCGTTGTCCGTCTGCCTTTCCTGGGTGACTTCTCCCAACTAACTCAGCTCTTCTCCCTCTTTGTTTCTCACTTGCCTGGAAATCACCAGAACTAAGCTGGGGATGGCCAGCACGAGCTGTTGGGGGTTGGATCTGTGTGAACAGGCCTCTGTCCTCACAGAAAGGCTTTCAGGACTTGGCTTTTGGGAGCTTAACTGGGATGTGGCTCAGACTAACACCCACTGTCAGTCCATGTGTGTACTGCTCACTGACAGGAGACTGTCCTGCAAGTTTTATGCATTTATTTTTGACCATTTCTCTTTTTTTCCCTGTATTTTTGGGAGAGGGCCTCGTGTTATGAAACAATTCCAGTATTGCTGTGCAGGGTGTTGGCAAAAACCTGTTTTAGAAGGACTGAAAATCCCGTGGCTGGAACAGGTGCCACAGAGCTGGTGGAGGGTCAGGATCACTGAAACTGGATGAACATCTGAGATTTGGGATGAGGAGGAGGCATGGGGAACGTGACTTTCAGCCCCTCTTCCTCAAATGAGCAACATCCCTTTTCCAGCCTGTTTTTTAATGTCTCTTTTTGATCTCTGAAGCAAAGCAGGGACCACCAGGGTAGAAGGATGAGGTGTCCAGAGCTTTCCAAAGCAGGCTCAGAGCGCCATTATCTAGGATAAAACAACAAAAACCCCGAGCATACGTTAGGAATGGTGAGCTCCAGCAAAGGGATCCTTGTTTTAATCCCTCTGGTTGGTTTTCCCCTCATCCATCAGTGAGCTGCTCTGGGATAATCATTCCTTGAGCAGCGAGATGGGGCTGTGGGAGCTGTGTGGCACCTCCCAGGGCTGTTCCCACTCCTGCAGGTGGTTCTGACAGGGATTTCCAGCAGGGCCCTCCAGTCTCCAGAACCTCTGCAGACGGGCTGATCCCTGTCAGCCTTCCCGTGCCGGGGTTCCGGCTCCGAGGCCTGGAGCCGCAGCGTGGAACTGAGGAAATGAGCCCACTGAAGTGGGAAATGGGATTTCTCTGCTGCCTCTCTCTCCATCAGTGACCAGCAGCTGGAAATCTCCTTTCTTGGCAAGGAAGGATTAATCAGAGCTGCTGGGTGTCAGCAGAATTCCCCGGCAGTCTCTTGGCAGCAGCAAATCTCCAGTGCAGAACAACGATGGCACCAAATCCTGATGCCGAAGAGTTAATGGACATGGAAAAACCCAGGTCCCTGGAGTGCTGCTCCCAGCTCCTTGTAGGAATTGATGAGTTTGGAGGACAGGGCTCACAGGTTTTGAGGGGGCTGCAGAAGGTAATTAATGATTCTGAGCTGTAACGAGGTGCATGTGCCGGTGCGGCTCTGCCAGTGCCGGGAGTGCTGCGAGTGCCCACCTGTGCATGGAACAGCTGCCTGCCCACCCCGGCCTTTGCATGGTCCTCCTTGGCTCAGTTTCCTGGATGCAGGAGTGTGGCACTGCTGGAGTGGCTGTGGGGGCTGTGGGAGGATGGCAGCGACCGAGGGCTTTGATATCTCTGTGTTTAAACTTCTCCAGCTCTGAGCAGAGCCTGGGAGCAGAGTCCAGCCTGCTCCCAGCACTGCCCCATCCATCCTGTGACCCAGGGCTGGATCAGCTGCGTGAGGGCCAGAGCCTCCCATTCCCAGTGTTCCCCACATTCCCCACATCCTCGCTCAGGAAAGGCCCGTGGTGGCTCTGCTTCAGCCCATCAGTCCCGTGCCCCAGGGTGGCATTGGCACCATGCTGGAGCTCCTCTGCAGCACATCCAGCCTGAGAGTGTCTGAGGCCAGGCTGGATGGGGCTTGGAGCAATCTGGAGTAGTGGAAGGTGTCCCTGCCCATGGCAGGGGTGGCACTGGATGGGCTTTGAGGTCCCTTCCCACCTAAACCATTCCTTGGTGAATGGCAGAGAGCTCACTGTGTGACAGAGGGCACGGCCTGTCCAGCCTGGCTCAGGGCAGTGCAGAACAGAGGCATTCAGTGACCTGCAATTCCGCACTGTCCCTGGCTCCATGCTCTTTCCTTGTGTCCATTCCCTGGATCTCTGCTCTATCCACTGGAGCTGTCCCTGCCCATGCCCTCGTCCATAGGGAGATACCAGCATCTCCCCCATCCCAGCTCTGGGAATAGCTCATTTTACAGCTTAGGTGACTTTGTCAAACTCTTAATCTTTTCTTTTCCATTTCTCCTCTGTTCCTGATGCAAGGAATTGTGGCAACGTGTTCTGCTCCAGTTGCTGTAACCAGAAGGTGCCCGTTCCCAGCCAGCAGCTCTTCGAGCCCAGCAGAGTCTGCAAATCCTGCTACAGCAGCCTCCACCCCGGCAGCTCCAGCCTGGACCTCGAACTGGACAAGCCCATCACTGCCACATCCAACTGAATTCCTGGCCTGGGAGCGGCGGGGGAGCAGCCGAGCCGACCCTTCCCCACGGACACGCGGGTTCCCGGGGGGCCGAGGCTGGGAGACTGCGCTTGGAGCTCGGGGCGGGACAGACCTCGAGGATGTGCCGCTGGATCGTGGGATTCTCCTTGTCCGGCTCTTCCCCCTTTCCTGCCTGTCCTGTCTGTGTGTCCGTGTCCCCGCGCGTGCGTGTGTGTGTATATAATAATATATCTGTTTGTTTGCGGGAGGGGCGTGGAGGTGGGGAGGGAGCTGGTGCCAGCACCAGGATCCCCGTGGGTATTTATCTGTCCCGCTGCGGAACTGCTGCAGGCCGAGGATTTGGGGGAGCAGGGAGCAGAGGGAGCCGGGCCGGCCGGAGCACAGAGCCTGAGTAGCTGCAGCCTCCAGTGCTTTCAATCACTCCTGTTATTCCAAACCTAAAACTGCTGTTTGGGAACCTGTTGCTGCTAGAAGAGGTGGGAATCTCCTTCCCCAGAGACCCGTTCCCTCTCTGTTCTCACAGTGGGCCCGAAGGTGTCTCAGTCAGGTTCCTGTGCTGGCGGCTCTGTACCTGCACACACAATCCGTGAGGTCTGAGCCCTCGGAGCTGGAATGCTGGCTCAGGAATGCACGTGCTGTTGGTGAGAGCCGAGCCAGGCGTCACACTGGGCCTTGCCAGGGGTCTGTCCATGCAATTCCTGATTCAATCCAGCTAGGACAGGAGCAGACCTTTGCCTTGTCCTTGCCCCATCCGGGTGAGATTCCCTCTGGGAGCAGAGCGTTGCCATGGTCAGGTCCTGGCTGGTCACTCGCACTTTACTGGACGATCCAAACCGACGGAAGGCGGCCGGGACCCGCCGGTGTGGCCGGGCTCGGCCCGTGCGGAGTGCACTGGTGCTGGGCACCCCCCGGGATGTTCCTCCTTTCCCAGGCTGTGCTCAGTGTACTCCAGATAGGAAAAAGCTGCCTGAGGAGCTTGAAACAATCCGAAATACATGATGGATTCCCCTTCCTCCTTCTGTCCCAATCAGAGTCACCTCATTGAAGGGTGAAACTCCCAAACATCTGTTTGTAACCGACTGGTAGGTGCTCATCCCATTCCCTTCCCAAAGATCCTGCTTAGTGCAATCCAGGAAGGAGGAAGAGTAGATCCTGCTCACTGTGCATTCCCTAGGCAAAATCCCAAATTCTCTATGGTATTCCCAAGAATCCTGCTGGAGTATTTGAGAATTCTGAATACAAGAGTTCAGAATCCAAGAAACCTTGGGAAAGGAGTGTTTCCCTTCCCTGGAATGTCACAATCACATCATCCAAAGGGAGGGTGACATGGAGAAACCGTCTGGCAGAGCTCAGTGGGTCTGAGGGGAAGCGCTGAGGGGGTTGGACTGTGCCCTCCCCACCCTGCCGGGCTCTGTGCGCTGGTGTGAATGTCCAGGAAGGAGGAGGCTGCGTCCTTGCGGGAAAGGGGTCTGGGAACGGACGGAGCATCTTGGGATCTCCCTGGCACAGGTTTAGAGAAAGAGAGGGGAAAGTGAGGGAAAAGTGAAGGATGGGGTTTCCAGCCGAGGCGTGTTTAGGATCTGTTCCTAACCCAGCAGTGGGGGCTGGAAGAGAGGCACAGACGTCGCTGTTCCTCAGGGGGCGGGACCAGGGAGCGTCCGGCTCTTCCCGGGGGTGGCGAGGGGGAGGTGGCAGGGCCGGGGCGGGGGGGACACCCCGACCTTGTGTGGCTTTGTGGTGCAGAATCAGCCGGAGCCTCCGCACGTGCCAAGAGGGTCTGCTCCGGGCCAGGGCTGGGATGTACAGTGTGAATAAAAGCTTGCAGCTCTTTAGGCTTTTTTGGATCGATGAAGCACTTTTTTTATTAATATTATTTTTCTTTGTATGTAAAGGAGGAAGCCGTCTCTCCGTAGCTGTGTACAGAAATAACCCTTCTCTCCGCAAGAGAGTAAAGTGCTCCTATATTTTTCATTTTTGTCAAAAGCGAGAAGTAAATACTTTAGAATTGTTAAATATATAAATAAAAGTGAATAAAGTTTAGACTTTTGCATGGGAGCATTTGCTAACACACTTTCTAATTTTTTATTTTCCCCCCTGTCCCTCAGAGGGGACGTGTTGGAGGCTCAGCAGGAACACTGAGGCCTTGGAAAAGAGGCTGCAGCCCTTGGCTTTCTGTTCCACACTGTGTCATTCCAAGGAACAACAAACTGTTGCTCCTAAACTTAGAAGAAAAAATTAAATCTTAGGTTTGGTTTTCCTGATGCAGAGTCTCCCGGGAAGGGGGAAGGACACAACGCGCACACCCTGCCAGGTTCTGTTGGCACAATCAGCGCTGTTTTCCAAGGATGGAGAAAAGTGCCAGCATCTCAGCTCCCTCCACACCGTGGTTTTCTTTTTCCCCTCATCCAACCACCATATGATGATGTTACCCAAATGTAGGAGCAGCCCAGATCTCCAGGGAATTCCCCCTGCTCTCGGTGGGGTTTGGCAGAGGAAGCTCCATTCCCACTTGGACCTGCCTTATCCCACTGCTGGGTGGTGGAGCTGTGGCTCTTGGGGAACAAACCAAACTCACTCAGGTTTAAGATCTTTTTTCCTGGGCGGTGGAAAACTCAACTGATGTTTGTCCTGTGCAAGGATTATTCCCAATTTCTGAGCAGTGCCTGCTCAATCTGGCTGCCCACAGTCCTGTCCCCTCAGCTCCCCCACCATCATTAATGTCTTCTCTTCCATATTTGAGGATTTGCCCTGAATTCTCGGGGGTCTGAGCAGCTGTGAGTGATGTGGGGCCCAACCTGTGTAATCACAAGACATTGAGCACAATCCCTCTGTGATTTGATGGTGTTCATTAAATCAAATCCAGCCAGGTTGGGGCAGAGCTGCTGGTGGAATCTGGAGTGGAAAAGAAGCAGGAATCACGTTTGGTGGTGTAAAGAACACACAAAGTGATTCAGTTGCCCCTCACAATGTGATTTCCTGGAGCTCCTCTCATACCCAAGTTTCTCCTGAGTGCTTTCTCAGGAGCTCATTACCCTGCAGACATTAGGAGCCGAGACAGAGCGCTGCTGGGATGTTCTTGATCCGGGAAATAGCGGGTATGGAGCTCTGCCCCTGGCACAGGGATCAGAGACATTCGGAACTTCCCATGGTGCAGAAGGGCTCCCGTCAGGGGCGGCAACTCTGCTAGAGGAGGACACGGCTGAAGGTGTCAAAGATCATTTCCCTGTGATCAGTTCTTCCTAAGGAGCCTCCTTCCCTCTTTTCTTTGTCCCAGCTCCCGGACGGGCCGTGAGCCTGTCAGGACAGCGGCGCTGCTGTCACCATAGGCGGCTTCAGTGCTGCCCCTGGGCTGTGGGACAGCCTCCTAAGGCAGAGGGGATTTTGGGATCTCACAAACAGCGTTAGGAATCACTGGGAACCGAGGGTCCCTCTCACGTGCAACAGCAACAGGGCCCCTCCTCCCTGACAGGGAAGGGGGCACTGGAGTCACTGCACAGGAGGGATGTCAGCCTGGGAGGGCTCAGTTCTCAGAGCTGGGCACAGGTGAGTGTGGTGGTGGCAGGTGTAGGGTGGGAACCAATGGCTCTGGTGGGGAGGGAAGGGGAAGGAGGCTTTTGGGAACTGCTCCAGTACCTGGGAAGGGCTGTAGGGGTGGGATGGAGCCTGCCCTGCGAGAGGTTTCGAGGTGTTGGGAGGCTGCAAAAGGCAATAACCACGTGCAGGAAGCCGAGCGGGTTCAGGAGCTATTGAACAGATGGGCCCTGGAATTACCCAGGACGAGGTTTGGAGTCAGCACTGAGCACAGGGCACTGCCAAGTGCAGGACTGGCCCGGGTGTTCCACATCCGAGCTGTCCATCTCTTCCCACAGTGCAGCTGCCAGAGCTCCCATTGTTGCATTTTGGGATTTCAGCTCACCGTTCTTTGACATTTCATAAATGCTGCTAAAGTTTGACTTTATTATTTAACAAATCTGGGTTTAAACTGATTTCCCACAGCTCTGTCACAAAATGGTTTTTAGACCTTGCAGTGGCAGCAGGTGATAGGTTTGATTGTCCTCTTTTTGGGTGGTTTTGTATTAAAATGACATCTGAAGTCTCACTTACTTGAAGCACATGAAACGTTTGAAGCCATGCAAAGCTCTGAGGGCAGAGCTGTTCAGCAGCACTGGAATTGTCAGACCCTCGTGTGTAACAGCCTTTATTCCACTGTAGCCTCAGAGTGAATATTTAGATCTTAATAAATTTGTCATTTTCCTACACAGTGATGAATTCATAGTACCTTGTTGTCTGTGTTGGTGTATCTGCAGAGCTCCCAGTCGGAGGGGCTTATTTTTAGGCAAATTATAGCTCATATATGAGGAAAAAGTAGACCTGGTGTTCAGAAATGTAAAGAGGGAAAGCCTGGATTGGCAGCAGTTGGAGCACAGAGAATCCCAGGGGTTGATCAGCTCTGCAAACACTTCCAGCACGAGGACTTTCCCTCCTGGGTCACATCCATCTCCTGCTGTTGGACCCACGGGCACATCTGGTGCTGGATGTTGCTGCCATCACCACTCCGAGCCACGCGTTGCTCCCTCACTTGCCTGTTCTCAGGTTCACAGGGCACAGCGGCTCCTGTGCAATGACACCCGGGAGGTCTTGGACACCAAACTGCAGGGACACAGTCCTGGTGCCAGGGCACAGGGAATGGCTTCCCACTGCCAGAGGGCAGGGCTGGATGGGATATTGGGAAGGAATTGTTCCCTGGGAGGGTGGGGAGGCCCTGGCACAGGGTGCCCAGAGCAGCTGTGGCTGCCCCTGGATCCCTGGCAGTGCCCAAGGCCAGGCTGGACGGGGCTTGGAGCAGCCTGGGCCAGTGGAAGGTGTCCCTGCCCATGGCAGGTGTGGCACCAGATGGGCTGTAAGGTCCCTTCCATGCCAACCCCTTCCATGACTCCGTGGTTCTGTGATGTAGGAGCTTTTTCAAACCCAAACACTCTTTATTCCCTGCAATGCACAGACAACAGAAATCCTCTGGCGCTGGTTCATGGCATTTGTGTGGTTTCAGGGAAGCTCTGCTTGGCTCAGCCTGTGATCCCTGTGCCAGGACACAGGGAGCCCATGGAGTCTCGGGATTGCTCCCCTCTGCTCCTCCCTGGAGCCACCGTTTGTGTCCTCCTGGCTCTGCCAGCTTTGAAACTCTGGACAACTCCAATTTCAGCAAACAGCTCCTTCCCCTTCTTCCCACCCAGTGTCTGGCTGCTGTAGCTTTTCTCAGCTATGAATTCCAGCTGTCTTTGGTCTATTAGTGCTTTTCTTCTGCTATTAGCAACTTCTTAATTAAAAACTTGTGGCCAGGAGGGCAATACCAAGCAGGTCGACTGATGGGCTGAGGGGGAGGAGAAGCACACAGCCAGTGCCTAGGTGGAGAATTACTGGATTTCAATCCAAAACTGATGTAGAATTTATGTCAGGATGGATTGCAGCATCATTAGGATATGTGCACAAGGAATTAATCAACTTTCTGGAGGCCAGAGAGAATAAAAATCCCTTTTTTCTTCAGAACGCAGCAGTTCCTGAGGAGGTAAATGTTCATTGCCATGGTGGGTGTAAAGGGCTGCCCCTGGAGCCAACTCCATCCAGGGCAGGTGCCAGGATGGAAATCCGTGGTCAGCACTGGAAAGCAGGAAGGTGAACAGGGGGAAATGGTGGTTTTCTGTATTTAATCGGCTTCAGATAATTTTCAGTTGGATTTTGGTTAGTTTTCTTCAAAAAGAAGAGGGTTGGCACTTGAAGACTCTGGACTTTATCACTGGGGCTTTGCCTAAAGCACGGTGAGACCATTCCAGCGCCTTGGAGTGACTCTCGGGGCTGTGTCTGCATTGGGAAACCTCAAAGCCGTGGATTTCAGCCCGGGGCAGGTGAGGGTCATTCCTAAAGGATTTGGTCTGGCCCCTTGTGGAACGGGACATTCCACCGCACCTGGAATTTGCAGCTACCTGAGGGTTTGGGGGATTTTTTTGGACTGCAACCCACCTCGTGTCCGTGCTGGGGCTGCGGGCGCTCAGAGCCGGCTGTTCCCGAACACCAGGGCGCTGTCCTGGAGCGCTGCCCCGCCCTCGTAGCTGCCTCTCCCTGACTCCACGGCCACCGGACACAGCTCCTGGTTGCACCACCTGGACGGACAGAGGGATGGGCTGTGCCAGCCCTGGCACACACACGGGGCTGGTGCCAACCTGAGCCGTGCCCAGGTGGGATCCCACCCATCAGTGCGGGAATGGAGATATCCCGAGCAGGAAAAAGCCCCGGGGATGAGAGCAGCCGCTGCTGGTTCCCAGCTGTGCCATGGCAGGGGTTGGATCAGTCCGGAGGCAGAGCAAAGCCCTGACACTGCCCAGGGAATCATCCAGAACGCTCAGGGTGGGCAGGGCTGTGCCTACCTCAGGGCAGCGCAGATGTCTGTGGAGGAAGCGTCAGGCCGAGCTGCGTGTTCCATTAAAAGAGCTCCTGTGGGGCAGTAGGAGGTGTCAGTATTCCCAGGCTCCTTCCAGAACAGCCCAGGGCTCAGGAGAAAAGGATGTGGTCACTTCTCAGCAGTGCTTGAAGGCTGAGCTGTTTCAGCATGAAAGGTGGGGACGGAGCTCTAAAGCTCCACCCTTGACCCCGCTGTGAATCAGGTGTCTACAGCTGACTCCCAGCCCTTTCCTGGTCTGAAATCCATCAGCACAANTGGATGGGATATTGGGAAGGAATTGTTCCCTGGGAGGGGGGGGAGGCCCTGGCACAGGGTGCCCAGAGCAGCTGTGGCTGCCCCTGGATCCCTGGCAGTGCCCAAGGCCAGGCTGGACAGGGCTTGGAGCAGCCTGGGACAGTGGAAGGTGTCCCTGCCCATGGCACTGGATGGGCTTTAAGGTCCCTTCCCACCCGACCCATTCCATGGCTCTGGGATCCCTGTCTTTGCCCTGCCTGTGTAGATCCGTGCCAGGCTGTAGGAGAAGTCCCTGGCTGCCAGCTCCATGGTCAGTGCCTGCTCTGAGCCCGTGGCTTCCATGAACTGTCGGAGGCTCCCAATGGCTTCCCGTGTCTGCTGCACGGCCGGGGACAGCTCCTCGGTGCCTGAAGCCAGCTCCAGCTTTTTCTGGAGAGAGAACAACCACAGGGAAAATTCCAGTGTATTCGCCTCGTGCCAGTAAGGGGCTGCTGGGACCCTGGGCACACCCAGCTGCTGGCAACAAGCTCAGAACCAGGTGGCTGCTCCTGGCACAGGTGGAGCAGCCAGGGAAGGGGATGTGCCCAAGAGGAAGCTCCCAGCCTTGCCTTGGGGATGGAGAATCCCTGTGACCAGAGCCAACATGTTGCTGTTTCCATTCTGGCTTCCCAGCTGCTCATGGGGACCAGCTCTCATCCCCAATTCTCTCCAACTCCATCCCTGTATCAGGGTCTAATTCTCTCAGGGTTTTATTATTCCTTGCACAAATATGCTCAAGCTGTGTCCAGGCAGGAAAATTCATATTTAAAGGAGCTTTCTTCTGCAAGTTGTCTCAGTGGGAAAGGCCCCAGGACAAGAGGAAATGGCTTCAAGCTCCACTGAGAGAGGTTCAAGTTGGATATTAGGGAAAATTTCTTCATGGAAAGAGTGGCCAGGCACTGTCACAGCTCCAGGGCAGGGCTGGGGGGATTTAACAGCTGTGGGGATGTGGCACTTGGGGACAGGGGTCAGTGCTGGGGCAATGGTTGGACTTAATCCCAGAGGGCTTTTCCAACCTTAAGGATTCTGTGATTCTGATGGACACTGGCCATTTAACTGTGCCAACAGCACCGGCTGAAAGCTCCCCTGGTTGAGCCAAGCTGCTGTTCTGCCATGTCCCAAATCCCTTGTGAAAACACCAGGGATACTCTGTCAGGAGAGTCTGGAATTGTTCTTTGGGCACAGCCTTCCCGTTCATCTGTGTCTCCTGTGTTATTCCCTGGCAGGAGGGATGGGACACTGTCTGTGCTTGGGGCTGGCCCTGCCTCGTGGGCTGTGGTCCCATCTTTCCTCACTCAAACCCCTCTCTCTGCAGCAGGACTGAGGGATCAGCTTGGAGAGCACCCCCAAAGGCTGGATGGGAGCAGCGCAGCGGGTGCTGGGAGGTGCTGCTCATTAATTAGCTTCATCAATAACCTGCAGACAGGGCTGGAGCCTGTGAGCAGCAGCTACACAGAAGGAATTCTTCATGTTTCTGAGGCTTTCAGCGCTGAGGTGATCCCGCAGCTCCTCTTGCTGGACCAGAAAATCCATCTGGGCTGGGCTGAGCCCACGTTTGTTCTGTGTTCTCCAGCTGCTCAGACCCCACACTTCCACACTTCCCAGTGCTGCTGTTCCCGGCTCCAGAGGCAGAAGCACCCCCAGCATGTGCTGGTCAAATACAAAAACGATTCTAGTGCCAGCAAAAAGCCCATAAACCACAGAATACTAATGAGGTGTTCTAAAGCAGCTCAGAGGTTGTTGCTAATGAGGATCACACATCCCAAAGGCATCTCCACATTCCCACAGTTTGGGTGGGAGCCAGCAGGGCACGGGCTGAGTACGGGGACAACACATGCTGCTTGTGGCTGGGACACGGACAGGCTGCCACAGCTGGAAGGTTTGAACACCTGGAAATATGGATCAGGAATGTAAAAGCATCATTTATCCTTAAGGGGAAAAAAAGACCTTCTACTGTCTTTGCTCACCAATAATTTCCTTTTTTTTGGTTCCAGTTGCACTTATTCTTTTCCTAACCAAAAGTCCTGGATCTCCTGGAAAGTTTTTCCATGCCCTCTCTGCACTTGGGACAGAAAGGCTGGGAGCTGCTCCAGGGCAATGCTCGAGGCAGGAGCAGCTCCTGTTCTCTCCTGGTAGCTCTGCTTCTGCTCTGAGGGGAGGCACACAGAGCATCACTGCCCCACTATCCCTTACTGCCTGCAATCATCAGCAAAGGAGCTTCAGAGCTCCAATAGTTCTGATTCCCTCTGTTTTCATGGAGGAATTTTAAGATGCTGCTTGCTTGTTTGCTCTCACTGGCTCCCAAGGAATGTGGTCAGAGTGGTTTCTAGTTACAAGATTAATCATGAGTATCTAAAAATACAGTGACAGGAGGAACATCCCAAACAGGGCTAAAAGCACAATTTCGTGTCAATGCTGGGAGCGAACACACGGCCCCACATCAATAACCTCGATTTGTTTCCTGCTGCCTAAAAATTGGGGTTGTGGTCTGAAAAGGACCTGAAAACACTGTCACATGTCTGAGATTGTAGGGCTGATTTACAGCCTGAGTTACAGCCTGAGTTACAGCCCTACACAGAAATTCTTGAGGCAAGAGTTGATTCTGAGCCTTGCATGACACGTGCGGGGCTGGTGCTGAGACCCTGTCCAGGGATGTGCCCAAATTTCACCTGAAGTGACTCAAATGCAATAATCAACGAGCTGCCCAGGGCTATTTTAGAGGCACTTTTCAGATTGTAATTGAATTTGAAAGTACACCCAGGGCTCTGGCTCAAAATTCCAGCTAATAAAATTTTAGTACAACACGAACTGACTGGCCCTGGTCAGTATCCACCTGGAATTCTCACCACAGCAGAGCTGAAAGTCAGGATGTGTCCTGGACTGATCCCAAACCATGGGCAGAAAGGGAGGGGGGATTCTGCCCTCCTGCCCTGCTCAGGTGAGACCCCACCTGCAGAGCTGCCCTCAGCTCAGGAGTCCCAGCACAAGGAGAACATGGAGCTGTTGGAGCCAGTCCAGAGGAAACCAGGGCTGGAGCCCCTCTGCTCTGGAGCCAGGCTGGGACAGCTGGGGGTGTTCACCTGGAGAAGAGAAGGCTCCAGGGAGAGCTCAGAGCCCCTTGCAGGGCCTAAAGGGGCTCCAGGAGAGCTGCAGAGGGACTGGGGACAAGGGATGGAGGGACAGGACACAGGGAATGGCTTCCCACTGCCAGAGGGCAGGGATGGATGGGATATTGGGAAGGAATTGTTCCCTGGGAGGGTGGGGAGGCCCTGGCACAGGGTGCCCAGAGCAGCTGTGGCTGCCCCTGGATCCCTGGCAGTGTCCAAGGCCAGGCTGGACATCGGGGCTTGGAGCAGCCTGGGAGAGTGGAAGGTGTCCTTGCCCATGGTAGGGGGTGGGATGAGGTGAGTTTTTAGGTCCCTTCCAACTCAAACCATTCCATTATTCCATCCCTGTCTCTCACTGTCTGGCTGTCACTCTTCTCCCCAGGATTTCCAGAACAATGACCTCTAGACAAGGTGGTTTGTCACAAACTCACCTGTGTACTAAACCCCCTAAAAATCCAGCATCTCATAATCACATTGTGCAAGGATGGGGAAGTTCTCTGTATTTCCCTTTTCCTGAGGATAATTACAACCCTTGGTTCCTGCTCCTGATCCCAGCCTCAGCAGCACTGGGTATCTCACCATCAGCAGGGACAACTGACACAACAAAAGCAAAACCAGGAGCTACCCTTGAAATGACCTTCAGAGAACCAAGTGCTGTACAGGTACTAATGCTGCTTTCTGCAAAGCACTCTGACAATGGGCACAAGTCCTGCACACTGAGAACCTTGATGGACAAACATAAAATAAATTGTACTCAGTTTGTCTGCATCGATAAAAAGGAAATGGATTAGAGCAGTAAAAACCCCTTTATGATGGGTTAAATTATTTCCTCACCAGACAGAATTGGGAGAGATGTTTCAAAATGAGCCAGACTCACAGACTGAAGAATTTGGACACCTGGAGCTCAGAAAGGTGTTGTTTATCACCTGTGAGTGAAAACCTGATTCTGGTATAGAAACTCAAGCACGTTCCTGCAGAACTCTGCAGACAGAAATCCCTCCCAGGCTGCCTTTCCAGCACCTGGCTGCCCGAGGCATAAAGGAAGAGCTGAAATTGGCCAGGTCAGATCTCTTCTATCCAGAATTGGAGCATCCACACTGCTCTGAGCCCGACCCAGCCCCTCTCCTTGGCCATGCAGCAGCCTCAGTGGGATATGGACAGTAAAGGCAGTGGCATTACTGGAATTTGGAGACCTTGAAGGCAGCGCTCACCCCCCTCCAGCCTCACCCAGAGCGTGATTGATGGGAGCACTGAGGAGCTCGTTAATTAATGAATCTCAGTACTCGTGTTACTGCTCTGCAGGTCCCTGCTCTGCATCACCACGCTGTGTTCCCGAATGCTTCCCTGATTATCCAGTAGTTAAGCAGCTGGAGGGGCCCTCCCAGCTGCAGCAGGAAGGTGCTCCAGGGTGCAGCACAGCACCTTTGCGGGGCGTTTGTTTAAATTAGTGCTAAGACTGTGGAGGCTGCTTCTTTCCAAATCATTTTAAATTAGTAATTTACACAGCTCCTTTACTTCCCCATCCATTACCTGCAATGTCAGCCTAAGCTGCTGTTTGCCAACAGCTGGATTTGCCCTCAGCAGGTGTGCTCAGTCCTGCTCCTGAGCAGATTTGGCTTCTTGTTCGGTGGCCAAACTGTTTGAGGTATTTTTCCTTTCTGACAAGTTTTCTGAGAGGATGGCAAGGGGACCCTTGTCCCTGGAGGTCAGAGAGGTGCTGTGTACAGAGCACAGCCGAGGTGGGGGGGGTGAGATGGGACAGAAGTTGCCTACTGGAGCCACTGTGAGAGCTACTCAGGCTCTGGAAAGCTCTGTCCAGTCAGCAGTGCTGCAGGAGAGCAGTGTCCCAGACCCTTTCCTTCTCACGGGGTCTGGGTGGGAAGGTGAAGGCTGCACACAATCAAATCCAGCACTGCAGATGCCCAGGATTCCCTTGCTGTGCCTGGGCTAACGAAATCTGGATTGCTGTGTCTGGATTAATAATGTCCCCTCTGAGACAACACCCTCTGATCCTGCCTCCTGGGCTGTTCTTGTCTCCCATTTTGGGACACACTGAGCCAAGTGATGCTCCTTCACCTTCATGAAATTCTGAGCTGCTTCTAACTCCTGTCACCTGAGCAGCTTTAAAGTAGAGCCAAAGAACAGCAAATCCAAAGAGGCAGCAATGGAATTCCTTTGGCTCTTTCCATCTTTCCAGGGAGTAAAAATAGAAAGTCATAATGCAGCAGATAGCCCTAGTGAGGTTCAATATTCAGCAGTCCTGTGGTGATTTTCCAGTTAAGAAACAAAACCACAAAATTATTTTGGATTCAGGAAGGTGAGTCACGTTAAAAATATACTTATTTTGGTACCTGTCATGAGGAATTCTGACAGTGCCAAGCTCCTCACTGCTCAGCTGAAAGTATCTGCTCACAAAGATCCCAGGATGAGCACTGCCTGCATCCTGCTGTTGGAAGAGCTGTTTAAGGAGCAGAATTGTAAGACACTGTTGGAACACCTGTCTAAAGCTTTCAGTTTGGGCCTATTCCCTGTCAGTCTCAACCAGGAGCATAAACCCCAAACCAGGCTCTGCCAAGGTGGGCAGATGAGGCTGAGCAGGGCTGCAGGTGTGGGCTCACCTGCACTGTGGACAGGAACGCAGCCATCACCTGCCCTTGGCTCTTGGCGAGGGATCGCAGCACATCCAGGGACAGGATATTTGTTGTTCCCTCCCATATGGACAGCACCTGTGGGGAAGAGAAGACTGTGGAAGAGCATGAGGGAGCCTTTGGAGTGACTGCAGCAAAGAAGGGGAGTGCAAGGGAACAAAAACCCAGGGCAAAAGTGAGGGATATCAAGGATATCTCCAGAGATGTCTTGTGTCACAAGCGGAAGGGAGCAGCGGAGCCCAGCTCCATTGCTGTGCTAGGGAACAACCTCAGCACCAGGCACACATCCTGCCCCTCCCTGGGGGTGACTGGGCTCTGCAGGAAGGCAGTGAGGGAAGAGCTGCCACACCTGGAGTGAGCCTGGGAGGGCTGTTCTCCCTTGAGTGTGTCTTTAGCAGGGAACCAGAGTGCTGTGCAGGGGACTTGGTGACACACAGGACTTTCTCCTGCCACTCTCTTACCAGAGCATCCCGGAGTATGACTGGCAAGCCTGTATCCTCCATGTAACCTTGGCCCCCAAAACTCTCCATTGCCTCAACAGCCACAGCAGAAGCCTGCAAATGCAGAGAGCTGGCATGATCCACAGTGTCTGAGGGGGAAATCCAACCTCTCCTGCTGGGACAGGCTGACTGGGTCCTGCTCATCTCCTGAGGCAGCTTGGTCATTACCTGCAGGAGGAGCAGCTGAGGAATGAAGCCTGAATGACACTGAGAGAGGACCTGCAGGAGCAGCAGCCTCCAGAGCAGGAACTGCTGCAGGACCTGCAGGTACCCCCTGCTCTCGCTGCTGTGTCACTCACTGCTTTTCCTAGCTGTTGTTGCCAACATTCCACACTCTGGGCTAATCCATCTGTTCCATACCTGCTTCCCTGTGTACAGTTTGGCAACTGGGATGAGCAGCCTCAGGAGCAGCTGCTCCTGCTCACTCGCCAGCTTGGTTTCAGCCAGGCCCAGCAGGCGAGCGATCTCCATGAGCAGCAGAAATGCCCCTCTCACCTGCACCTGTGAGCAGAGAACAGGGGATTCACTGGCAGGGATCTCGGACTCCGCTCATTCCAGGACTCCATGCATGAGATTGCCTCCAGGGTAAAATGCCACCCCTGCCTGCACAGACCCACAGCTTCACAGAGAGACACCTCTGAGCAGCCAAGGCACAAAGTATGGAGTATTAAAGGTTCTCTGCCACTCTTGGACACTGTGATGTAGTCGAGGAAAGGGGCAACGTCTTTCATCAGGCTGACCTGAGCCTTAACAAAGCTTCTAAAAGGCATCCAGGCCACAAATCCACATCCTTTCAAAAGGTAAGGGATGTGAGATGATGATCAACCTCTGAGCACCAGGAGCTGCAAGATCTGTGACAGATTTCTTCCCGAGCAGCTTACTACCCTGGCAAGTTTTGATTTGGGAAGCATCAGGATACGGAGCTCTGTGTTGTGGGACTATGTAGGATCTGCCCTTTCTTTCAGAGGGGGAGTTCTGGCTACAGACAAGGAGATTCTGGAGCTTGAAGTCATGTTGGACAGATGCTGACCACTTTCCCCCACCTTGCAAGAGAATTTTAAAACACTGTTTACAGCCTATCTACTGGTGCAGGAGCTCCCAGGGAAGTTGGATGAGTCCATACCAATCTTGGACAAGAGTCTGGTAACTGCAGTTCAGGTGACTGTGGCGTCAGGCCTGGATTTTGAGGCCAACACCCAACTTCAGAGACCATGGCTTATCATAGCAGAGGCACTCCCTTTCTCTCAGAGGAACTCCCAGGTAATTGTTTAGGATAACCTGAAGTCCAGCAGAGCAGTTAGGTCTGTAATCAGATCAAATCCCACTAGAGTACAATTCCCTTGCTGCAGCCGCCTTGCTGTAGGAATGGCCTCCTACATCTGAGTGCAGGCAGGCTGGCTGTGCTCACTGACAGCACAGGATCTCTGCCCTCTTTCCTTCCCAACAGGCCCAGCTTGGCTCCCAACAGCCTCACCTCCATCCGGGCTATCGTCTGCATGTGCAGGGGATGGTCCTTGAGGAGCTTCCCGAAGGCCACGCGCTTGCAGGCGTAGTCCCTGCTCAGACTGATCATCCTGCAGGGAACACACACAGTGAACAGTTACACCAGCAGCTTTCCACTTCTGAGCATTCCCTTCCAGCCTTCCCCCGCAAAGGAGAACCCTGCCCAGCTGTGCCCCACCTGCACAGGTCACCCACCCACAGGCCACCCTCCTCCAGCACTGCTGGATCCGGGCCTGTACCACAAAGCTGACACTCTTTGCAATGCTGAGCACTGCAAAGTCCCCTTGTCCTGACCAGCTGCTCCTTCAGCCCTGGGGGGATCCATGCTGCCTTCACCTTCTCATGGAAGCCACTGCACCAATGACGTTGTGGATCCGAGTGACGTTGAGCATGTTGGAGATGGCAGCCACCCCACGACCCTCTGCAGAGATCTGCAAGGAACAAGGGCTGATGTGAGCCCTTTGCACACCTTGGATGGGGATGGATATGGAAGTGAAAGTGAAAGTGGTGTCAACAGACACATGGACACGGGCTGTCCACTCTGTCCCTGTCTGCCCTCAGGCACTCAGAGACCTGCTTGCTTTAAAATACATCTGTCTCATTTTAGCCAAGTCTGTGGCATGATGTGGCTGCCCCATCCCTGGAAGTGTTCCAGGCCAGGCTGGATGGGACTTGGAGCAACCTGGGATAGTGGAATGTGTCCCTGCCCATGGCAAGGGGTAGAATGAGATGAGTTTTAAGGTCCCTTCCAACCCAAACTATTCTGGGATTCTGTTTCTATGACCAGAGAGGTGGCTTTGGAGACCATGTCAGTTCTGGTCCCTGCTGCTTGTTCCTACCTGAACACTACACAAACTGTCCCTCAGCTGGCTCAGGAACCTGGACTAGGGAAATGGCCAGCCTAAAATAAGATTTCTTTTGTTCTCTTCTCCCATCTTTTCCTGAACTCTTCTCAGCTCTGCCCCACCCAGACCCCCACTAGTGAATTGTTCTGTGATGTGGACAGCCAAGCCACAGAGGTGGAAGAGAAGAACTTTTTCAGTTGGGATCACTGCTGAAAGCCCCAGGAGTGTGTGCCATGCCAGGGCAGCCCAGTCCCCAGGGCAAGTGAACTCTTACACACCAGCTCTGCTCTGGCTCCTTGCAGCCACAGCTCTGCTGTTGCCATCTGCCTCGTGCCCAGCTTGTCCTTCAGCCTTTGCACCTGGATGCTGTTCAGCTTCCCCTCCTCATCCCGAACCCTCAGGAAGAACAGGGACAGGCCTCTGGACCCCTGGGTACACTGCAAGGCATGCAGAGAGGATTTCAATACAATGCAACAAGGAAGCAAAAGAATGCCCCTGCTCCTTCCCCTGGTTCCCCATCCAACAGAACTGGTTTACCTGTCCTTCAGCATCTGCTATCCTGGCCAGGGTTAATGCCACATCAGAATCAGCTGCTGATGTGAACCACTTAAATCCATACAGACGATAGGTGCCATCTGGCTGCTTCCTGGCCACGGTCTCAGTGCCATTTGCTGAAAGAGAGGAGAAAATTTCTTGGTCTTCTGGGAACTTCTGTGTCAATCGATGGTGATTTTACAGTGTAAGCAGCAGCTCCTTTAAGTCACTTCTTGCTATGAGATGGAGCATGGGTTAGCTGTTAATCTCTTTCATTGAACCTCAATAAGAAATGCAGTATGTATAATCCAGTGCCTCCAGTTCTTTAGGGGCTTCAAAGGATTCTATGGATTTGGGACTCCTGCAGTGATGCACATCTTTCACTTCACAGCTGATCCTTTCACTGCTTCCGTGGGAAACCATCTGCAGCTTCATCAGATGCAGGTGACTCCCATTCCACAGTTCTGCCTCTGCAGCAGAGTTCTGAAGTTCCCTGCCCATTATTAGTATTAGAAGACAAATAACTGATGTTAATAATAACAAGCATTAGCCAGGGATAGAAGCTAAAGGCCAAAATGCTTCCTCAGTCCCAGCTGAGATGACCCTATGTAGCTCAGGGTTTAGATTCTAGAGACAGAGATCTGTGTGCTATCTGTGCAAAGAGCAGAGCTCTGTGCCTGCCTATGTGTCCTGTGTGCACCAGAGGAAAGAAGTTGGCCTTTTGGTGTTAAAAAGCAGAGCTTTGCAGAGGATTTGGATTATTTCTGCTGAAGTCCTACACCAGCTCCCTGGCTTTTTAGGTTCCCCACACCCTTGGTTTTCTCAGTTCTCACTGCCACATCTGCTTCCCACCCCAGAGCACATACCAACATCTGAGCCACCCCTTCGCTCGGTCATCCACTGGCCAGAGGTCCAGAACTTCTCGGGGTCGCGAGATGTCAGACAGTCAAAGGCGTTTTTCAGAGATCCAGGAATACCCAGTGACTGTTTGAGGGGAAGGAAAAGAAACTGAGATTATAATAACACAGTAGTTGACATTATACAGTTGCATTAACTGGTGTGTTCGGGGCTCAGACAGGCCAGTCTGGAAGCAGGTGGGTGTCCTGCACTGCAGAGCATCTGCAGGTGCTCCTGAGAGCCTGTGAACCAGCCCAGCTCCCACCCGGCTGCTGCAGCACTGTGCAGGCAGAAGGTGCAGACCTGTGTTACAACAGGGAGTGTTGAGCATCCCTATCCCTTTGGATTTCTGGGACAGAGGTCTCAAACAGCCCATGTGCCAGGTTCATGTATGCTGGATGTCACCAGCACCCAAGAGAGCTGCAGGGAAGAGGGAACTGCCTTGTGCTGCTTTACGTTTTGGTGAATTAAAATGCCCAGGGTTAGCTACCTAAGGGATATTTTCCTCTGAATCCTACATACCCACTGAGGCAGTGCAGAGGGAGTCACTAAGATGCAGAGCCAAACATTCCAATTTGGCAAAGTCTTGGTGGCTTGGTGAATTTACATCAGGTATGGATCTGGCCTATTGTATCTAACTGCCGCTCTACAGGAAAATGGGAAAACAAATTATCTCATAGCAAAAACATATCATAGAGTCATAGAATGGTTTGGATTGGAAGGGGTCTTACAGCTCATCCAGTCCCACCCCCTGCCATGGGCAGAGACATCTTCTACTAGACCAGGTTGCTCCAAGCCCCGTCCAACCTGGCCTTGAACACTTCCACTTGGGACACCTTTCCAGCTACCTGCAGTGCCACAGGTGCCATGTGCAGCAAAGGCCTTATTGAACACAGTGCTGCAAGTGAATATAAAAGCTAGCGTGGGCACAAAGGCTTTGTCCCTGACAGAGAAAGGTAGTGGGAAACAGAGCTGAGTCACCGAGCAAGGACAGGCCGTGCCCAGAATCAGATGGATCAGTGCTCCTCCATCCTTGGCTGGTGCTCCTATCCCTAACCAGCAGTTCCAGGCTGTGGGCTGTGCCCTCAGGGACCAGCTGAGCTCATACCTCAATGACTTTGGCTGCCCCATCAGTCATGGCCAGCGGACAGCTGAAACCTCCAGAGGAGCTTGAGAACAAGTACAGTTTGACAGCCTGGTACAGGCGGCTGGGAGAGGGAGAGACAGAGAGAAAACAGACAGGTTACAACAGCAGTGCAACAGCAGGAGGATAAAATAGCTCGACTGGGAAGAGAGGAAAAAATACAGCCAGAATGGGTGAGGATCAGACCACCCATTTCTGAGAGAGCAAAAGCTGTTCCAGCCAGGAGCAGGGAAGAGGAGCAGCAGAGTTTCTCAGTCCCAGCGGGACTGCCAGCACCAGGCCAGCTTGCGCAGTTTTTAACAACAAGAAACGTGGGTCTGTCGCCATGGTCTGGAATACAAAATACCTGCAAGTGAAATCCCACATCTTTAGCTGCATTACAACTAACACACATAAAGCTAGAATGGTGCAGGGAACTGCCAGGCCCCACAATCAGGAAGGTGACATCAAAGAGTATTATGATCAAGTGTGGGCCATTAGTCATGGCTTATCATTGGTGAGGTGGAACATTGCAGTGGACAGACAGAGCTGCTGGGGACAGCGGGAGGTGTGTTGGTGTCCATGAAGCATCTGCTGCCCGTTACACAATCAGCTCAGTCCTGCAAAATGCTGAATAAACCTTACTAAGAATAATCAGGAAGGCACTGAGTCATTCCCATTTTCCTCCAGTTACCTCCAGTTGGAGTATCTTCTCTCATAGGCCTCAGCAATCAGCCCCTCTTCTGCCGAAATCTCCTTCATCCTCCTCCATGCCGAGCAGGTGTGGATGTGATCCACACGCTGCCCCCAGGCATCGTACTGCCGGAACACAGGGGGGTTCAGCTCACATTCCCAGCTCAGAGGTTGGATCTTGGTCAGCAGGCGGTTTCCAAACCTCTCCAGGTCCTGATGCACCTCCTCCAGTACCTGTGGAGCAACAAGAAGAGCCCTTCAGCACATCCCAGCCTCAGTCCCAGGAGGAAAGGCAGAGGAGTGACCATGTTGTCCTGTCGTGCCAGTAGCCTCTGGCCACTTGGCCCTTCCATGCATTCCATAACACAGCGCGACAGCTCCCTCAGCCGCTGCTGGCACAGCTGTGCTCCGCTGTCACTTTTTCTCTTTTTTCCCTCAAAATCATTTTTTCAAGTTACTTTTGGCAGCGTGTCTGGATTTCACAAAAGACAGAAGCACTTTAGTGTCAAGGCTGAGAATGACACGTGCACGTGAGCAGGGGGGTTGGATGAGACGGTCTCCAGAGGTCCCTCAGCCTCTCCATGATTTACTGCTGGAGAAGAATGCCAGCGGAAGGGCTGCCAAAAATGGAATGCCTTCATCTGTACAGGAAAACTTCCACTGGGCTCAGCAGCTACCTGTCTGTCAGATTAGAAAAGGAGGGATGGAGCAATCTTTTCAGCTTCAGCCTGGCACACAACACATCTAGACTCAAATTCCCAACCTGTACCCAGCTTCCTGAAGGATTCATGTGCCCTCGTTTGTGCTGGGCTTGGCTGACCTGGATGGAGTAATATATCCATAGTTAATGGAGGGAAAACAGCACTCACAGAGGAGTGATTCACTCCATACTCCTCAGATCCCTGTTTCAGGGTGAAAGGAATTGCATTTTCCAAGTTCTTTTCTGTGCCTATGACCAAAACCAAGTGAAGTTGCCCAGACTTAAATAACCCCAATTATAGATGATTAAAATCAGGCCAAGAGGTCCCAAACTCCAGCCCTGTTGGACCTTGTTGGTCTAAATCCACACAAAACTGTGTTGTGGGTCAAAGAAGGAGCTGATTTGCTTCCATCAGAGGAATATTGTTTGCCGTTCTCTCTCTCTCAAGAGATGCTAGTTCCTTCCTCAATAAAATAATGAAGGCGGCGAATGCCATAATTGCTGCACCCAAAACTGTGCAGTTATAAACCCCATTAACTTCCTGTTGATGAAATACAAACATGGCTTTTTCCCTTCCCTGCCTCCCCCTGTATTGACCTTCCATTCATCTACATCCTGTGTGATTGATTCCTTCCTCACTCTGCCATTCCACGCGTGCGATGAGGATCAAACACACATTGTCCAGGTGCTGCTCTGGAAGTCTCCATCCTCAGACCAGCCAGTTTTCCTTCAGCTGAACGGTGAAATAATGTTAAAAATCACAAAACAAGCCAAAATCATGCATGAGAGCCTGTCAGCTGCTCCAGCTCACGCCACAGCCGTGTTTGCCATGGGTGTGCACCTCCAATCTTTATCATGCTTGACAACACTTTGAAGGTTGTTTTCGAGGCATAAACCAGGAATCCAAAGTTCATGGACTTTGCTGACCCCTGAAGCACAAAAATCTTTGAACTGTTGACCTGGTGGGTTTTTTGCAGGCAGAAGAACCTGAGTCTGCCTGTGGAGATCAACAGCAAGTCAGCAAACCTGTCTGAGTCTGAATCTGACATTGATCTCAGCACAATCCATGTCTACCCGTGAAAAACTTAATCAAGAAAAGCAAGAAATTCGAAACAATAAAAAGAGTAAACAGCAGACACAGCTGCAGCTAACTTTTGTTTAGATTTTTAAGATGTCTATGTTGTAGATAACTAATAATAGTACAGTGTAGTTAAAATAGCCAATGAATCTATTGTAGTAGTTAAACAACCAACAGACAATTAACACAAATGATAAACATATGAAAGTGTATATATATATGACACTAACTTTTAAAATAAATGTTTTTTGCCTACACTTTCTGTTAAAATTAGTGTGTGTCGTGTCCACCTCAACTGCGACATCTACCAAGTAAATCTCTTGGTCTGAGTTCATACAAGGAACTCCTAGAACAATCCCTTCACCATCATCCATATTTCCTAAAAGCCCCCAGCTGCCTCACTGGGAGCTCATGCCCTGACCACACACAGCCTGATAAACCACCAAATTACCCAAATAAATGTGTTTATTTCCAAGGTGAAAGAACAAAATCAAAACTCCTACACTTGTGACTGCTGAATGTCACACACAGCAGCCTGGTTGCTCCAAAGAATGGACACTGGGATATGGAGAGGACAAAATCATTTGGGTCTGGGCCAAGGCTGCTGGGTGGTCTCGTTCACTCTAATCTGTCCTTAGATGTCCCAAGCATGAAGGTATTGGAAATGTGCAAATTATTGCACATTAGGAGTGCAAATAGATATCCTTTCTATTGAAGGATGTAGTTTCAGGGCAGCAAAGCCTTATAGATCCCTCTTCACAACAACCCCCAGAAAAAGCAGGTGCTTAATTCTGTCTTCTCTTTATATCAACTTCAAACAGAGAAAGAAATTTTTGGTGACATTTCAAGAAAATTTCTGTGTTTGCCATGGAATAGCACAACAGGAATCAGCCTCCAGCTTTGGCGGGACACCCAAAGCCTCAGGGGCTGCTGCTGTCCTGGAGAGGAAGATGGAGAGCAGGCTCTCGGTGCTGCAGGCAGCAGCTCGGGCTCTCCTTTCCAGCAGTGAGGCAACACTGCCCCGCTGGGACCGAGTGCAGAAACGAGAGGGAGATGCTGCTCCCAGTTCTCCGGGAGATTTTGCAGCCAGTGTTCTCGGTTTGGGGAAGGAGTGGAAGCAGCCTTGTTGTACTAATCCTTTTATTCTCTGGGAGACCTGAATTATGCTTCTTCCAAAGGTGCAGATTAGGAGCAGGTTTTTCATGCTTGCCCAGAGGCATCCTCCTTTCCTGTCCTCTTTTCTGGCAGGAAGGCCACTGTGATGCTTAAGGAGGCCTCATTGCTCTCTTTTGGGGTGCTGTGGCAAAAGCAAGCTTCCAGCACTGCCACCACACTCTTCCCATGCTGTGTCTGTGAGGCCTCACAGACCTGGAGAGCAAGCAGGGAAAGTGGGAGCCTCACTGAAAGCCAGGTCCCCTCCCCTCTGCTCTCGTGGTGGCTTTAGAAGTCATGGCATTGCTTCTGCTGGAATAAATCATGGAGAAAGGTCACACTCTGCTCCATGAAAACTGGTCCCTGAAAAGTGGGAAGCACCTGTGGCCCTTGGGGTGATGGCAGAGGATATCCAGCAAGGTGAGCCACCTCCTCCCAGGGGTTCCTGTAGGACTGGAGCTCACAGCACAGACATCCAGAGCTTGGGGATCTCACCCCCCCACCTGCACTTCTGAAATCCATACAGAGCCTTTCCTGTCTGAAAAATGAACCCAGAAATGCCACTGACCTGTGCTGAGAACAAGCAAACCCCAAGGGGCCTTTCCACCCTCTTGAGCACTCAGCTGAGAACAGCCCCACTCCTTAGGAATTTTTTTTAAAAGCCCTTCTTTCCCAGGAAAGAGAGGTGGAAGAACACAGAAGAGATTGGAAGCACCTTAGTTTGTTTCCTCTCTCAGAAATTCCTTTCTCTACATGACCAGACAACAAATGCCCACACTGACAATCCCAAAACAGCATTGCAACACTCAGCCCAGTCCCAGGAGCCCACTGAGCCACTTGCTGCGTATGTCCTGGCAGCGTTTGCCACCCCTGCCCTCAAACACAACAAGTTTTAAGGAATGCTGATAAATGCCCTCCAGTTAAACACTCAAAGGCACAAAAAGGCTCAGACAAACGTTCAATTCAGAGTCTGAAGCAGCGACTCGGCAGAGTCGTGGTGGGTACACACAGTAACACAAACAGACCTTGGGAGGAAGGTGTGTTTTCAAGTAACTCCGAAGCAAAGTGTCTTCCAAATACTGGTTCCCAGTCTCAGGCTGCTCTTGGAAGAGGGTCTCCGCTTCTCTCCTTGCAAGGGGCATTTCCAGATCTTCTAACACTCGTTTTTCCTGCATGCTGGCCTGTTGCTCCTGCCTCACAGTCGTGTTGATTCCTTTAATACTCAGCATTTGGCAACTGTCCCAAGGCAGAAAGTGACCTGATTGCCACGACTTGCAGGTGGCACTGGATCTCCACCAGGGGAAGCGACAGGCAAACATGATCCAGCAAAGCCCTGGGGTCACACCCACAGCTCTCACCTGCAGACCCTTCCTCGCCCGACAGCAGCACCAGTCCTGGTTTGTTTGAGTGTTGTGAAGTTATTCTTGAAAAATCAATGAGGTCTTCTCTCCTCCCTCAGGGAGGAGCTTTCCAGCAGCTGTTGTCAACTGAACTAGGGAAAAGGTCTTTGGAAAGAGATCAGAAAACGGCCTGGAAAAACACAAGTACTCAGGAAACACAGTGTTCTTCCCTATCAGCTGGGCAAACCGTCATAACTGGACGGACTGGCATTTCCAGAGCTAGAAAACTGGGAAAGGAGGGGCGTGCTCTCACCAGCATTCCCCTGGATTGCTTGGAAAGGTAATTGCTTGGAGTAGAGATGAAAAGGAAAAAATATGTTTCCTTATCTGAAGGATAACAAATTGCCTGGAAATGAGAAGAATTGGTTTAGGCAGATTATTCTGTAAGTAAGATACCAGTGAAATAGAGAACCCATCCTCTTCACCTAGGTTGTGACACTGGCTCCAAAACACTCTGCTCCTTGTGAAGTCCCCGGTGCCTTTGAGTTGGGATAATACCAAGACTCTCTTTCCTTGGAAAAGTACCAGAATATTCTAAGAACACGGACTTGAGTAACTTAAAATTGCACCTCTTTCGGGGTGATGTGCTGCTAATAAACCCAGTATTTTACTATAAAGAGATTTTAAACAGATATGATATCACACTATTGCCCCCGCCATGGCCATGATTTTGCAGGACCTTGTCCTGCCCGAATTCCTGGGACACGGAGGCAGGGATAGGGACAGGAACAGATACAGAAGCAAGGTCAGAGACAGGGGCAGGGACAGGTATAGGGATGGGTACAGGGACAGACAGAGACACAGGGGCAGAGCAAGGGCAAGGATAACCATGAGGACACGCAGGGCTGACCAGCCAGGAACGGGGTCAGGCGCAGGGCAGGGTCAAGTCTCCGCCTCACGGGCTGGGCCACCCCCGCCTCTGCCCGCCCTCAGCACCGCCCACGCCTGGGGGTTCGGCGGCACCGTGCCCGGAGGAGCCCGGGGAGCCGGGGTGGGCGGCGCAGGTACGAGAACCGCCCGGTAGGACCAGGGCAAGCCGAGGCCGCACTTCAGGGCAGTCCCAGCGTCTCAGGGGTCCCTCAGCGCCTTAGGGTCTCCCCGCGCCTCAGGAGGACCCCCCCATTGTCCTTCAGGGGCTTCTCAGGGAGCTCCTTACAGGGCCCCTCAGCGCCTCAGGAGTCCTTCATCTCCTCAGGAGGACGGCCGGTACATCACAGCGATTCCCAGTGGTTAAGGGGAACTCCCCACACCTCAAGGGGACCCCAAGTACCTCGGGGGGTCACTCCCGCTCCCCACGGGGCCCCTCCTCTGCCTCTGGGGCTTCCCCCGCGCCTCAAGGGTCCCTCAGCGCCTCGCGGCTCCCGCGCCTCAGCCCCGCCGCCCCCCCCGGGTCTCAGGGGTCCCTCAGGGCCTCCGGGGGCCCCGGCGCCTCACGGTGCTGCCGTGTGAGAGGCAGGACCCGGCCTCGTGCGGAGCCCTGCCGAGCCTGGGCTTCCACTCATAAAACCCCCCAGGAACCTCCCAAAAAAAGAGTAAACCCCATCTTGGGAGCCATGGCTGGTTTTTTAAGGGCTTCGGTGCCGCACGTGTCCAACATCAGGCACAAGTGGCAGAGTGAGGGGTGCAGGGCTGAGGGCGTCAGGGAACAAGGGGGTCCTGAGGATGAGATTTTTTTTCCCCCGTTTAAAACTTATTTCCTGATATTCGGTGATAAGGTGGCTGCAGAGTGTGGAAGTGTTGGGAGTTCCAGGGCACCTTTTGTCCCTTCCAGCCCAGGTGAGACACTGATGCCAAAGTCTTGTATCTTTTACCTGAACAGCTGGGCCGTAATGGATCAGCTTCATCTGGGTGATGTTTCCTCCTCAGTTAATCAGTACTACTGTGGCATGGTTTATAAAACCATTTTCTTATATCTTACTGTATATTTCTTTTTTCTTATATCTTTGTCTCACCTAAGTCAGCTTTATTTAGTTAACAACCTCTCATTGTAATTACAACACCTTTGTCTGCTTTGATTGCATTCCAGACCTGCTCGAAGTGCCTGGGTAAAAAAAAGGCAACTTTGCTAAAATATTTAACACATTAAAAATTTTGCAGGTGTGTATTTGTTTAAATATACTTTTATAGCTGTAATCTGTCCTCATTACTAAATGAAGCGCTAAATTTAGCATAAAAGCTGTCACCCTGTTCCAATCAACATGTCTTAATGACTGCCAACAAATGGAAATGAGGCTTCCACAGGAAAAAAAAAGCACAAAAGGTGCGAATACAGAACAAGGTTGGATCAGCTGAGTTAATAAAAGGCTGCATTAGGTCAGGAGTTAAATCACCCCACAGTGTTTGTGCTATTACTTTAATTGTTGCTGGGAATATCGACTGGCTGCGGGCGCAGCAGTGTCCCTCTGGGACCCGTTCGTGGTGTTTCCTTTCATTAACATCCCCCATTTTCAGTGAGATGTGGAGATCTCCCAGCAAGTCGTTTTTCAAACCAGTTAACACAGGTCTTGTTAATTCCAGCTAATGGAAGTTTTAATCAGGGTTGTCAGATGGTGCTAAATCAAGCACCTCACTCAAGTGAGAAACATGGAATATCAAACGTTATTGCCTGTATCAATCACCTCCCCATTCTGGTAAAATGAGTATTTTCCTCTTCAGTCCAGGCTTGTCTAACTGAAACAATTTGGACTTCTCTTTTTTTTTTTCCTTTTTTTTTTTTCCTTTTTTTTTTTTACCTTTCAAGGTGTCCCAGAAGAATCATTCCCTTATTCCGGCCAAGACTGATGTTAGCGCGTTTCCTGCTTACCCTTGCTAAAATATTAACTGCTATTGGCAGACCTCCAGTTCTTTCACATTCCCCCTTCACGCTTTCTAATGGTTGTAGGAATTAACATTTGAGGTTTGGAATATGAGAAATGCATTCTGAAGCGGCACCGACTGACACCAGGTGCAGTTATGGCCCTGAATTTCAAATACTATTGATCGTTTACCATTGAGCAGGAGTTTTCATGCTCTGCAGGCTCAGTGCCATGGAGTACCCTCGGTTTGCTTTGCTTTACCTGTCCTGCCTGGCAATTAGCTTTCAAACTCTGAGGAATCTCATTCTTACTTTAATATAGATGAGAAATAGCAGTAACTGTGTTTTCCATGTGTGCCGTATCTTCTTTATTTTTCAGGGTTTAGTTACAAGTGGAAGGCAGGTTTTTGAAACACAGGATGGCTGCTCAACAGCTACTCAGGCAAAAGAAAAAGCGCTCTAAGGTAAAAAATTGAAATATGGTGGTGCAGACAATCTTAGCTCTCAGTTTGGGACCTGGCATGCCTGTGCCTGCGGAGGTGGGAACACTTTCTGTTGTCTGCACTGTTCTTAGCTGGATTAATTCCAGTTCAGTGAGAAGCAGTGTGGGGCTCTGATGTTATTTGACTCAATAAATGTAGGCTCATTAGGTGTGCACAGAGCTTTATTAGCAGGAAGAGCAGCAATAAAGTAATAGAAGAACTGAATTTAGTGCAGTGTCCACTGATTGTTGGCATCACACAATGTGAATTTACTGTAGCTCCAGGTGCTGTTGTACAGCTTGGAGTTAAAACCACTCTGTTGGCAGCTCAGGCTGCTGTCAGAGCTCGGAACAGCAGCCTTTGGTACAGCAGTGGCTGCCACACCAGCCCTGGCCCTTGTGTCTCTCCACAATAACAAGTACACACGTTTTTTTAGGGGTGGCTGTCTGTTAAGTGCCAGCATTGGTGCGGTGGGAGGGGGTGGGAATGTGATAAAAGGGAGGGAGTGTCCAACCAGTGCACTCTGCATCTGAATAATGATGTCAGATCTATTGATCTCTACCCTTAAATCATTTAATCCACCCACCTTAGACACGAGTCTTGCCTGCCTAGCTTCAACACTAGAGAAACCTTAAAATTACATATCTAAGTTACCCTTTTTCCACCTGCTGAGACTTGTTTCTAAATATAATCCCTGTGTTACACTTAAGAAGGTGCTATTTTTGGCATTGCCGTGCTTTTCCAGGAAGCAGTGCTGTTCCCTGAGAGCATCACCACGGAGCAGCAGTCCCTGGTGCTGGTGAAAAGGCTCCTGGCTGTCTCTGTGTCCTGCATAACCTACATGAGGGGGCTGTTCCCAGAGAGCTCCTATGGCACTCGCTATCTGGATGGTAACAATTGCAATTTGTGCTGAGTGCTTCTTTCTCCTCCCTGTATTTCAGCTATAATCTGCCTCATGTGTTACCTTCTGGCTGTGCATATGTGTGAGTGCACTTTGGGTAGGAGTTGGCTACAAATTCTCAAATCTTCTCAAGTCTGGCTGTAGACAGAGCTTCTGATAGAGCGCATGGAAGACCACCTCAAGCTCCTGGCTTCTCTGTTGGTGTTTCTCTTGGATTGGAGTCATTCCTTGGCTTTGCCAGCCCCGTGAATAAGGTCTCAGAGCCAGGAGAGCAACTTAAAAATCAGAAAGTTTTAAAAATTTACTCTTTTTGGAATGTTTTTTTTTTCTTTTGGAGTTTTGAACCTATGAGGCTCATTTTTAGTTTTCATTGGGAGATTGGAAGTAGATTTGTTGGTTTTCATAGAATTGTAGAATGGTTTGGTTTGGACGGGACCCTTTAAAGCCTATCAAGTCCAACCCCCCTGCCATGGGCGGGAACACGTTCCAGTACACCAGGTTGCTCCAAGCCCCATCCAACCTGACCTTGAATATTTCCAGGAGTGGGGCATCCACCGTCTCTCTGGGCAACCTGTGCCAGTGTTTTACCACCCTCATTGTAAAAAACTTACATCTAACCTAAATAATCTCTCCTCCAGTTTAAAACATTCTGTTGTTGGGGTTTGGGGTTTTTTTTCCATGAAGACTACTTCACACGTGCTTTGGGAATCAGAACTTTTTTAAGGAAAAAAAAAAAAAGACTTTCAGAACCAAACTCCTGTCACACAATCCCAAGAATTAGTGATGCTTTGATTCATGAATGTTTTTATCATCATTCAAAGTGTGAAATGTCTCCATGCATTCCAGTCCATTTCCATGTTGTCCCTTATGGCATTAGTTGCCCTGAAACATGTTCACGTGTACTTTGTAGATTTGGTTGAGGGCACAGAAATCCCGGATTGGCTCTTGATCCCCTAACTCTGAAATGCCACTGGTCAGATTTCAGGTCTTTCTAGTGCCTTTTTGTTGGAACATGTTAACATCTGGCCTGCTCGTGTCTTCAGGGGCTCCTTGGTTGAGTCCTTGGTTGAGTCCTAAGGTGTTACTAATCCACCTCTTCACCTGCAGGACAGGTTTTCCTTTTGCTATTCTGAATGCCTGGAAGCACAGGTAGAAGGAGCTGTGTGGAAAAGCTTCACAGAAATAGTTTACTGTGAGCACACTCATTGAGACATCAGCTCACATGGATGTTGGTGAAGTCTGAATGCAGAAGGGAAGGTGTTGTTGGGGAATGGTGGGATAGGATGGAGTGGAGAAGAGGAGGGAAGAGAGGATGAAGCTGCTGGTGTTTTGAAATAAAGCTGTAACTCCAGCTCTTTCCTGGGGAGCCCAGAGCTTCTGAGGAAAGCCCTGACATTTGCAAACCCAGCAATCAGTTTGTGTCAGCCCACTTGGGACTCGGTGGAAACCCAACATTTCCGCTCAGGAAGGACCTTCAGATAAAGCTTTTATCCAAAAAAGGGGGGGTGGGCTGGCTTAGTTTCAGTGTTTGCCCAAGAGCTGTGATAAGGATTGTAACTATGTGCTAAATCTGGTTTTGCAGACCTCTGTCTAAAAATTCTCCGAGAAGATAAAAGCTGTCTGGGATCATTGCAGATAGTCAAGTGGTAAGTGAGTAACAGTGAAACCAAGACAAGATTGTGCTGAGTAGGAGACATCTGCCCCTGCATTCTTCTTCTTCCTGAGCTGGAAAACATCGTGCCCTGGTGCCAGGGGAGCTCCTGCTGCAGCTGGGGGTGCTTGGCCCCTCTGTAAGCAGGACAGGATTAGTGACTGAGATCATGTGAGTTCAAGGTCTGTGGAAGTGTTGGCTGCAGTGAGGTCATGGTCAGGCCCCAGAGCACATGTGGCAGCAGAGGTGCAGAGAAAGGGTAAAGACTGTCATGACATCCTTTCTGTTGTGCTTAGTCTTTCCTAGTTTCACTTTGATAGGGATTCCTGCACTTGTTTTTCAGTATGTACAATATTTTATCTCCCTCTCCAGCTATCCCACAGTTTTCTTCAGGATGTATTTCACAGTTGGCGTGTTCCCAACAAGCAGAAAAACTGTCTCTGATGTGCTAAGGAGATACCTTGCTGCACATCCTTTGACTCCAAGAGTAAAAATCTGGCCATTGCTGCTTCAAATAATATTTACTGCTTTGAGAAAATCCATTGCTGTAAACTCTGCATCAGATAACAAAGATTTACAAGACCAGACATGTTCAGATTGAGCCGAGCTCTGTACAAGGCTGATGGGAAAAGAGCCATCAGAGCTCTGGCTGGGGAGCTGGAACAGAGCACTGAGCAGGGACACACTCAGAGCCAGCCTTTGGCCTCCAATCCTTGTCTTTGTCAGGATTCAAGCGGGCTGACAGGATAATGCCCCAGAAGTATAAACGATGCACAGATGCAGAAAGGAGGACGCTGCCTTCAGGACTGACCTGAAAAGGACTTCACAAATCTCAAATGTTGTTGATTGTGCTGTCCTAAGTCCAGAAAAAAATGCCCTTTAACCCGCATCTAATGAGTGTGTTTACAGATCAGGAGATAAGTATTTCTGGTTAGTATTAACATGTTTTTTTTCCCTGGCAGGATTCAAGGTTGTTTTGATGCTTTGGAGAAGCAGTATGTAAGTGGTTTTTTCACTTTTTTTTAATGGAGTGTCGTATTTCTTCATAAAGTAAGGACAAAACTATCCTTCCATTCCTGCTGTGTTTCTGTTGTGATGCACACAAGCTTTACAGCTGTGGGATGGGGAAGACCCCTCCCTGAGTATGAGATCTGGGATTTTATGCCTTGAGCTCAAGTCCTGACCACTGTTGCTCTCTGGGCTCTCCTGTCCATGGTGTGGGAACCAATTTGCAGCCTGCAATGGATTTCCTTTAGTTCCGTGCTCTATGTTTGTGTTCTTTAATGTCTGATAGAGACTCAGCCAGGCAGAGCTGAGATCTGGATCTCCTGCCTGTTTCCTTGAGAGAAGTCCTGTGCTTCTGCTATCCTTCATTTCCTTTTTCCCTGATTTTTCCCCTTCATCTCATTTTGTCTAACCCTCCTGGCTTTTCTCTCAGGCTCAGAATTTATCACTTTTCTTTCTTAATTCATCGAATAAGGTATGTAACTGCTTCCAGGACAAAACCAGCTAGCAAGTGCTCGTATTCCTTGCTGATTCCTGCATAAAAACTGCCCTGCACAGGAAAAAGCACCAGTTGTTGTCCTCTCTGTGAGCACTGTTCACCAGCCCATCTCCTCCAGGCCTGGTGGAGCACTGGTCATTCTGGCATTGATGGACCTGAGTGCTTCTCAGGCATCAGTACAACTGTCAGTGTGCACAAGATAATTAACTAAACACAGCTTAGTGCCTGCTGACAGCTCTAGGAGGTATTTAGCCCCTTTTTATTTATGAGAGACATAAATTAATTGTTTGACAAGGATTAAGGAAAACCTGAGGGATTTAATGCATGTTTTAAGATTGTTTTTAAGGGCAGTCCCATGTGCAATTCCTTGATAAAGCATAAATTAAAAACCTATGGGGAATTTCACAGCAGAAAGCAAATATTAACCTTCAGTAGAGATGGGTGCTCTTGTAAAGAGTTTTGAATCAGTATTTGGGGATTTGTTTGAAAGGAGTCCCAAGAGAATGCTGAGCATGGAGTTGTTTTTTGGGAAACTGTGAGTCAAGCCAGGCAAACTGGCCACTAGGTGTTGCTGATGCTGTTCTGGGAAGAATCTGCAAAAAGAGTCCTAACTCCTGGTTTGCTGAGTGTATCTATTCCTTCTCCCTGTGTAGGCAGTCAGGGTTTGATAGGACTTGCTTTTCCTTGCCCTCTAAGGTTAGATGTTGATTTTGTGTTTTGTTTTGATTTTCCCTCCTTAGCTACATGTGGCTGTCCTTGCAGTAAGTAAATGAATACAAAGTGGTTTTCTCTCCCCTCCCCTGCTTGAAAGAGATACGGAGTCAAGGTTGTGTCAACCCATTTGTGCCTTTTTAAAGAAGCCAAAATGTGTGTGATTTTTAATAGAGCTGTCACCTTTCTTAGATACAGTAAATGTGGAGTTCAAGGCTGCCTGGGAGTGGTTTTCTCAGCATGTCAGACTTCTGACTGAGGCCTTATTTGTGTCCTTAAACTCTGAGAAGCACTTTCATGTGATTCCTATCATGGAAACTGCCGTGTCCTCTCCATTTCCCCCTGCAGAAGATTCCTCCTTATTAATCTGATCCTGGAGAAACCACCCACTGGTGGTTCCATAGGCAGCTGTTGGCCCCAGCCCCCTGCAAAGCACCAGGAGCTTTGCTCACCATCTACTCTGTGCATCATCTGAGCAGTTAAATCCCAGGCACCAATAGCTTCCTGTGAGGGTTGGAATGGGAATTAACCTCATTCCTCCATTATTACACACATGAGTGTCTTCTACCTGTCTTTGAAGTGGTAAGTATTGACTGCTGATAGAGGAAGGCTCTTTCCCAGCCATTCCTTTCTCTGATCCCACACTGAAGATAGCACAATCTCTGCTGTAAACTGAAAATATCCTTGTTAGTCACTGCTTCAAGTTGTCCCGCGGAGAATGCCCTCACTGTGCTTTCTTGTGACAGATTTACACCAACCCCGAGGTAAGAAAGAGTCTTAATTAATCTTTGAGGCAGCTGAAGACATGGGTGAGTACATTTGTATTCAGAGTGGAGGCGGAGGCTTAAGTCCTACCCTGACATAGCTACTTGGTGACCCCATTTCTGTTCCTTATGCCTTCACTCCAGAGAGCCAGCTCAGTGAGCTGCATTGTGATCAAACACCAGGCTGAGGGCCCACCAGGGCCTCAGGCAGGGATGTCAGCAGACAACTAATGGGCATGTTCAGTTTTGTTTTAGTTTCCCAAAGAGAAAAAATGGGAAGTTCAGAATAACTCATTTGCAAACCACCTTTTTAACAGCCCCTATGAAAAGAGCTGGTTTGTCATACAGAGAGGTGTAGGCCAGACGTCAGGAATCCCTTCAGACCGGGGTAGATGTGTTGGGTAGTGCCAGTCCTTGGCCTCTCAGTGTTCCCTGTTGTGTTTCTGTTTTGTTTCATCTGGGGGTGTGATCCAGGAGTGAGGGTCTGCATCCATGCTGGAGATCAGAGAACAGCTGCAGACCTTTTGCACCTGATCCAGTTCTGCTGCGTGGCACCTCAGAGTCTGGGGACAGAGCAGGAGCTGAGCTGTGCCAAGGCTGGGATTGGCGAGGAAGGCTCAGAGTTAAGGGCTCAGCTGAGCTCCCACTAATCGACCTCATTGTCTCCGGAAAAAGTGAATTATAGGCATGGAATTGGTGTACAATAGACCCTTTCTCCTGGGGGGAAGCTGTCTGTTCTTCCTAATTGTTTTATTCTCTGATCCTTTTAAATGGAAAATCACCCCCTGTTTTTGTCTACCTCAAAAAACTCTGAGACCGGTGAAATTCAGTGACTTTTTCCCATGCAATATTGTTTGGATTTCCCAGTGGGAAGAGTCCTCCAGGCCCTTGTCCCCATACAGAGCACGGGGCCAGGCTTCCCTGTGACACTGGTCACCCATGCAGCTTCCCAGTTTTCCTTTAGCAAGGCACAATGTGAAAATTGGGTAGCCCTGGAGCCTTGCTAGAGACTGAAGCTGGAGAGCCAGGCCCACGGAGGAAGTGGAAGGAGGAGGCAGGAAGTTAGTAATTTTGTTGTGATTCTTTCAGTGCTAGGTAAGATGTGGCTGTTACGAGAATTTACCAAAGCCCGTGCAAGCAGTGATAGAAGCATGTCACCAAATTAATGCTGTGCTCTGGCAGAGAGTGTGAAAGGGCTCTCCAAGCTCAGGACACATCTTGTTACTCAAAGTGACCCATTTCTGCTTCTCCTCTCTCTTGTTTCATCTCTAGACAGTCACTGAACTGTATCAATTCAAATTCAAGTACAAAAAGAAGGTGCCCCAGATGGACATCAGCAGGTAAGGATTTGGGTTGTTTTCTCAGGGTTACACTAAAAACTCTGTTCTTGAAGCATTAAGAAGCTGCACTTTATGATTGCCCAGAGGGGTTGTGGACTCCCCATCCCTGGAAGTGTCCAAGGCCAGGTTGGATGGAGTAACCTTAGTGGATGGTTTAGTGGAAAGTGACTCTGCCCATGGCAGGGGGTGGAGCGAGATGAGCTTTAAGGTCCTTCCAACCCAAACCATCCTGTGATTCTGCGATTTGAGCAGGTCCAGGTCATTAAGCAGCTGTAAATACCATCAGAGTTGAGGATATTCATCTTACAGGGTATGAACTGCTGTGAGGATGAGCTGAAATGCTCTTAAGTAGCACCACGAGGCCCTCGAAGTGCACCTGAGCCAAGGACAGTTGACAGAAGCGGTGCCTCATCAGGGAGGCGATGTAGAAACCAGCCCAGTTGTTGAGCTTGCTGCTGTCTCAGCTGACAAGTGTTCTTGCACTTCCACCAGACAGTCTCGTGCTTTCAGATGAAGCTTGCTCAGGTTTGAGCCCTTTCAGCATGATTCTGGGCCCAGGATTTTTTTTCCCTTGGGCATTTGCATACGTGTGTTCTGCTTGAGCAGTCCTGCATGGGTGACCTGAGAGAACTTTCACTTGGGATGCCTGAGCTGATGGTGCAAAATGTGTGGCAGGAAGTAGCAGCTTTTTGCCTCTTTTTGGCACTCTCTGTTAGATATTTTAAGCTGTTAATAGGCCACAGTCCTGTGGAGCTTCAAATAAATACTATCAAAGGCCATTGGCTATAACCAAAGCAAAGAAAAATAATTAACCAGTTTTTACTTTGTTCTGCAGTTGCCGTTGGTGAAAGATGGATCTTGGAACCTGCCTGGACAGCAAGAGAGCTCTGCTGTCTTGTGTGCTTCTCGGGAAGCTCCTCCCCAGCACTCCTGGAGTGTGCCCTTAGCTGCTCTTTCTCTAAAGACATCCAAATAATTTGTACCATGAGGCAAAATTATTTTCTTTTGGGAGAATCTGAATTATATCTGGAGTGACCTTTTGGCTGTGCCCTCCATTTCTGCTTCAAAGCTGCTGTCCATTGTCCTCACCAGGCTGAGGGGAAGAGGAGATCTGGGATTTGAAAGATAATGGATAGTCCTTGAATACTTCGAGGTTTTAATCAGCCTTACTCACTAGTTCCTAGAAATAAGGACAGTCCCCACACGGAGCTTGGGTGTCATTCATGTCATCCAAGGAGAGGCCAAGCCATCTTCCTGTCGTGTTTGAATGTGCTCTGAGGCTCCAGAGGCCATGGCACTGGATTCCTGGGCTGTGTTTCCTCAGGGATTGGCAGTGCTGTGGCAGGCTCATGCGTGTCCCTGCAGTCCTTAATAATCCGACGTTCTGGCACAGATCAGGGAATTGTGTCATCTTTGCTATCAGCTCCTTCAGCTCATAACGCTGCCTTTCACACCTGCAGCAGTTGTTGTTCTGTGCAAACTCGGAGTTAATCGCTCTGGGAGAGATGTTTTATGGGACTGCATCATCACATCCAAAGGGTAAGGGGAAACTTTCTTCTAAGTGGTCTTTACCTCATTTTAGAAGGATTTTGGAGGAATTCCTTGCCATGGATCCCAGTCCTTCCAAGGTTCAGTTCCTTATCTTCTGCTTTTCGACTCATGCCTGCATGAAATTCTTGGTGTTATTCCCATATTGAAGCAGTGCTTGACCTGTTAATTCCTATGGAGATCTCATTTCTTTTTTTCTTATGAACTTCCTTTTGCCATTTCTGGTCTGCTAATCCCACATCTTGTAAAGGTGATGGATATTCCACTTTAGGCACTGCCAGCATTTTCCTCTCACTGTGCATTTCTGAACATACAGGATTTAATCAAGGACCACAGTGCACATCTAATACCACAGAGTTTGGACTTCATGATCTTAGAGGTCTTTTCCAACCTAAATGATGCTGTGATTCCATACCTTGAGAAGTCAAGCTGTTCCACAGCCACCCCATTTTCATGACACAAAGAAGCTCAGCTGGAAGGGGAAATCAGTCCTAATTTGTTCCTTTCTGTTGTTTAGTCAGTCAGGTTTACCCTGGGATGTTCTTGGATTACTTTTTTACTGCTTTTGATGCAATTTGGAGTGATTGTGTTGGGTAGCCTTCAGCCCACGTGTAGTGTCAGGAATCTTCCAAAGACGTAATGAAGGAGCTACACATCTTTGTGACCCCTTCTCATTGAAAGTTAGGGAAGTTCAAGTCCCTTAGTCACCCAGTGATTCATCTGCTCTATCTGAAGTTAGCTGGCTGAGTTGTTCATCTCATCTACCTCTGTTTTAATCAAAGAGAAACAAACTCCTCTGGAGTGCGATTCATCCCACTCACGTCACCCGTGGGTCTCTGTCTGGGCTGCTGGCTTGGAGCAGCCAGCTGACATTTGGATGGGTGAAGGAGATGAGAGGAATGCCCCTTTGTCACTGCTGAAAAATGTGCCTCTGAGCTGCTTTTTCTTACATGGAATTGAGTGAGAACATGCAATTCACTTCTCTTCAAAAACTCCAGAATGGACTCGAAAATAGCCCCTGTGATGAATCGGCTTTAAATGGGATCCTCAACTCATTCCTCTCATTCCTGGAATTGCTTAGGTGAAAGGCACTTGTTTTATGATCCTTTGATCCAATTTAATCATGTTCAAACAAGTGAGTCATGACATTTGTATAATGGTTGCCCCAGCTCCGAAGTCTGTTCAAATGTAAATGCCAGGCCTCGGAGTTTGGAGCGGGTGTTCTGCAGATGCCACCCCATCCCTGGAGCCTGTTTCACTTCCCTGTTTATCTGGAAATTACATAAAGACATCGTAGCTTTGTCACTGGTGGTTTCAGACAAGTCAGTGGGTGCTCTGTGTGTGTAATTGGATCATGAATATTCATGACTGAGGATAACAAATCCGTTATTCTTCTTCTTTCCGACTGTAGCAACCACAGGGAGTTTGTGACTGGGCTGTGCAGCGAGGATGTCAAACAGGCCAGCAGGCTCCTGCTGCGGACTCTGTACCTGCTCATGCAGGACCTCGGGCCACTGCCCAATGACATCACCCTCACCATGAAACTCCTCTACTACAACGATGGTAGGTGGAGAGCAGTGTGTGCCTTAGGGAAGAATTCCATCAGTCTCATGCTAATAAGTGTGAGCCCTGTGAATAAAATAAAGCATAGAAAAGGTGAGATGGGAGAAGCTGTTGGCTGATAACACTGAGAAGTGGTGTAACACAGTAAATCTTTCTGATGCACAGGGATGGCAGGTGTTCTTAGGAAAGGTTTGGAATCCATATGAGAAGTACAGCCATGTGGTGTGAAAGGGAGATATCCTTCTTCCCTGGGTTTTTTTTTTTTGAGTTTGTTTCTTTAAGGAACAGGCAATGTCAGGTTTTGTTACAGCACTTTATTGGTATCTCAGCATCCTAAAGTAATTTTTTTTTTGAGCTCCCTGATAACATTTGCTCAGCTCATTTTTCCCTTTGCATTCTGTCCCTTCCTCCTAAAAAAAAATACCGGACTATTTTCAGTAGTCGATGTTACTCAAAGCTGGTTCACAATTGTTCTAAATCAGACTAAGGAGAGATTGAGCTCAGTTTCCCTGACCTCAGTGGGTTCCCTCTCCCTGTGCAGTCACTCCCAAGGATTACCAGCCCCCTGGCTTCAAGGAAGATGCCAGCCCTGGTGACCTGTTGTTTGGTGGGGATCCCGTCAACCTGAGAGTGGGGTCAGTCTCCACTGACTTCCACCTCATGAAAGTCAGAGTGACAACGGACAAGAAGAGGATGAGGAAGGCTGACAGCAACCTGATCCAGAAGAATGGCCCTACTGAGATCTCCCACCAAGGGCTGGACTGCGAGGAAGAGGAAGAGAGCACAAAGGTATAGAAATAGCTCTATTTGATTTTCACTGGAAGAACAGAATTTAGCTAGCCAAAACTTCCTTAAGAGAAACATTTTCTTTATGGATTTACTACCTCGGTGTATTTTTTAGGTTATATTATAAAGACAAAGCATCATTTGCTTTACAGAATCACCCTTCCCCTGTCGGAGCAGGTTCAAGTGAGCATGAAGGGGACAAAAGTGACACCCATCCAGGCAGGAAAACAGAAGCATCTTTTTGCCTTGAAGATAAAGGTAAATGCCCAGTTTCAAAACTGAAGGAGCTCTGGCTCCTGATTGTATCCCAGCATAATGTATTCCACACAATGTCTGGGTAAGGTCTTTCTGTGCTGTTAATAACAGTAGGTTATTTGAGGTATTAAAGGAAGGAATTGTTCCCTGGGAGGGTGGGGAGGCCCTGGCACTGGGGACCTGGAAGCTGTGGCTGCCCCTGGATCTCTGGCAGTGTCCAAGGCCAGGCTGGACAGGGCTTGGAGCAGCCTGGGACAGTGGAAGGGGGTGGAATGGGGTGGGCTTTGAGGTCCCTTCCAACCCAACCCGTTCCATGATTCTGTGATTCTATTATTCTATAACATTTAGGTTTTGGATGAGCCGAGTTAGTCAGGCCGTTTGAATTTTGTGTCAGATCAGACTGAACTGTAACAAAGGGCTGGTTGATTATGCTTGGGTTTTTAACAGAAACATTTAATTTTGTATCAGTATCTTTGCACCTCTTTATCTCGGCAGTTTTTTTTGAGATAGGGAGGAAATGCACAGATCATCAAAACTGAGTTACATTATCTCCATGTGCAACAAAGCTCTTTTCCTTTAGCTGTTACAGTTTGACTTTTGCTAATAACTTCCATGTGGGAAAACATACATGAAAATACGTGAGAAAAAATGCCTTTTCTGTGCCTTTAATCAACCCAGCCTCTGCTATACCGTGCTGTGTTTGACCTTTGAGGCTCTGGGATATAGCCTGTGGAACAATACCATCTAGTGACAAAACGGTAAATAGCATTCCTGGGATTGCCGGGCGGAAGCATAAAGCAGCTTCCCTGCCTGTGAAATCACCTTTGCAGGTCTTCCTCCTGCAGATTAATGGTGACTAATAAGGAGTGAACTCATCCTGCTGCTTTTGTTGCTCGGGGGATTTTAACAGGATCCTCCTCCTCTAAACAGTTGCCTGATCTCATGAAAGTGGGGCACTTTAGACGCCCCCTCAAATTCTGTTGAAACTGTCTGAAAGGTTAATAAATATTAACCAGGAGAGATCTGCCCTTCTTTCCCCCACCCCTCACACTTGGGCATGTGTAGGCATAAGCTTTGTTTTCTTAGATCCAGGTTAAAAGGGAGATTATGATTGTTAGAGCTGCTGCAAGCTGATGTTCAGATGACACTTTATGCTGAAATCTCTCTTTCTAGGAATAAACTGCCACTGCTGGCAGTGTCTGAGAGCAAAGGTTACACAATTTCATGGGATTTTTGCCTCAGTGGTTTAGTCAGGCTTCTGGATATATTTTTTTTTAATTAAGCACTTTGAAGCTAATTTTGCTTTGCTGTTTGGGTTGCAGGTAGAAAGAAGAAGATGGGAATAAAGGAGACAGACAGGATGCCTTGCTCAAGGGCTTCTCAGCAGGTGAGGAAGCTTTAATGGTTCTGAGATACTCCAGGCACGGGGGAATTCGCTGCCATGGATCATTGCGTCATCAAAGATGACACAAAATTCACTAGCATTAGTGGATTTATTGTGCAGGATCACAATACATAGAGGCTGCAGAGTAGCAGAGGGATGTAAGCATGAACTGGAAGCATGTAGGAAAAAGCTTTCCACCATCAGCTTATTTCCTCCACCCACTACCAGAATTTGATTCTTTTCTCTGGAGTTGGTACCTGTGAGTAACACACACAGACTAAGCCTATCTCTGTCCCAGCCAGGCTGGTTTACATGTGTGTGGTTTTGGATTAAGGGTCTGAAATCACCACCCTGTTTTAGGTTTGAAGGGTGTGTTTTTTCCCTAATATGGTCTTCACCTCTCCCCTCTTGCTTCCAGACTTTCTTTACATGTGAGTCACAGGTACTTAATGAATCCTATCCCATTTTGGTTACCCCTCTGGGGTAGGAAGAATTATCCCCTGGAGGTACTGATCTCTTTTTTGATGGTGGCTGGGGCAACCCAAAGAATTAGGATGGACCAGATAGGTCGTTTTAGATAAGTAGAAAGTTAATCTCACCCTGAAGGCTGCCCAGCCAAGCCCTGAGTCACCATCAGAGCCCAAACTCATGGGCATGTGCAGAGGTTTGTTCAGTGACAGGGCAAATCTCTGAATACCACCAGACTTGCCACTTGATCCTCCTCCCATTCAAATGAGCTGAGAATCATGTGAGCTTGAATGGTCAGAAACTGCATCTTTACAGGATAAGTTAACGAGAGTAGGAAATTGCTACTAAAATTTTCCCCGCCTCTGTTGAAAAGAATCCCGGGGTGTCTAACCCAGACAGCAACTGCAGACTGCAACTCACCCTGTCATTCTAAAGGCATCTGCGAGGTATTTGCCTTGACTCTGGATCTTAGAAATGAACTTCTGTGCCTAGGCTGGTATTTTTCAAACTTTAACCACATTTTTTTTTCCGTGTCACATCCTCCGGTTTCCTTCTGATCATTGTTTATTCTGTCGTCTGTGAAAACAGGAGCCTTTTTTGTTTGCGACTCATGGCTGCCCCACTGATTCATGCTCTGACCTTCTTTTAGGGCTGTCACGATGGCCAGCAGAGCACCAGACACCTCTCTCAGCATGGGCATTTCATTAGAATTCGGTAGCAGGAGTGAGAGTGTCTGAAGGTGGTGGAAACAGCATTAGTTGCTGAAAAATGGAAGAATCACTTTATCCATCATGTGCTTCCAAAGACTTTTTTAAAAAATCCCAAGCCCTGGGAGATTCTTTTCTTAATGTATTCTTTGATGCTATTTTTAAAACCTCGTAGCTTAGAAGCTGGCTAATATTTCACCCAGTTTAGGGAAAAACAAAGTCAAGCCAGTAGTTAGAATCATCACTGTAAAGCCTGCACTAATAAAAATTTGACACTCTTTTCCATATGAGAGGGACTTTCCCTTCTTTTCTGAAGGAAGTGGTTGAAACAAATGACCATTGTGTATTCCATGTGAATCAAGAAGCCAAGCTGGTAAGTGAAGTTTGTCTTGAAAAATGAGGAGAAGCTGGGATGGATGGGAAGTCTGAGTTAGGTGTTGTCTGACAGGGTCAGGTGTAGGTGAGATGGGGAGGAGCAGACCTGGTGGGATGTGAATGTGAACACCTTGTTGCCATCCAGACTCTATTAATAGTGTTTTCCAGCTCTTGGGTTGGAGTGGGAATGCCAAGATTTTCTGAAGTAACCAGAATAATTTGGAGTGTCACAGAAAATTGCTGTGGTATTCAAGAAGTTCTGAGTTTGAAACCATTACCCACAGTCACAAGTTGCTTTTGGAAATGTGGGTGAGCACATTTCTGCTCTTCATCTGGAGTGAATCCTTCTGATTGCTTGGTTACCAAAAATAAAAACTGTGCTGTTGGAACTGAGTTTATTGGTCATTATCCTCCTGACCTACAGCTCTTCAGGAAAACCAGGAATGAAAGTATTAAAGGTTTATTTTTGTGTAATCGACATGGGAGAGAAGAAGGATGTGGATCTGCCAAAAGAGAAGCAGCTCTTCCTGCCTGGTGAGAACTGGAACTGGCCTTTAGGAGTGGCCATGGAGAGATAGAGGGCTTTGCAGATTGGGGAAAAACTTTCCATGTGCTCCACTGGCTTCTTATCTGCCATCTCATGATTGATGATCCTCGGGATCAAATGAGAGATTGCCCTTTCCCAGCAGAGCATCTCTGCACTTAATCATCCAGAGTTAGACACCAGCATGTAAATTAGCCCACCTCTGCTGGCTACAGGGGCCTTCTGATTGCATCAGCCAAGGGTTTGTCCTCCTGTGCTATCTTTGTGCATCTTCCTATTTTCCACTGGCATTTTAGGAGCTGGGAAGAGTTGGGGAAAATAAGAGAATTGCTGCCCATTGGTTTAACTTAGAGAAATCTATTGATGAGAATGAGGTTCTGCGCTGAGCTTGGGATGACTTCTGAGTTCTTCAGCAAACTCCTCTATCCTCTTGTAAAGAACATCTTTTAATGTCCTTGTCCTGAAAATTGATTTTGGTCAGCTTTGTCTTCGTGTAAGCAAACATGTTGCAGTGGAATGAGTTTGGAATGAAACAGAACTAGAAGATGAGTAAAATCTGACCATGTGAACGCCTCTGCAGGCTTTTATCTCCCATCAGGAAGCTGTGGGCTGAAGTTCTGGGGTGGTCCTTGGAGCATAGTCTCAGTGCACAGTGAGGCAGCCATGCAGGGAGCCCTGGCTCGCCCTGAGCTGGGAATGGTGTGGCTGTTTCAGCACAGCACCAGGCAGCTCTGCCTCCCAAGCTTCTGGCTTCATCAGCTGCTGCCAGACACTGCTCCTGCTGCTGGGCTGGCCCTGCTTGTAGACTGCTGTGGGACATGAGGGAGCATGTTGACACTTGGCATTGTGTGGACATCCCAGTGGGATCAGTGATGGCTCAGGGATTCGGCTCTGGGATTCACTGGCTGCTGTAGGCAGGCTCCTGCCATGTGGATCAGCTCTCCTGACGGGAGCTGTCTGCGACTGAGGTGTCTGGGGAGAGGTTCATACCTAAGTGTTGTGAATCAAGGCTGCTTTAGGCCTCAGAGGACAGTCTGTCTGGCCTCCAGCTGCTGCTCCTTGTGCAGAAGACTTGGCTACCTGGCCATATGCTCTTTCTCCAAGGGGCTGTGGCAGTGATGGAAGCCAGTGTGGACACAGAATTCCATGGATGATGTAGTAATACCTGTCTGGTTTTCCAGGATCAGTTACCCTGGTGGAGACCTCAGAGCCCCTTCCAGTGCCCACAGGGGCTCCAAGAAGGATGGAGAGGCACTTGGGACAAGGGCTGGAGGGATGGGACACAGGAAATGGCTTCCCACTGCCAGAGGGCAGGGTTAGATGGGTATTGAGAAGGAATTGTTCCCTGGGAGGGTGGGAAGGCCCTGGCACAGGGTGCCCAGAGCAGCTGTGGCTGCCCCATCCGTGGAAGTGTCCAAGGCCAGGCTGGATGAGGCTTGGAGAAAATGGGATAGTTGAAGGTGTCCCTGTCCATGGCAGGGGGGGGAATGAGAGGGGCTCTAAGATCCCTTCCAACCTGAACTATTCCGTGGTTCCGGTGCCCTGCTGAGCTGCAGTTTTGTGCAGAGCTTCTTTCTAGCAGTGAAGGCCAGCACAAGTGTGTTCAACACACAGCTTGGAGATCAAGACCTTTGTTGTTTGATTTTTCCCAGGCAAACCACATTCAGGAGTGCCATGACAGAAGGCAGTTGAAGGATGAAACCTGCCATGTGCAGAGCAATAGGAAAACATTTCTCTGTGGCAATGTCATTATCTTGAACTTTTGCAGAAGAGAAAAAAAGCAGCAAGGTTTATCTCTGTCTGTCTATCAAGAGAGCTGTATCTGATGAGAAGTTCCCAGAACATTTTCTCCTCCAAACCAGCTGAAGCTACACAGACCCAAGCAATGAAGAGAGAAAGATTCAGAGATGAGCTTGCCTCTCCTTCCTGTGAGCTCAGGCCATGCTGGGAGGAGTGAGACAGGGAGGTCAGGAAATTCCTGGCTTCTCTCAGTTCACGTCAGATCCTTAGCTGTATCTTGGGGCCATTCATCCCTTCCATGAGTTATCCCTGTCTAGCGTGCAGGAAGCAGTTTCCCAGTGATCTCTGCATGCAGAGGTGAGGCCTGTCACCCTGCAGATCCAGGGAGATTTAACCCTTACACCCTCAGATTCCCTGGCAGCTCCCCCAGGGACATCTGTGGGATGACGTGGTGCTTCCGTGCTGGCTGCCATTCCATGTGTTCATGCCATGCATTCTAGCAGCCAGACCCTCTGGAGAAATCCGCATAAATGAAGATTGGACACATCTAATATCCCATGAGGGGCTGCTGAGTAGCAGCCTAGTAGGCAGGAGGAGTATTCGTTGTCTTTTTCCTCTCAGTTACAAAGCTGGAGTCAGGATTCTGGGAAGCGATTGTGATCCAGCAATGAGAATGTCCATCATGGAAGTGGGTGGTGTGATTGACAGCCCTGGAGGAGATTAGCAGGGGAGATATTGATAATTTTGTCTTCTAACAGGAATTTTTAAAGCTTTTTTTTTTAATACTCTGGAAAGATCTGCTCATTTAAAAGCTACAAGACACACGAAGTGCAGAACAGGACGTGAGACAAAAGAGTGGCACCAAATGCCAAAGGTTTTATCAGGAGCTGAGGAAAAGGAAGAGGACTGGTGATAGTCAGCGATGTGGTGGCATGGTTTCCTGGGCATAAAAACGTGGCAACTTTCCACAGCAGCACCACGCTGATGGTCTTTCATTCTTCCACCTGTGTAAGTTGGCTTTCGTGCTGACCAGCATGATCCTCCTGCACGGGCACAGATGGAAATCAGGATGGATTCCACCGATGTCAGTGTGACCGTGGCACTGGAAACCAATGGGAGCCCAGTGCTGGGGTTTAACCACGGAGCCACCCCCGTGCAGCCGCCAGGGTCAGCAGGGGCAGCTGGGGATCAGCAGGGCCAACTGACCTGCTCAGAGCACAGGGAAAGGGAGAACGTTCCTCAGGACCTTGTCCTCTCAGGTGGTGAATATCTCCAAGGAAGGAGGCTCTACAACCTGCCTGGATGACTTTTGGCAGTATTTGGTTGCCCTCACAGTAAAAAAATAAAAAGTTTGTCCTTATGTTTAAATGGAATTTCTTGTATTTCCCTGGAAGTGCTCAAGGCCAGGTTAGATGAGGCGTGGAGCAGCCTGGGCTAGTGGAAAGTGTCCCTGCCCATGGCAGGGGAGTGGAATGAGATGAGATTTAAGATCCCTTCCAACGCAAACCGTTCTGGGAATCTGTGATTCTGTGATTTCAGTTCGTGTCCATCTCCTCTCATCCTTTCACTGACACCATGATGTGGCCTGTGACCCTGGGTTTTTGCTGTGCTGGGGAGCACGGAGCAGCCAGCTGTCAGTGGGCAGGTGGGAATTAGGACTTAGGGGACCAATTTGAAGAGTCACTGGCTTGATTTTTGGAAGTGACAAGAGTTTGCTGTGCTGTTGACTCAGTGGTAGCTGCAGCTGAAATCACAGGATGCCTCAGGTCACTCTGATTAACATCCGTGATGACGAGAGTCCCCTGCACAAACTGTGTTGCCCTGACACCTGGGGGTCGCTCTGCCTTATTTCAGCAGCTCACTCTTGTATCTCAGTCCTTATTCTTCCAGCTTGCTCGATGGAACTGCACTTCTTTTGACATTCATGTGCTTGTGAGTTTGTCGGGATAGTTACAAGGTACCAAACAAAACCCTCCGTGTCCTGGACAAAGAGAACTCTTCTGAGGGCATAAAATTTGCCAAGTGCCAAACCCCAGCATGGGGCAGGCCAGGGACAAAGAGGGACACAGCCGAATGCTCTTGTGCAATTTTAGCTGTTCTGCATAGGATGCCTTGGGAAGCAAAACACGTCAGGAAAGCTGTAAATTTTCTTCAATTTATGCTGGGAATTTTTGGCCGGAATACGTGGGGACGCTGGGGATTGCAAATTGCAGAGCACAAAACTGGGTCCTGATTGTGTCTATCTAAGAATAGCAGTGTGGCTGTGGTCTGCTCACTCCGTTTTGTCCACCAGTCTGCCTTGGGAAGGCTTTAATCTAAGTCTAATCTATTTTTAGCCTGATATCTTCTCCAGACAACGCGCAGCTGTCCTGTGAGTTTTATGCCAGAAATTAGTAACACTTGTATGATTCACAAGTTAGCTGGAGTTCTGCAGGAAAACTCCTGTGGCAAAATACTGCTTTTTTACACGTAGTAAAACAGGAGATTCAAACTCACTGTGTGTTCATGGTATGACCCAGACCCTGAACTCTGCCTTGGACTCAGAGTCAGGAGGTCACAGAGCTGCTGCTGCCTTTGCTGCTTGCTCTGGGCTTGTCCCACCTGTCAGCACGGTCCCTTTTTAGGGTGAGGGTGCAAGGGGCTGCACCTTGTCCTACCTGCTTTTACAGCACCTGGCTCATCTGTGGGGCTGGGGTTGTGTAAGAGGAAAAGCAACATTCTCACAGCCCAAGATCTGACATCAGTTATTCAAGTGAAGCATCCCAGTACATGGGAAAAATTAGAATTAATGAACTTCTGGAGGCTTTGGTTGTATGTTTAATCAATGGGAGGGATTTCCTGCCTCTCACCACACCGTTGGAGAGGTTTACTTTCTGCTTCAAGTCAAATAAGCACACGTCGGGTCTGACTTAATCCCCTTTTGAGCAGCTTTTCTGAGGAAGAAGCTGGAGTGTTTGGTTAGGGATGGGAGCTGAAATTGGACTTGGGGTCTGTTCCTGGCTCTGAGTTCGTACGTGAGCTTGGGCAGGGACAGGCCAGGGCACGTTGGCTTCGGTGAAATACCTCTCACTGTTGACATCTGATTCATTGGATGGGTGAATAGTGCTTCTCTAGAGCCCTCCATGGCTTCCTTGGATGTTTTCACTCCTCGTCTCAGGTTCCTGCGAGGTGCTCATGCTGCCTGTGGTAAAGGGCAGGAAAACTGGGGGGAGCTGGAGTGCAAGCAGCTGCTCATCTTGGCCGTTTCTCCACCTCACAAGCATCCCGTCCATGCAGGAAATTTTGGAGGAATAGCAAAGGGGTAAAATCTTCACTGAGTAGCTGTCTGGGCTGTGGAGATCCATTCCTCAATAGAGGAAATTGAAGCACCAGCTCTAGCTAGGTTTAGGCTGAAATAGGAGAGCTGCCTTACCCAGGTGATGGGGCTAGGAGACTGGGAATTGTGACCCTGCTTTGTTGTGTGGCCAGTAGGACAGAGTACAAACCCTGCAGCTGCATTAGCACTGCAGAGGTTTTGGACGCAGCGTTTCCTCCTCTGGGCCCTTCACTTCAAAAAAAAAAGGAACCAGACAGGTTAAAATGATGCCAGGGAGAGGGAAGTAAAGAGCTGCCAAAAATGCCAGTTGGAGCAGCTGAGTATCAGGTGAGGAGCTGCAACACAGCCACTTACGGCTCTGTCCTCAAGCAAACGTGCCTTGGGCAGCCTTGGAAAGCTCTGTCAGCCTGACTGTGCAGGATGAGGGAGAACCTGCCTAGCCCACTTTGGCACCTTCTTGTTTTCTCTGACTTTAGGGAAAGGAAATTGTGCTTTTGCATTAAGCAACATTGTGTTGCTCATAATGAAGAGGAGGGAAGAAAAACAATTTGAAACACGATAGAGAGGCGAAGTGAGGTTGTTTCAAAGTATTTTGCTGTTAATCCCTAATCAGAGCTATTTCACACATTAGAAAGCCCATTGCTATGCAGAGATTGCCGAAGCCTCATTCCAAGGTCAGATGGAAAGCAAGCCTGGGTGACGTGAGCGGGGAATTCTATAATGACCACATCTTGTAATCTGGAGACCTTGTGCTCATCCCCGGGATGTGTTCTGAAACAGCTCTTTATTAACTCCTTGTGCTTCCCCTGCTGCAGTTACGGGGTTCCTCGTGCCTGGCAGTGACACTAGAGGGAGGTACTCCTGTTTGGGAGCAGGAGTTCTGTCTGCAGGAATCCTTTCCCTCTCCGTTCACCTCGCTGTCATCCAAGTGAACTTAGTTTTGGAGAGAAGCGCTGTGCCGTGGTGTGTCCCCTCAGCTCAGCTCCAGTGAGAGAGGCCACATTGCCAGACTGTGCTTCGTCCCTTCTGGGTGGGCGACAACACACGTTGCTCTCAGCAGCTCCAGATTATTATTGTAGAAATGCAAATATGTGACACGATAAGGAGGATAAGTGAGTTTGTCCCCTGGCACAGCCAACACTTCAGCTGTCGTCCTGGCTGTCCATCTCCCTGTGGTCTGTCTGAAGTGTCTGTTCCATTGACTCATTTATATTCTCACATATATTTATCTGTGGTTTTTAACCTCTTGGTTTGCAGGCTCACAGTATTTCTGGGAGAGGTTTGTGTCTTTCTAGAGGGAAGTTAAGTCTTTTGGAAAAAAGCTTGCTTGGCTTAGTTCTTTTTCACAGACTTGCAGGTAGTTTTGAAGCCTGGGATTGACCAGCTCACACCGAATTCCCTGATGTACAAACAGAGGGACTGTGTGTCTTCTCCTGAAAAGCTGTCGCCACAAATTTGACCTAAGTGCCCCCTTCTTTTCTATATATTATGATTATCTGAGGTTGGTGGAGAAACCAATGCCCTATCAGCTATTACATTCCTCAAAGATCTCCTTGCTCCTGCTATTTTCTGTCAGGGATGGGGAGATGGGTCCTGTACCCTGTGCCACCAAACCCATTCTCTGTCCCTGAAGCTGAACCTCTTGCTTGCACAACTCTTACATTCCCAACTCCATCCAGTACTCCAGTTTGGATTCCTTGCCTAATTGCTTTTCTGGAGAACAGGATCACACTGAGCAAAGCCAAAAGGATCCAGGCACACACATGGCAGTTTTGGAAGCTGCACTTTTTATCTCATGTTGCAGGAGCATGCCCTGTGAGAATGATCCCTGTTTCTGATGGTTCTTACAGATAAACCTCCTGAACCTTGCCTTCAGCCAGGAAGAGGTAATAGGACCCGAGAAGAAAAGGAAGGTCAGTGAACCAGAGAAGCTGCCTCTGAACGGCAGGAAATTGTGTTCGTTCTGACACACAATACATTTGGAAGGTGTGAGTTTGCATTGTCATCTGACTGGTACAGCCCAGTGTTTAACTCTTCCCCATCGTGTATTTCTGTATATTTATTTGTCTCATGAAAGCTCTGGATTGCCAAGAGACAACAAGCACCAGAATTGTCATGGCCTTGTCAACTGCACTTGTTTGATGTTCTAAAGCTGAGGATTTATCACTCCACACGAATGGTGTCTGTGTGCTTCTTTTTGCCTCTTTCCCTCACACCCCCTGCCCCTCACTGGATAAATCCCCTCCTCTGGGGCTGGACTGTCCTGTGCCACTCTGTCACCCGTATTTAGTGGCATTATTTCCAGATGAACTCCCTGGTATCAATGCCAGCAGGCAGCATGTCTCATGATCCACCACGTTGTGCTTAACTTCATCCTTTCTGCTGTTTCCAGAGCTTAGATTTTTTTTTCAAAGGGGGTCTTATCTCTGTTGAGTGCAGAGATAAACTAATCTGTCGACATTTTCTGCTGGTGCTGGATGTTTAGGGTTTTTTCTGACTCTGCAAGTAGTGTTGCCATGACTGTATTATCAGCTTATTTCTAAACCAGCACCCGCCGTGTGCCGAGGGGCTCAGCAGTTGTGTGAGAGAAATTGTGTTGCAATACACCCAGTTTAGAACCAGCTGTAAGAAAGGTACCTGGTGGCTGCAAATACAGGTGAGAACAACACGTGACAGGTGTCTGACCCATAGAGTCTGGAGCTGTCATCTGCTGTGGCAGTGTCCAAGGTTGGCTGCCGACATCAGGGCCCTTCCTTACTGCTGGAACAGTGATCTTGCCTTGCCTAAAGCTGCCAGGAGATGGGATTGATGCATCTCCCTTCTGCTTTGACTCTGCTTGGCCAGAAAGTTGAAAAGCCTGAGTTGAAAGCCAGGCTGGACCTGCCTGAGCAGAGGTAATGCCCAAAGATGAACCCCCTAAGATGTTCTGCCACCCTCCTTCTCCAGGTAGTGGAGTGTTGGATTGCAATCCTAATGCCAATGCTGCAGGTGTACCCCTTTGGCCCACAGCAAACAGACCCCTGCCTGTCCCTGAGCCCCCTGCAGTGTCTGGCAGGTTCCATGGCCTGATACCTATTTCACAAAACCTGCAGAACACAGGAATTCTCCATTTTACCCTCACTTTCACTCCTGGGTTCTCCTTTTTGCACCTGTGGCCTAATAAGCCAGTTTGTTCACATGCCAGAGCGAGCCAGAAACTTTCCTTCTGCCCGGGTTTTGTAACAATGTTTGCTCTCAGGGCTGCACATCCACGAGTGAGCCACGTTCTGCACGTGGGCCTGCTGTCACCCCACAGCTCTGCCCTGCACTGCTGGGCTCCAAGGGCCACATTCCTCCAGCCCTGACTGCACCCAAAGCCATGTCGTGTTGTTGGGTCACACACAGAGGTGAGAGTGAAGCATGGCTGTGATTATGGCTGCTCCAGCAAGGTAATCTCCCTCCTCTCCATGTGATTCCCAAGGGTTAGGGGCACATCAGCCTGCCTGGTGCAGGCTGGGGGATTCCAAGTGTCCAGTCCCCCTGTGAAAGTGCACACAGAGCCACCACCAAGCCAACACACACCTTCGCTGGCCACACGATGCCCTGGTCTCGTAGCCAGGGCCAAGACTCACTGTCTCAGTTCACATTGGGTTCTAATCAGCTATTTTACGGTAATGACTTTTAGTCATTTTAATTTCAGGCTTAGTTAGAAATAAAGCAAGTGGTGATGAAGTGCCCCAGTAAGCGTCTGATTTTTTTTTCCCCTCAAAGTTGTGGTTACCTTCAGATTCTAAGAAAAGTCTTTCCACTGCAGATTGGAATCATCTAAGCCAGTTACACATATCCTTTTATTTATTGGTGATTCTGCTTGGCTAGTTAAAGGTGAAAAACCCTTTTTCTTGTGTTTAGTCGCATTTCTAGTTAATACTCATTAACTGACTTAATGTATGTTACACATCATCAGCCTGATTCACTACTGACATAAAACAGAAGCGATTCGTTAGTAACGGTCCCTTGCCAATTAGTGAACTAAATTACGTTTGAACAATTTTCTTCAAAGATTCTCCTCCTCCCCTCATGCATCATTTGGCAAGTCCCCTGCATGCTTACGGTAATTGTGTGCGTGCAGTGAAAGGAGACTGTTACCTCCTCAACCAAAATAAATGAATATGTGATCCCGGTGCTAATGCAGCAGTGAGTAATACAAAGAATCACAGCCATCCTCCCTTTGATCGCCCAAAGATCCCAACAGCAATTAAGATTAAAAGCTGCTTAAAAAACCCAGAATATTGGGAACATTCTGTAAGGGGAAAGCGAGTGCTCCCCAGGGCTTTTCAGAAAACCAACGGAGAGGGGGAACCTGTTGTCGTTTATTACGACCTCAGGCTCTTTCATCGCTGTGATGTGGATGTCTTCAACCTGCCAAGCTGCAGCCAGGTGAGTGGGGCTTCTGGAAATCCTTCCTTCTTTCTGGGACGGCGTTTAACAAGAAGAGCAGTCTCTGTTTCAAACGAAGTCAAACCGAAAAACAGAAAACACATCGTCTCAACCACATCCTTAAATACCCTGTCCTCAACAGGAAAATAACCCCAGCCCTTGGTTCTGTCCGGGAAGTGGGTGGACAGGTCTCAAAATTTGGTTTTCACCTGAAACCAGAGGATTGTTTTGGGATTTCCACGGCTGTGTGTGACCTAGGAAGTCGTCTGATCTGATCTGCTGTTGCTGTTTCAGTTTTGGAAGGACGGCAGAGAGGAGAAACGAAACACGACCCAGGAGCAGGAGAAACGAAGATGAGTTCATGCTAAAAACAGGAGAGTTCTGCCATTGATTTTAATAGAGCATGAAGGGGCCTCTATCCATGGTGGTGAAACAAAAATCACTGTCCCAGTGAGCTGAGTGCTCATGTTTTCCCTCCAGCTGATTTAGGAAGTGACCCCAGTGGAATGTCTTGGCTATACCTTCCTCTGAAGGTGTTTAGAAATCAGCCAGTGTTTTCCTGAGTGTAATTCTAATCATTAATCTTTTACCCCAGGGGCTGTTCTGTGAGATTACCATCTCAGGATTTTGGCTGGAAGTTTAATTTTTGTAGGTTCTGCATTCTTCCTCTTGAGTCAGCAGGTAAAGTATGTGGCTGTGGCCTGCATTTCTCATGCCACAGGGCTGCCATTCTTGGGGGCCAAGGCCCTCGTGCCAAAAGCATAATGTCACCCTGCTGGAATCCCACCCACGTGTGTCGCCGAGCAAGGCCTTTTCTGTTAATGGATGAGTAAAATTTCACCAGGCTTTTGTTGTCATCACGAGGTAAGTAAGAGGGATTTGCATCTGAGCTGGCACATTTTCCAGAATCAGTTTCCAAGGCTAATTTAAGTCTGGTTGGCATGTAGATCTTTCCTTTAAGCAGAGGCTGAGATTCCGAAGGCTCACAGTTTTCCGTAGGAAACGCCTCCCTGGGTATCCATGTGCCAGACGGGCCTGTTTGGCATTTCCTGGAGCATCAATGACCTACTGTTCTAATGCAGAATTGATTGGCTGATGCTGTGAATACCTGGCTGTGGAGTTGGCTTTACGTTGGAAAAATAGGAATGCAAATACTCTGCCTGTGATCACTGGGTTCAACACTCATTGTCCTGGAAGTGTCCAAGGCCAGGCTGGACAGGGCTTGGAGCAACCTGGGATAGTGGAAGGTGTCCCTGCCCATGGCAGGGGGTGGGACCGTGTGGGCTTTAAGGTCCTTTCCCATCCAAACCACTCCATAATTTTACAATTTACCATCCTTCAGGAAGGTTCGTGGCTGTTTGTAAGAAAAGCACCCAGCCCTGCCCTGGAGGGCTTTGAGCAAACACCAGAGGCAGAAGGGGGATGTGGGAGGCAAATACGAGGTACTGGTTTCTTTTCCAAGCATGTCATGCTATATTCTGTTCATGGTACTTGTGTTTCTCTACAGGACGTGCAGCGAGGGGATGTTTACTCTGATGAAAGTCTGGGCTTGATAACAGGAAACCAAGTCCTTTGTGCAGTAGATTGACCTTGAATCACACACAGACCTTTTTTCAGTAACAGAGGGTAAGACTGTCTAAAACACAGGGAAATGGTGTCTCCAGAAAACAAAACTGGCATTTGGAGTTGGCTAGAAAGTGCCCAAGCCTTTGCCAGCCTCAGCTCCGTGAATGTCAGCCCGAGCAGGTGGTTGAGGCGCAGCCACGGGTCGGGGCCTTGTAGGAGAATCATGGGGACAGTTGCTTTTTGTGCCTGAATACTTTTCCTTAAAAGTTCACTCTGGCCAGAAAAATGAAGCTGCATGTGCCTGTGGGTGAGGAGCAGCACTGGGATGCAGGAGGCCCTGCAGTGTGGGGGCATTCAACAGTTTAGGGAAGGACTCCCTCCCTCCCACTCTTCCCCCACATAGGGAGTGCTGGCCTTCGGGGCAGGAACCACCTCAGGAGCCCTTGCAGGAGCTTTGTTACAGGGCTTTGATCTGTTGGATGTTTCCAAGTGCTTCCTCAGTGTTATTAAAACAGCATTGCAGGATGCAGCTCCATTAATAACCAATAATTCCTGGGTGAAAGAGCTCTGTTCACATACAAAAACTGAAATGCAAAAGCATGCTGAACTCTGCTCACACATCTCCAGCTGTTCTCTGCTACAGCTCTCCAGGCACAGAATCACAGAATGGTTTTCATTGAGGGATCTTAAAGCTCACCTCATCCAGGGACACCTTCCACTATCCCAGGGTGCTCCAGGCCCCAGCCAACCTGCNATGTTCTCCTTGTGCTGGGACTCCTGAGCTGAGGGCAGCTCTGCAGGTGGGGTCTCACCTGAGCAGGGCAGAGGAGTTAATCCCCATCTTCCAGTCCCGGTATCTTTCCTGCCATTAACTGAAGACTGGATCTTATCCACTGAAGGCAATTCCTTGCTGTTGTTTGTTCCTCCTGGAGCACACAATCCCACACCAGCAGGGCTCTGGGGGCTCCCAGCTGTGTCCCCTAAGCAAAAGGCTGGGAAGGGACAGCACAGGTAGTTAAAACCTTGGCATTTCCTGTGTGTTCTCCTGAAAGCTTGGATCAGCTTCCCATGGGTGGGGTTAGTTTTCATCCAGAACCTTTTCCTGACCTGGCTCTCCCCACTACCAACAGCTGATGAGGGTGGGGAAGGGAATTATCCATGGGGCATGGACAAGGACCTCTTGTTTTGGCACAAACCTCCACTTTGACCAAGTTCAAGAGGAGCCAGAGCCTGTAGCACAGCACAAAAACTCCCCGGAAACAATTTGGTGTTATTCCACGGCAAATCAGTGCATGCTTCAGCACCTGGAAAATGCTGGCAACCGGGACATCCAGGCACAGCCGAGTTGCCTGTACACAGTCAAATATTTCCCATTCCTGATGGTTGTTACCTGGTTTCCCTGCTGAAGCACTGGAATTCCACTGAAATAAAAAAGGAGTCAGGCCAGTTGCCTGACACCGTGTTCCTTCTATTTTCAAAGTGCTGCACAGAGAGTTGAACTAGAAGCTTTAGAGCAGGAATATCCACAAAGACCCGAACCCAGTATTTCTGTACATTTTAGCTGAGGCCAGATGGGCTCACCCAAAGATACTTTGCTGCATGTGTTAATTTTGGGGAAGCTTTGTATGCTCTAAAGCTTTTCGTGACTTGGAAATCTGACCCACAATCAGCTCGCAGTGTTTCTGCAAAGGAGATCCAAGGATTTGACATGGCTGTGTCAATTTTCTGCTTAAAGGAAAGACGTCAGCCTGCAAGTAAACTTGCCATGGCGGTGGTGTGTTGGAGGGCCATTACCTACTTATTTCCAAAAATTATTTAGCCGACTGGCTGGCCGCCTTTCATTTTTCCCAGGCTGTTGGAGAGAATGTAAGAGCTGAGCTACTTGGCTACAAGAGATTTTTCTCCTCTGGAATTGGCAGCTGCTCATTCCGGAAGAGCAGCAGCATATTTGGCCACTGATTGCAAAAGAAAAGGGAAAACCATTATTTTTTCATTTTGGTTTTGTAACTATCCAGTGGGAGACATTGACTGTGTTTGGGTGACCCTCGTTGCTACAGCATTGCTAAGGTTTCCCTATTCCTTAAAAGTAAAAAAAATTAGGATATTCAGTTCTCAAAAAAGCATATATTCCCCTTGGCTGGGCTTGGAGCAAGCGGGTGCCAAGTGTCTCATTGTGTCAGGTTTTACACAGCAGCACATTCAACGTCACGGCTTCATGAGTCAGGATTTTCAGTCTGAAAAGGATCACGTCAAGAAAACCAGGACAAAAATTCCCTATAGCCCAGCAACAGAGCGTGCTGTGTAAGAAGCTCTGTTCGGAAGGAGAGCGAGATGTGCGAGTCAGATCTGTCCGCCTGGGCATCCTTCCACGCCGGACAAAGGCAGCGCTCAGTAACGGTCAGCGCGGCTCCGTGACTCAAGTGCTTTGATAATGGCTCCAGGAGGAGCTCGGCGCGTGGGCCTGGCCAGACCTGTGGCCGTGGCCGTGGCTTTGCTGATGTCAGAGTGCCTTTGAAGTCACTCCACGAGCGCCTCGTCGCTCGCGTTGCCGGGCTGAGGACGCCGTGTGGGACCGTGCGCGCCATGGCTCCTATTCAGACCTGCCGGGATCGCACGTGGCTGCCGGCAGCTCCGGGGTGTTGGATGTGTTACATCACAGGGGCTCTGCTGGTGTCACCACCAGCCCCGTGTGCATCACTGTGGCAGGAAACGCTGCCTGTGGACAGGCTTGGGTTTTCCAGCTGGGATTTCCTCTGCTTTCCATTAGTAATTCCATTATTCCATCAGCACCTATTGCATCCACAGGTCACAGGGTGCTTTGTAAAGGAGGTTGAACTCTCATGTAGGGAGGGACAGGACAAGGGGGAATGGCTTCCCACTGCCAGAGGGCAGGGATAGATGGGATATTGGGAAGAAATTGTTCCCTGGGAGGGTGCTGAGGCCCTGGCAGGGTGCTCAGAGAAGCTGTGGCTGCCCCTGGATCCCTGGCAGTGTCCAAGGCCAGGTTGGCCAGGGCTTGGAGCAGCCTGGGACAGTGGAAGGTGTCCCTGCCCATGGCAGGGGGTGGCACTGGATGAGTTTTAAAGTCCCTTCCAACCCAAACTATTCTATAATTCTATGATCTTTATGCCCACTATAAAGAGGGAGAAGCTGAAATTCAAAGTGGAAGTGACTCTCCTGAGGTCACAACTTTGCCAGGAGTGATTTGACAGAGCTCAGCTCTTCAAGGTGCTCTCAATGGAGGCTTCTCTGCCATTTCTGATGCTGTGTAGATTTCTGTGAGGAATTTCCTTTGTTAGTCTGGCATATTCCTGGAGACCTCTGTGAAGCAGGGCTTTGGGAAATTAATTTTCCCTAAATTCATCGCTCTGCTGGGTGCCATCTCACTTTTTCCTGTGATCTGCACCTTAATGGCAGCATTTGGTATTTGAGGGAGGCATCAAAGAGGTGTGCATATATGGGGATGTTGCTGAAGCTGAAACCCTTTCTGTTGGTGCACCCACTCCAATTCGAGGAGCTTGAGAGCTCTGGCTGAAGGCCAATGGCCCTAAACTCCATATTTGGTCGACAAAGAGAGAACAGCTCTTTTCCCCAGGTGATTCAGGGTGGAGAGACACTCTCCTTTTGAATCACTGAAAGAAGTCTTTCATCTCTCTCTCCGTTATCTGCAGAGGGACATCTCCCCCCTAACACTGGTCATTAAATGAGCTGGTGTGGATCCCACCTGCATCCCACTGGTCTTGACCAGCAAAGCCACTGGACTTGCTCCTATGCCCTTGTGGGCGATGGTCAGAAGTCCTGCTCAGGGACATTGTTTTATGCCTATGCACTGAGGAGGATTTGCACCATCCTCTGGAGCATCTGTTGGGAGTTACTGCTGGAAGCAGAGATGGGCTGGATGGGCTTGAGGTCTGATCTGGCCATTCCTATCTTCCTTTGATCTAGAATAGTCATTAGCCATTGCTTACTGGTGCAGGAAGGATGAGGATTTTGCTGATTTCAGTATTTGTGCAGATTTTTTGAGAAACAAAGAGTCACTTTCTTTGGGTTTAGTGAGATTAGCACTGATCCCCACGAATCCTGCGGTGTGTGCAGCATTCCTGGGAGCTGTGTATGGACTCCCTGGATGAGCACAGCCTGCCTTGGGGTGGATGTGAGAGAGGGTGGTTTGGGGTATGACAGCATAGCAATGATGGTATGAGATGGGAATCACTGCGGGGCTGAGTTTTGGGTCATGTTCAGATGGTTTTGGTGTCTATTTCCAGTTCCTCTGACACTTGTTTTTCTGCTGGAAAAACTGACTCAGGAGGATTTGTGCGAGGACGCTCAGGAGCCACACTGCATTGGGGGACTGATTTTTGAGCCTTATCTGTGGTACTTTCTGAAGAACACGACAGGTGAAGGAAGGTGATAAAATTCCACTGGCTCCAGCCTCTGCTTCCTTGGACATGGTGAAGGCAGCGCTGGCCTCCTCAAGCCAAGGCAGGAGGGAAAAACAGTTCGTTCCTGGGAGCCCACCTGCTCTCCTGCTGCTGCTCCCGCAGCCAAGGAACATTCCTGTGCTCAGGAAAGCAGGAGCTCTGTGCCAGGCACTCCCCCCACCTGCATGGGCTGGGAGGAAGAGGAGGCCAGGCACCACAGCTGCCCCTTGCCAAGCAGGAGCTTACGGAGAAAGCCAGATCCCTTCTGAGCAACCTGAATTCCTAAGCCAAGCGAGGGTGCAGATTCCCTTCGCTGGGAGCAAGGCAAGTCTGTTCTTGGTGGGAAGTTCCTTCTCAAGAGGCTCACCTGGGGAAGAAGGAGGGGGGACATGGGAGCAGCCGGGCTGCGTGGGACTGCGGGGCCGCAGCCTGCTCCATGATGGGACAGGGAGCAGTGGAGTGATTTCCCTGGAATGTCGGGATGTCTCACCCATGGCACGAATGAACAAAGGCAGGGGAGGACTTTGGGTTTCCCCTTTCCCAAGGTGCTCTGATTCCTGGTGCTCTCCCATCTAGACTCAAAGAGAAGCTGCCTTGCCTCTCTCCATTCTCCTCCCAGTGTGGCACACAGCCGGGAAGGATCCTTATGGATCCAGGGACTCAGCTGTGTCCTGCATCAAGGGTGGGCAGCATGAAACAGCCTCCTCCACTCTTCACATAGGATCATAGAATAGTTTGGGTGGGAAGGGACATTAAAAACCATCCCATTCCCCCCCCTGCCATGGGCAGGGACACCTTCCACTCTCCCAGGCTGCTCCAAGCACCGTCCAGCCTGGCCTTGGGCACTGCCAGGGATCCAGGGGCAGCCACAGCTTCCCTGGGCACCCTGTGCCAGGGCCTCCCCCCCCTCCCAGGGAACAATTTCTTCCCAATATCCCATCTATCTCTGCCCTCTGGCAGTGGGAAGCCATTCCCTGTGTCCTGCCATCCTTCTAAAAGTCTTTCTTGTAGCTTCCATTTAGGCACTGCAAGGCCACAATTAGGTCACCCCATAGCTTTCTCTTCTCCAGGATGAACAATCCAAATTTTCTTGTCCTTTCCTCATAGCAGAGGGGCTCCAGCCCTCAGAGCATCTCTGTGGCCTCCTCTGGCCTGGCTCCAGCAGCTCCAGGTCCTTCCTGTGCTGGGCCCCAGGGCTGGGGCAGCTCTGCAGGTGGGGTCTCACCTGAGTGGGGCAGAGGGGCAGAATCCCCCCTCCCCTGCTGCCCACGCTGGGGGATCAGCCCAGCACACGGGGGGTTCATGGCCGGGCCATGGCCAGCCCTCACCCACCAGCACTCCTGAGTCCTGATCCCCAGGGCTGCTCTCAATCCTTACATCCCCAGCCTGGATTGATCCCGGGGGTTGCCCCAGCCCGGGTGCAGCACCAGCACTCGGTCCTGTTAAACCACGTGAGATTCCCATGGACCCACTGCTTGAGCTTGCTCAGGTGCCTCTGGATGTCCCTGTCCTTTGGGTGTGTCACCTTCAGCCCGGTGTCATCTGCAATCCTACTGAGGGTGCCCTTGATCCCTTCCTCTCCACAATTAATGAACATACTAAATAACTCTGGTCCCAGTATGGACCCCAAAAGCAGCTGCAGTTGGGGCTGAGAGATGCTCAAGCTCCAGGGAAGTGCAGGATTCCACCCAGTGCCTCCCTCCTGCCCTGCCCCTCACGGCTGCCCCATGCTCCATGCTTGGGCCGAATTCCTGGGCTCCAGACAAGGCTGAGCACCTGACGGCTCCCTGTGCCAGCACCCGTCTCTCTCCCAGCACACGGCATCGGGAGCTGCGGGCGGACCCCGCGGGGCTGCGCCTGCCTCTGCCACCCAACACATCGCGGCGGGAATGGCAGGTGGCCACGGGCCAGGATTTCAGGCTGGGATGGAGCGCCCTGGCCTGTCCCTCCCTGCCAGCTGCCTGCAGCGCCCCGAGGCAGCGGCTTCGCAACTCGGAGCAGCGGAAGTGGCAGCCACACGTCGAGCCGCTCCTGGCAGCGCCACGGGTCACTGCCAGCCCCGCCGGCCGCGCTTCCTTCCCCTGCGGCTCCCGGGAAGGGAAGCTGCCCCAGCAAAGTGCCCATCAGCAAAAAGGCTGCGGGTGCCGCAGGGACACCCAGCTGCCTTTTGGATCGGCGCCCAAGGATCTTGGCAGGAATTGCGCCAGAGGAGTGGAATAGCAGAGCTGGGAGAGCCAGGGATTGGGGAGATATAAACGGGATGAATCCAGCCACGGGGCTGGGGACAGTTGCTACCTCAGGTTATTTTTTGGAGGTGTTTGGATATTTCTAGGGAACTGCCCTGCCTGTGTTTTCTGCCCAGCTGGCTCTCTCCTCCCCTGTGGTTATGGAAAGATGTTTTTCAGCCAAAAGTGCCTTGGTTCCGCAGCGCTCCCCGCGAGCCGTGTGACACTGCCTCCAGCGCTGGGATCGGCGCTCAGTGCTTTCCCACAATAGGCCGGACACCGCTGTGAGGACGCCAAAAACCCTTCTGGCTCCAGAAGGGATTTAGCCCAGCAAAGCCTTTCTGCTGCCTGAATTCAACCCCTCATCCTGGCCGTGTCCGAGCCGCTCTTGCTTCTGTCTCCTCTCAACCGAGATGGTTGCACATCGCAGCTGGGAAGCTGAGGTTGGGTTGGGAGAAAGTCTGTGGAATTGGGGAGGGAAGCTTGGAGATGCTGTGGTGAGCAGCTCCTGCGTGGGAGCATCCCCGTCCTGCCTCTTCCTGGGGCTCTTCCACAGGCAGCGATCCCATAAGAAAATCTCTTCTGAATGTCTGTTGCTGCGGTCAAAGCCCGGAGTGTCTTGTCCTACCCTCCAGTGACAGACAACAGATCACTCTGCCCTGCTCTGCCTCATTCCCTGCACCTCCCACTCCACCTTCTCTAGGCTAAGCAGGTGCTGAGCTTTCCCAGCCCTTCTGCCAGGCTGTTTCCCGTGCTGGGTCAGGGCTTTCTCAAAGTGATCTCCTCATCCCATGGGGATGGCGGCTGGCGCAAGAGTTGTTCCCATGCTCTGCCAGCCACTGCCAAAGTTGTTGCCAGATCCTGTTCATCCCTACTCTGAAGCCTGCCTGCACCAGCTCTGCTTCCTGGTGCTCTCCCATCACATCCTCGAGCACCACTTTGGTGGTCCCCACCCAGCTCAGCCCCTAAACTGGTGCTGACACCTTTGCAGGTAACCAGGCCTGTGCCCAGCCGTCCCCTCTGGCCGGATGCCGCCAGCCATGTGCCCACTGGTAGAGGGTGGCACCACTCCTCCCACCTCTCCCCAGGCATTTGCTGCAGTGCTCGCGTGCAGGCAGCTGGAGGGAATCAGAGGAGCCGCTTAGAGAAAATCTGGGCAAAGACAAGGGAAAAAAAAATCCTGGGACCTGGCAAGATCTTACACAAGTTTCCATGAGAAATCCAACGTGGCCATCCAGCCCGTCTGTGCTGGAGCGTTCCCAGGCCTCTCCCGGGGTCAGCGGCGCTGCCGATGCTCACCCGACTTTCAGCAGAGCCCTGACCAAGCCTGGTCTCCTGCCCAAGGCTCCAGCGGCTCCTGATCCCCTTCTCCCTCCCTGCTGCCAGTTCCCAGCTGCCCGGGGAGCCACCCGCCTCCCGTTGCTCCCATGACATATTCATTGCTATCAGTTTAGTCTTTAATTTCCTTTGTTTCAGAATATCTGACGGCGCAATTAAGAAGGCCCGAAGGGAAGCGTGTGTGTGCTCGGTCATCAGACCTGTGGTTACCGTCTGTCTGGAAGCGGTGCTGGAGCGGGGCTCGGGAACAGCTGCCAGGCTTCCAGGCTTGTTTTCATTTTCTGAGAGGTTAACTGAGAGCCCGATGCGGAGAGACACCCGAACACACCCAGAAACCCCGCCACACACACAGAGCCACACGCACCCGTACGGAAACACACACATAAACACAGATGTGGGCCGGCACAGGGACATGTAAACACAGCCCTGTGCGGAACCAGCCCCGGGAACGCAGGATGGGACCTGTCTTATCCCGGCTTTTCACAGGTCGTGGTGTGGCAGGACGGGGCTGCTGCGTGGGGAGCGAGGAGCCGGTTGAACCCTGCACCTCCAACCCACCAAGTGCAGCTTGTTCTGCCCCGGCTCCGGCACGGTGGGGCAGGTCCCTCCCGCTGCTCGGCCGAGACCTTCTGGGGGAAGAGCCCGGTCACGGTAGCTGTGAAGAGGCACAGCTGGGGCTTGTTTCCTCCCGGGCTTGGCTGCAAGGCGAGCATGCGAGGATGTGGATGCACCCGGGGTCGGGGCTGTGGAGTTCTCCCCGCCGGCACCGGGAGCTGGGCTGGGCCCCTCTGCCCAGGCGTGCTGGAGGGGGCAATGGAAGCTTTAATGTTAATCACAGCAGGGTTAGGAAAGGAGAGAGCCTTTCACTTTGTACCTAGAGGATGGTAAATCCTGGTCCTGAGGAACTGCAGCTGCTGGTGTCCTGGGGACTGTGGTGCTGAGGGCCCATGGTACCAGAGTGATGGGGACCGGTGGGAGCCCGGGGTAGTGGGGTGATGGGGCCCTGTGGTACTGGGGTGATGGGGCCTGGTCTTGTTGGGGTGATGGGAACGGGTGGTACCGGGGTGATGGGGACTGGTGCTGGAGGTTGCTGGGATGATTCGGACCAGTGTGTCAGGGTGATGGGGGCCAGTGATATCAGGATAATGGTGACTGGTGGTGCTGGGGTGATGGGACCAAAGGTGTCAAGGTGAGCTGTGAGTCCAGGGGAATGAGCACCACAGAGAGCCAGTGCTGCCCCAGAGCAGGCTGACGCACAGCAGCACCAAGGTGGGGTGTTTGGCAGCAGAATGTGGCAACACCAAGGTGGGGTGACCGCAGCTTCCTCATGGAAAACCCCATCCCGGAGCCTGGCAGGCATCTCACCAGGGCTGCCAGGAAGAGACAGATTTCGCCCACCCATCACTGCCCTTCCTGCCCTGACAGCAGAGCACATGTGGGAAATGCCAGGCTGGGAAAAAAGCAAGGAGAAATCTTTCTAGGAGCAGGTCTGTGCCTCACAGCGCCCAGCTGTGCAGGAAGAGAATCTCCGGTGGCTTTTGAGGGCTGGGTTCATGCTGCTGCCTTGGGGCCTCATTTGGAGCTTGCTGCTCTCCCACTCCTGTCTGCACAAGACGTGTAGGAACTTCCTATCTCTGCAGCCTCGGGCCCTTAGTCAAATTTGGTTGGCAGCCACAGGCGCACACACGCTCGCCCGGCGGGGTTGCACGCACACCTTGTTTTCTTAGGAAACAAGAGGGGAGCGTGACCCAGGCCGGGTAACGCTTCATTCTGCTGCAATAAATTAGCATGTCAACTGTTCTGGCCCTAAAACCTGTCCCAGATGCAGTGAAAGCTGGAGGGGGAAGCTTGGCATCCTCGTGGTGAGCTCAGCTGGGTGAGGGAGGTGCAGCCAAGTTCAGTGAGAACACCCAAAGTGTCCATCAGGGCTCAATCCCTGCCTTGCTGCGGCTGTGGGCTGGGGGTCCCCAGCAGAGGGGGAGGCACTGAGCAGGGAAATAAAGGGTGGGACATCCCCTAGTTTTAGCTGGAAGTGTCCCCCTCTTCTCCTGCAGTGCCACTGGGCTGGCAGTGCTGTTGTTCCCTGGGGTCAGAGAGTGTGGGGAGAGCAAAGAGCAGGTGGGCACTCCAGGGACAGACACCTCAGTCTCAGTCGGGGCTGTTGACCGTCTGCCCTTAATATTGAGAGAAATCTCTGCTTTCCCTTTCTCTGTTTCTCCAGGAATCTCCACTCCTTTTGCTGATTCTCAGTTAGTCTTAGTGGGAAAAGGGACAGCAGGGGCTCGTGTTCCCCCGGAGCTGCACTGGTGTGCAGACAAAGGTGGCATAACCCCCTGTGCCCTGCAGGGCCAGGGGCCACCAACTGGAGCAGCAGGAATGGCACAGGGGGCTTCAGTGGTGTGTGCCCCCTCTGTGGCCCTGGCTCCAGCGACCCTGGGGACATGCCACAGCTCCTGATAATTCCCAAGGCTGGTCCTTCCCCACCATCCCTGCCATCCTCGTGGGTCTCTCCCAGTGTTGCTTTCTCCTCTAGGAGCCTGCTCGGGGTTTGCTTCCCAACACTTTGCTTCCCAGCTCTTCACCGTTGCCAGCCCTCTGCCTCATCCCAAAGTGCCCTCGCTTTTCCTCAGGTGAGATCTTTCCCTTGAGCCCTGATTTTCCCCTCATGGCCAGGAATTCTGGAGGTTCAGGCCATCTGAAATGCCTTGTTAAGCACATGTGTCTCAAACAGCTTCAACTCCACAGATCCTGCTGAATTTTGGGCTTTGGGCTCAGTCTGCAAAGCAGAGTCCCCATCCCATGAGACCCGAGCAGAGTGGGGATGGAAGAGCCGGAGTGTTCACTCCCTTTTGGACACTGCTGACCGGGTGCTCCGCATGCTGAGGGGGTGGTCAGGGCACTGAACACTTTATCGAGGCTCCTCCGTCCGTGCCAAGCGCAGCCGTGGCTGCGGAAGTGCCCTGGCCTCTGTTGGAGGGCGATAGCTGTGCCGCGATAACCCCGCTATCAGAACCCCGGGGCTGGCCCCGCCCATCGCTCCGAGGCAGCCCGAAGCATCCCCTCCTCGAGGGAGAAGGGTCCCCCGAGCCCCTTGTGAGGACTGCCCAACCAGCTCCAAGCTGGGGTGCAGCAAGGAGAAGCCTCTCCAGCAGCTCTGCAGGGCTGGATTTGACCCCACTCCAGAGCTCACTCACCATGAGACTGAACACTTGCTGAGCAAAGCTGCCGACAAGGGTCTCGGGGGACCACTGGGGATGTGTCATCCTGCTCCCGAGCCAGCCCCGAGCTTCGGCGGTGTCACACAGAGAGTGGCTCTGCCGGGGGGTCCGGATCCTGGCCCCTGCCCTCCCCCTGGCTCTTGCGGGCCTGTGCCAGGTCCCCTGCTGGGCACGGGGGCGGCTCTCGGAGCCGGGTCCTGCGGCAGAGGTTGCGTTCGTCTCGCCTCCAGCCCATTGTCTTGTTTATTTGTCACGGTTGGTCCCCAATTAGGAGTTTGAGCCGTTTGGGACAAGGGCTGTTTCTTCCCATGTGAACGTGCGGTTCCCGCTCCGCCGGGCTGTGATGTGGCCGGCGACCCGCAGGAGCATCTGCTATTGCAGCAACAGTGCCCGAATGCGTTTCAGATGGGCTCTGCTCTGCTTTCCGTGCTCGGGCCGGCGGCCAGCCTGGGTTGGAGCCTCCAGCCGGCCCTCGGGATGCGATGTTCCCGTCCTCGGGGACGCGGCTTGGGGACCTGCTGGGGAGATCGTCCCCAGCCAAAGGCGTCTGGCCAGCGCCGAGCCTTGGGGGGGACCCCTGGATGGGGAAGGGGCTCTGCCGTGGGCACCAACGGGTCCGACCGCAGCCCGGGCGCGCACGGGGGAAGGCGGGATGCTCCACCTGGGATCTCTCAGGGAACGACCCGGCCGCCATCCCAGGCTTGGCCGGTGAGGTCAGCCCCGGCTGGGGGATGCTCCCGCCGGCTCAGTCCGGGGATGCAGCGAGGGTCACCCCACGGAGGGGACGCGCGGCCGGCGGTGCCCCAGCCCCGCACCTGCCCCCGCGGACGGCAAGTCCCGTCTGGCCGGTGGCCCCGGGGCAGCGCAGGGCCCGTCCGGCCGGGTTCGCGCGGCGTCAGGCAGCACATGATCCGCGCCGCGGGGCCAAGGGCTGAGGTCAGTCAGTCACACCCAGGCAGCGGCACTGACTTCACCGCGGGCAGGAGCAGCTCCTCACGTATCTCCCTCCCCGAAGGCAGCGCTGACCCGCCGCTCGGGGCCCATGGTCAGGCCGCTCCGTTATCGAGGCGCGGGCATCGCTCTCATCGCAACGGATGGCTCCCCGGAGCCCCTCCTGGCTCTCGTCCCAGCCGAAATAGTTTCTCTGGTCCTGGGGCCGAAGGGGAGTCACTGACAAGGTCCTGCCGGTGCCGCTGGGGAAGCCGCAGCGCCGGTTCCTTCGCGGTGCTCCCGGGCCGGCTCGCGGGGCTGGCCCGCTTCCCCGGGGCGCCGGCTGGGTGGGATCAGCCGCTGGCTGAGGTAATTGAAAGCCCTTTCCATCTCTCTCGAGTCTGAGATGAGCAGGGCAGCGCGTCCTGGCTCGCTGGGGCGATGGCACGAGCCGGGGGCCGCCGCCGGCCCCGACTCCGAAACTCCAGGCGAGGGTAGAGGAAGGGATTCGGGGAGTTTCAGGGGTTTTTCCATGCGTTTCCAGGGAAGGAAGAGTTAATCCCCCGCCTGCTGCTAATGAGCCTTAACTGGGAATGACCCGACACAGGGGAGAAGTGAACCCATTGTCCTCGCCTGTGTTTGACTGTCTTCCAGGGAGACTCATGAAACGCAGAGCCGGGGCGTGAGTTCCCGATTTATGTCAGGAGGCCGTGATTTATTCTATTTATTTATTTTTGCCATCTGGTTGAAGAGGGATGTTGAACGCAAGCGTGAGAAATCCAGATGTGCACAGCTCCTCGCTCCCGCGCAGGACATCGTCCCCAGCCCCGCCGAGCCCGACCCTGCCCCCGCTCCCTGACACCTCTCGAGCTCCCCGGGGCGGGTTGGTGGCACCCCTGGGCACCTGCCACATCCCTGCCGGGGATGAGCTGTGCGTGTTGGCACGAGGAAGGGCTAAGCTTGGATGCCCAGCCCTGGACTTCCAGCATTGGAAATGTTGGCCATTCAATGACATGGTAACAATAGCCACGGGGACACCTGCGTGTCCCCAGCTGCAGGGTCAGGGTGACCCTGGCAGCCGTCAGGGTGCCCTGGTGACAAGTGCTGCCAGATCTGGCCCTGGGCATAATGCCTATCCTAAAAGGATGATGCCCTACCCCATGCCTGTGTTTTTGGGGGGTTGTATTGCCTTGAGGACATCATATCTCACCATGCAGGCAGGAAAAGGGCCCCACAAATGGGCTGCAACCCCAAAATGGGCATCCTCCAGGGCAGAGGCACAGGGGACACCCAGGGTCCCTTCCCTGGTGGCAGGCTGGATGACGAAAGCCACATCATGCATGGGGACACAGCACAGCATCCAGAGATGTCTGTGGGTGCCTCGGCCGTGGGATGGAGGAGCCGGTTCTGTTTTGGCATTCGCGCCTTCCATGAAGGGACAGCAGGGCCAGGATGGAAACGGGCACTGCTGTCCCTGCTGTCGCCACTGGTGCAGCACAAGGCTGCCACTGGCACAAGGCAGTGCCAGTCCAGGGTCAAACACGTGCCATGAAACCTCCCATGGGAGCCGGGAGACTCAGCTGGGCATCAGGACCCTGCAGGGCAGAGGAAGAGGGGTTTAGGGGGCAACTTCTGGATTTCTGCAATGATCTTTAGGTCGGGGCTCCTCTGAGACACGAGAGATGATCACACAGGATCTTAGCTCATCCGCTTGCTGTCTCATGCCTGGGAGGTTTGGCCAGTGGCCCAAGGGCTCCGGAGGAGGAGGAAAATTTCATCATCCTGCTCCGTCTCCTGTATAATCAGCCTCTTGTTAACCGATACAGCCCCATGCGAGGCGCTCGCTGTGGACCGGGGCACTGGTGCAGCCTTAGGTGGTCTTGGCCCCGGCAAAGCTCTGCTGAGCCTCTCCCAGCACAGCCTGGGAAGCGGCTGGGATTTTATCTGCTCTGTCCCCTCCACCTCGCACATGCTCACTCGGCTCCCTCAGCCTCTTCCCAGCCCTTCCCTGTTTCCCCAGGAGCTTCCAGGGTTGCCAGAGTGGAGCTCCCCGCACCACAATCCCACACCCTGGGATGGTCCCCTCGTCGGGATGGTGCCCATGCCATGGTGCTCCCCACACTGCCATGGTACCCACACCACGATGCTCCCCGTGCCAGGGCAACCCCTGCACCACGATGGTCCCCACACCACGATGGTCCCCACATCATCCTGGCACTTTTGAGCAGCTGGTGAGTGTCAATTTAAGCATTTTCCCTTGGAAAAATGTATTTCCAATCAGCCATCCCACAGCAGGTGGGAAGGGAGGAAGGAACAAGGTGGCAGGAGGCTGTGAAGCATGGCAATGCCTGGGGGGTTTTGGGGCAGCCCCGAGGGTGCTTTGGGGGAGCAGAGGTGTCTGAGGGTGAACACAAAAGTGACCCAAGGAAGAGCAGCCAAATACAGTCTGTTTCTGTTGGTTTATTTAAAAAAAGGAGGGCAAGAAGTATAAAAAAATAAATATTTAAATAGAATTCCATGAATATATTACCACAAATCTTATTAATAATTATTAATTATTATTAACAAAAAAATTAATAAAAGTCAGCTCTCAGTGCATGCTGGGCTTTCCACGGAGGCAATAAATAACCCTCACAGCCCGCTCTGGTGCCAGGAGCGAGCCAGCGCCGCCTGCCACCGGCCTGGGGCCCGTCCCTGCGTCCCCACGTCCCCATGTCCCCATGTCCCACACCCCTATGTCCCCATGTCCCTGTGTCTCATGTCCCCTTGTCCCCGTGTCCCGTGTCCCCATGTCCCTTTGCCCCATGCCCCCGTGCCAGGGCTGCATTCAGCCATGCAAAGCCCAGCTCTTGGCCGCCAGTACATTCAGAGTTCTTCCAATGGGAAAAGCACTTTTCCAAAGGAGAGGACATTCCGTGCCCCGCCGTGCCCGCGCGGGGGGATGATGCTCCACAGTGGGGTGACTGCCACCCACAGGTGGCCTCACGCCAGACGGCGGGACCCAGCCCCAGCCACCAGAGCCACTGGGTACCCTCAGTTCGGCTCCTTGCAGGGGAGCTCAACCTTAAAATGTGCAGGGGGAGCTTGTCCCCGTGTCCCTGTGTCCCCGCGTCCCCATGTCCCTGCCAGCCACTGCACCCCACTGTCCTTCCTCACAATCCTTTATCCAGGGAAGTGGCAGCTTTCAGACGCTGCTCAAGGGCACCTGGCCGGTTGCTCTCCATGATGGACACCGTCCGTAGGGGACAGAGTCCGGCCCTGCCGCCAGCCCCCGCAGCTGCCCACACCCCATGGGAGCACAGGGAGGGCTGAGGCATATCCCGGGACCAGCCCATGCTCCGGCATCTCCTCGGTGATGCGCTGCCTCGTCCCGCTGGATGCTGGCTCTGCTCCGCCCGGGACGCTCCGGGCTGCAACCCCCTCAAGGGGCAATAAATTACCGGAGGGCGGATGGGGCCAGCGCAGGGTCCGGGTAATAAATAGGAAGGCGGGAATTCGAGAGGCAGCGGCGGAGGCCGGCCAGCAGCAGAGAGGCAGCATAGCCGGGGCGGGCGCTCATGAGGGGCCGAGATGAGGTAGGAGGACACGTGCCGCCTGCCCGATGACCTGCACGTACTTCCTGAGCACCTGGCAGCCCTGCTGCTTCTTCTTGAAGGCGCTCTTGCCCTTGGAGCTGTCCCCATACCTGACGTCCACCTGGAAGATGTTGTAGTTCTTGCGGAGGAGGCAGGTGAGGTTGGAGATGAGGCCTCGGGTGGTCTTGGTGGTGTTGTGGAGCCGCTCGAGGAGGTCTTTGGCCATGGGGTTGAGCTCCTCCTGGTCGCGCGTGATGTTCCCCAGCGAGGCGTTGAGGAAGGCGAAGAGCTTGTACATGGCCACCATCACCTCCTTCCTCTCGCTCGTCCGGTTGACGCGGAAAGTGGGGAAGAAGATGCCAGCGGGGTTGCAGAGCTTGTCAGCCTCGCTGCTGAACGGTTCTCCCTGGCACTTCAGCTGGGAGGAGAGGCGAGCGTCACCCCACATCCCCTGTGTCCCCCTCGGCCACCTCCTGCCACCGTCCCCGCGGTGTCCCCAGCCCTGCCCCTTCATGCACCTGTGGCCCAAACCCCCCCGTGGTCCCCGGCCGTCCCCAAGCGCCACTTACGTAAAGGCTGAAGAGTTCCTGGGCGGTGGCGTTGAGCACGGCCACCTGCCTGCGGGTCTGCTCCTGGACGTTGGAGCGGCACAAGCCGTGGCTGGGGCAGCCCGAGCCGGTCACCAGCAGCGGCCGGCCGGCCACGGGCCGCCGCTGCAGCAGGAGCAGGGCCACGAAGGGCACGACGCCTGTGTGGAGAGAGAGGCCGCTGTCACGGTGGGGACCGGGACGAGGCGGTGGTGGTGGCCCACGGGGACCGCGTTGCCGCTGATGCGGAGTATCCACTGAGGATGAGCCCAGTTCCAGGCACCCAAAGGGAGGGTGCCCAGCTGGAGGGGACGCTCATCCCGCTCGGATGTGTGTCCAGCTCAGCTGGAAGTCTCCAGACCCCCCACTCTGCCGTCCCGGCTTTGCCGCAGCTCCCGTCCCGCTGCCGTCCCCCTCACCTGCCCCCCGGCAGGCGCTCCCTCGCCTCCCTTCCCGGCGGGGGGCCCCGCAGCATTCCCACATTTCGCAACCGGCCCGGTGGCGACCTGTCGGGTTTAATCAAACGTGCAAAACGCTTTTTCCTCCGTTATCCTGGTCCGGGCGCTTCGGGAGCAAGGCCCCACC